>CM057820.1:126669536-127177036 GCA_030067965.1 Latrodectus elegans
TATTTTGACAAGGATCATTGGGAATCATTTATATCAGTTTTTAAACTTATCTATATAATACCTAGGAAATTATCACTTATATCAAATGGGCAGATATTCAATAATATTTTTATAAAATTTTGGAATTATTTGATAACGCAGTAGTTTATTCATTGAATTTTAAAACGAAGGTAGAATGCTAAAAGTCAAATAAATCATTATGTAAAAAATTATGTGATTTTATTTTCTTTCCGATGATATACAGCTTCATAACCGTACGTATATTTTGATAAGCTTGTACTTTTATCTAAACATATGTCTACTACATTCAATTTAAGAAAACCGTCTTCTTTTTTTTTTTTTTTTTTTTTGTCAATAAGCATGATCCTTGGTGAAAATTTGATTAATTTCGAAAATTTCTCAGTGCCACACCCTTGAAGATTAAGTGGAACTTTTTGCTAATTTGAAATTTTATAACATTTAGTATTCTTATCTGAATGTTATTGAATCACTTAAGAATCTTGTTATCAAGGAAATTTTTTTTTAATTAAACTGGTACATTTTTTTAATGTAAATTGATTTAAGTACAAAGTCATGTAACTAATTGAAATGTAAAATTGAATTCAAACTCCATTAAAGTAAATCAGTTACTCCAAATATTTTTACTCTGATTAAAAATGTCATCCGAAATATTTGATTAAAATATAGGATGAATAAAATAAAATTTTGAAAATAGTTCAACTCAGTTGAACTGTAGATGCAGTCTTCGCTGCGACAAGCAGAAAAACTGAGTGGTTCGGACTCCGGCTTTCATTTAAATAGCTCATGTAAGTTCGATTTCCACCTCGGAAGTATATATCAGTTGTGATTCCAAACGCACTTAGGGTCCAGTCGACATAGCCCTTATGAGAAAAATGATCCTATAAATAAAAAAACAGAAACTAGTTCATAATACATAATTTTAACTCTATTTTTACTTACAGAATTAAAACGAAGTTATTAAATTTTTAGAAAAACAAATAAAGAATCCTAACCAGTACGAATAGGACAAGGCCAGGTTAGCTTGGTTTGTAAAAGCGTCATTTTCATTATCAGAAGGAAGTGAATTCGAAATCCAGCTTTGTCAAACTCTGTTGCGTTTACTACCGTAGCTGGGGCATGTTATATATGTTGTGGTTGCAATGTCTTCCAAGAGAAATAGTACCTCAAGGGTACCAAGTATTTGGGTGTCTTCCGCTTAGTCACTGCTCGAAGCGGAAGACCACTTGATTACAAAGACTCCCACCCGGCTGCTTCCGTCTAATTAGTAGAGCCCAACATTGCACAAGGTACAGAGAAGCATGCTGGTTCAACAATATTTTCTAAAGGTGCGACATAAACACATGTCAAGGAAACCTTCTAACTTAATCAACTAATATTTTATAACTATTATTCAATTATACAATGAATCGTACTCAAATAGGATACTAAGATGTCGAAAATGTAATAATAGCATGAAACAAAGTAATAACAATAACATAAATGTAATAATAATATGTAATCCGTAATGAAGATACGGAATGAAAGTCTGCAATCCGCCTGATTTTCAGCACGATTGATTTTGGTTTCAGTTATAACGAAAGGCCTGGATGTTGATTAGTATTTAGCTTCGTCCAAACTTACTTTAAATTTGACCTTAGATGGATTTTCTAAAATTACATTTCAATCCATCAGCAGCAGCTCACTTCTTAGTACAAGTGTGAAATGCGCAAATTTATAAAAAAAATATCAATTTTATTTCTGAGAAACAGAAGAATAGGACAGTAGACATAAAAAAGAAATTTCATGTACTATCCTTCAAGGAAGGACAAGCATGAAATTTCTTCAGAACTATTTTATATTAGAAAAATTTCTATAGGACTCCTGTGTCAATCCTTTTTTATCCAGAATGTAATAAGTACTATAGAAATTTCAACCTCCATAAAATGATAGTAATGCGGGTCTACAGCAGATTTCTTGCAGAGTTCCAAACCACATTACAGCGGATTCGTTGTAATGTGGTTTGGAGAGGAATGTGGCTGTGCGCATGACCTCATATCTTAACAGTGATTCAAAAGGAAGAAGCTATTTGTACTTCAATCGACAGAAATAAATAACCAAATGCCTAATTTAAACTAAAATAATTTCAGAAATTATTTTTATCAATAGCATTGACTATTGATTTATTAATGGAAAGCAATTTATTAATATGTGTTATTTCGTATATAAGATACATTTAATTTAGAAAATTTACCATTTAAATTAGGTAAATTATATTTACCTAACTTAGAAGTTCTTCATTGCATTTGGAATAGAGTTAAATGCTCTATTCCAAATGCAATGAAAAACTTATTGTTCAACAATATACACTGTAAAAGATGCAACCAAGTATTTATAATATACAAATTGTTAAGTTATATATAGTTAAAATTTTCCTTTAATTGAAATGAACGTGTAAAATACAGAAACTTTTTTTCGTGTGAAAAGCTAAGCTTTATCCTAATTTGGTGTTTCATTAATTTTTTATGTTGTAAGAAGTATTGTTAAGATCTGTTGCTTCCTTAAAATTCCATGCATACGAAAAATAAGTTAAAAAATTTTATTAACATCTAATGTGTTGTTGTATAAAGCCCGAATAGCAGGATTTCCTAAGTTTGACACTGCAGGAGGCGGAAATGATGTCACCTTATATGGTGGGGCACCAGTGGGGCGCCGCCCGGAAAATGATCTGCGTAATTTAGAAGCGGGGAGCAAGCAGAAGAATCCTAAACTTAGCTTGCCTAGAGGTATCATTTTACATGGAAGGCATTGCGATCACGAAATATTTACCATGACTTAGTTGCCATTAACGAACACGACGGGGTTCAGATTAGAACTCACTCTTTTCCGTTAACAAGAATGAATGCCTTAACCAACCAGGGCACTCTCGCCTCTATAACCTAATGTCTTAGCTGATTAAATTCCAGGACTTGCTTTTTATAACGCTGACTAAAAATTTTGTTTACTATAAATTTTTTGTTATTACAATGGTTTTAATTGGTGGTGAAGCTTAATTCTGAAGACTTTGCTCCCCAAATTTTCTATTAACAAAATTTTGAATGTAGTTGCATTTTTGTGCAAACACACATGTTTAATTTCTTATAAATTGATGTCTATCCTAAAAAATGGAAGAAATATTCACAATATTTTACTTCTCTTGAGTAATGATTAACCAAAAAATGAATACAATGACTTATTGTTGCAAGTTAGCAAAACAATTTTTATAGTTTTCTTCTTCTGCCAAAATTTCTAACAAAATTTTGAATGTAGTTGCATTTTTGTGCAAACACATGTTTAATTTCTTATAAATTGATGTCTATCCTAAAAAATGGAAGAAATATTCACAATATTTTACTTCTCTTGAGTAATGATTAACCAAAAAATGAATACAATGACTTATTGTTGCAAGTTAGCAAAAAAATTTTTATAGTTTTCTTCTTCTGCCTCTGATTTAGAAATTCTCCCTGTGGACTATTGCCATACAAGCTTCTAAAAATTTTCCCCCTAAACAGAGAATATTCCCTTATAAGTGCATTGCACTGCTTCCACAGTTCGTTGCAAAAATAAATTATAATCCTTCGCAGCTGAAAGTCTGAGCTATCATAATGAAAAAAAAAAGATATTCTAATATCATATTTCTCTGGAAGAATAGAATAAACGAAGAAGGCAGCCAGCCCTCTAAATAACTCCACTTCACTAATGACAAAATTTTCGCTCGGGATGGAAGGAACGTCTCGGGTTCATTCGCCGCCGGGAGAGAGCTCGGATCGAACAATGCATTCGTTAAAAACTTGTTCATGAACAACGTTCAGCGATGGATTGGAGCAGCGAGCAAATAAAAAAAATACAAAAGGAAAAGTCATTTTGAAGGCTCTATATGCACTACTTCAAAAAATTGCTGTGTTTTGCCTTCGTAAATTAATGTCCCTCGACCTACCGCACTGGGTTATTTTTTTAAAGAAAAGAAAAATAAGTGGCGGAAAATACGTTTCTAATATTTATTACTAATGATGAGGGAATGCCTTTTTTTATGACACGCTGCTCTGTGTGATTAGTGATAAACTCGCATTTGTGCCAAGTGCGGAAATGAGTTTGTGGTACTCAGCGCGGCAGAACCAAATTTAATTAGAAAAAATCTCAAGCCAAAAAAAAAAAAAGCTGTTTTTGGTATTTTTAAAATATTTTTTATATATATTTTATTTGTATTTTTAATTTTGGGGGGATGAAGAGAGAGAAAAAAGAAATCATTATTAGTATAGTAGCATGACTTAGGTATAATTCTGAGAAATATATATTATAAAAAATGCATTTGTGAAACTAGAAATTGGATAATGATACGTGTCCACTTTGTTGTGATAAAATACTGAGATTTTAATGAAGTCACAAAATAAGAGATCTGGCAAAGAAAATAGATGGTCTTCCTAACCATTTGTAATATATATATATATATATATATATATATATATATATATATATATATGCAGTTGCAGAAATAACTTTTTGAAACCTTTTTGTGGGTTCATCAAGATAACAATTAATACAGTGTTGTTTGGAGGCGATAAACTGGCAAGATGTTTTTGTCTGCTGAGTATGATAGTAAAATATACTTAAATAATTATTATAATATAATATAAAGTAAAAGAGTGCTTAATGTGTGATATTTATCTCAACAGAAAATCTAAGCTGCATATCTTTAATTAGAATTATTTGTTAATTTTAATGTTTCATTCTATTTGTTAGTATAACTTAATACAGGAATAAAACTACTTATTATTTGTTGTTTATCATGTCATTTTTAATGAGAAATTTGTTGTATAATTTTTCCAAATAAGAATAAAATACTAGGATCATTCAGATACTATACATATCTTTGTATGCTCACAAAATTTAATTACGAAGAGCGTATAGGGATGGAAGTAACGCATCTCCGAAAGCATTTTAAATTTGTTGGTTATTATTGAAGTGTAATATGATGAAAAAAATTAAGTGAGCTCTTCAAGTGGAGTATTTACACTCATTCGAGGACAGTAAAATAACAGTATTTCTAATATTCACTTATTGTTTCACTATAATTAGATGAAAAACTGTAATTTAATGATGAAGAAAGAAATCAATTGTTAAGTTTTAAATTTGTGCACATTCCATTCCATAAGAAACGGAGTATTTTTATCTCACAAACCGGAGCATAAATGTGAAAGATTCGTTTTCCAAAGCCACATCTTACATTCACCTTCATGCAGAATTTTCTGCGGAAAAAAATAATGCTTTATACTTATGTTGTATGTTTTAAAGTCCATAGGCGATATTGAAGTCACAAGGCTGGTCATTACGCCTTCTAAACTGACCATAGTCTAAAGAAGAAAAATCGATCGCTGTCTTTTGATTTTCGTAATTACAGGACAGTTTAGCTTCTTGTGATGGTTTGAATGTATATTAAAGTACTCTTAATTTTTTTCATGTTAAAATTAATAGTACTCTTAATAATGTATTCTTAATTTTTTTCCGTCCGTTATTTTTTTTCTGTTGATTAACCCCCGTTTCAGTCCTGTGTTCATTACTCTATTCTTGCTTCTTACAGATTAAAATGAATGTTATTGATTGAAAGGTAAAACAAAATTTTTTGTTAAAATTTTAGTATTGATTGGAATGACTGTCCATCAGAAAGATGTCTTCACAAAATAATGAAAATATTTAAATGATAATCGTTAGATAGATTCAAAAGAGTCTATTATTTCTTTAAAAGAAATGCTATAGTTCATCAACACTTAAAGAATATTAAGGTATCAATTGTCAATTTTAAGTCGGATCCTGTGGTGAGTATATTAGCACCCACAGTGACTCTCATAGCTATAATCGTGTCCTTCACATCTGCACCTTTATAAATTGAATGGAAAAAAATATATCAAGTAATCTAAATTTAAAAAAATTGGAATACCAGAGCCAGCTTCTTCTTATGAAATGATATTTTATAGAATAATGAACAACTAATAATTAAATCTGCTGTAAAAAAAAATAAAATAAAAAAATATAAAAAAAATAAAAAAAAAAAAAAAAGAACTTTGGAGAAGTTTTTTGAGTTGCGAGAATAAGAAAGTTTCTTCATATGTAAGATGTAAATACTTTTTCTATGAAAATGAATGAACTAATGACGTGATTGTACATAAGTCACATTATATATTAATCTTTGGATTTAGACTTTGTATTATTAGAGCAGATTCTCAACCTGTGAGGCGCGCCCCTTAGTTGGCGCGAGTATATCCAAGAGAAAATGTTATTTAAAAAAATTAATTAAGAGACTGAAAGGAAAGAACACACACATACAAAACAAAATACATTTCGACATATTTAATAATTAACTTATTTAATTAAAAGAACTTACTAAATCAAAAACAAATTTAATAATTATCATTGACTTCCTTGGGATTGTCTTTCAGAGTAAAGTTTTTCGAAGAAGGGTTTAATATTAGAAATAGACACTCTCAGTTCTTTTTCTATATTTAGCTGAGATGTTTATTTTGTCTTCAAAGAAGCCACCGCAGAAAATCCAGTTTCACAAAGGTAAGATGTTGAAAATGGTAGTAGAATGCAAAATGCCTTTGTTTTTAGTGCAGAAAACTCATCATCTACTCCTGCCCAAAATTCAAAGAGTGATTTATTACTCAATTGTCTTTTGGTTTCGCCGCTTGCCGTAAAGTCTAAGAAGGCTTCTTCTTCTATTAAGAGTCTTCGGGAGTATTTTGAAATGCATCTATCACCCACTTGTAACTTGATGTCAGTTTGTCATCAGCTTTACAAAATTCTTATAACTTATACTTTATAAAATTCTTTGCTATACTTCTCTTATAAGTACTTTATAAAATTCTTTGCTAGCATTGCTAAATGATTTTCAATGGTTTCAAAAACAACTTTTACAAGTTGTTCTTCAGTCTTGTAAGTTTTAATACACTCATTCAAATTTGCAAACGTTGTTAAGTTTTCTTGCTTCAAATTTCTCCTCCACAATTCCAATTTCCTACAAAAAGCATTAACTTTATCTGGCTATTTTATATGAAACTTTGTAAGAGGCAATTAAAGCTTTTTCATTCACAAACAAAGTTTTTTTAAACAATGAATTTTGCTTTTCATATGATTTTAATTTTCATTCGAAGAATTCTCTGGGTTTGTTTACATACTCACTATGAAGCGTTTCCAAATGTTGTTTAAATTTATTAGGTTTCATGCTGTCTGCCGCCAACATTTTTGAGCAAATGGTACACAAGGGCCTTTCTTCTTCATTTTCTTCAGTACTAGTGAAGCCAAAATTTAAGTATTCTTGAGAATATTTTCTTGATTTTGTTTTCGAAACCACGCTCGTCGGTGTACTTGTTGATGCTTGTCTATAGTCTAATGCTCGCTTACGCCCGACTAAAAATTTATCCATGATTCTGCATAAGTCTGCAACCGTGGATATTTAATACGGTGAATTGCAATTACACGAAAATATATATGACATACATATTCAGAATAGATTCAATAGAAATAGAAGGAACGACTCGAATGAGATATTCTGGAATTGAAATTGGCGTCATAGAACTTTCTCGTTCTCCCTATGAGAACCTAACTTAATTTTTAAGCTGACCAGAAAAATTCCAGACAAATCGAAACTTCTCGTGAAACCGTGAGAATGCCTGATATGGCGGGACGCAAGAGCAATAAAAAGGCATAGGATTCTTGTTTTTTAGATGCTGAGGATCGGTGTTGCAAAATGTCAATAAATTTCCGTATTTCTGGTAATTTGTAAAGTTTAAAATTAAGGTTGTAGTGTAGGTTTAGCGTCAAAATACTCAAAATATATTATCATTGTATACATTTTATTGTATGCGGTGGGGAGGGGGCGCGATGAAAATTATGATTGAAATTTGGCCGTGAATACTAAATGGTTGAAAAACACTGCACTAGAGTTTATAGATCCTTTATTTTGTAAGCTTTAGCAAGTTATTATTGTGAGAGAGAGAGATGAAAGGAAATTACTCCTCGTAGAGCATAATGGGATGACGAAATTCAGCATCATGATCTGCTTCTTTTAATGTGATTGTTTCCATGTTGATAAAACTAAATCTATATTTCAGTTTTCAGAGAATAAATCATTTTTAACCGTACTGTCTTAAACCTTTCTTTAGAACTTTACACGCAATTGCACAAAACTTTCACATTCAACTGTCTAGTTTAACATCCTCAAAAATAATATTCATGCAGAAAAATTTAAGAGACTGTCAATACCTTTAAAATAATTTGTCTATAAATAATAATATTAAATGTATTAATGGGGAATCTTCTGGTTTACACCTGTAATTCTCTGCATTAGCGTTAATGAATTCATTTCGATAAATCACCTAACAAATGCATGATTTCTCTTGTGTTTCTGCCATATATTTTACCTATTATCTGATTGAAAGAAATGTTGAAGAAAAACATTGAAAGTGAACGCCACGTCACATTTTAATATCGTAACTGTAAGCACAAGGCATAAACGTATGTATAATTTATAATTCATGCTGATGATAAAGGAAAATACTCGAGCAGGAAAACAGCTTCTATAATTACTAACACATGGAGACAATAGTTACATGAAATAGTTAATGCAAAGGAGAAAAATATGTGATCTCAACAGAATAGTTTACACTATAAAAAATGAATATGCACAAATCCCACAGGTTTAAATATATCCTCACTACTTAGATCATCATTAAACTTCGAAATAAATCAGATCTTTTTATATATTTACTAATGTTAATGATTGAAATTCATTTACGTCATTAAAGATTTTAAAACAGATCTTATTTTTTCCCTGATTCCATTTTGCTTTTCTAGAATACTATATTTATACCAAATTAGTTTCTGTAAATAGTTTAAACATTCTTAAAATGATTTTTAATTGTTTTAAAATATTTCCTATAGAAACAAAATTAAGAAATATTCATTTTATCTTTATAATTGTTATAAAAATAAAAATATAGAAGAATAAAAAACCTTGAAAACGTTGAATGAAAAATAGAGCGTCATATTATGGTTTAAATTTAATAACTGAATTGTATCTTTCCCATAACCATATGTATTCCTTTATTTTCCTTAACCATGTGAATTATCTTTGAATTAAAAAAAATTGAAAATCCATTGCAAGCATTAGTTTGAATCATTTATGAAAAAATACTAATAATATCATATTTTCTCATTTTGAAGATATTAAAAGAATAGATTACAATTCTAGAATGTAGATCGCTAATTTTTTCTTTTTAAATAACTCAGCCCTATAAAGGGAAAACTAATATTCCAATGTAAAATACACATTACACAAAATATTTCTTCTTAGACAATTACATACATTTTATTGCATACCAGCATTTTAAAATACAATTTCACTCACTTTGAAAAGATAAAAATATTCATATCTTACAGAAAAAGAAGTGCAGAACCTCAACTCATTTATTAGTTTCTGTGTTTTTTTTTTTTTTTTTTTTTTTTTTTTTAACTCAAGCCATTCCTTCCAAAGCTTATCATCACCGCATCAGATGTCCCAATGTGCAGCGAGAAATTGTAATGACCGGGCCAGTCATACCTAACGAAATCTTTACATGGAGGATAATTGGTGAATTGGAAAGAGATCTGTTCGCCTTTATTAAAAGTGAATTTTTCATTGGATAATTCGTCAATTATCGATCTGTTCTCCTTGTTGTTATCTTATCACTCGTGGCTCACTATTAACGTGTGTAAGCATATACTGATGGCGGAGGTAAATGATAAGACGAAAAGTTACAATCGGAATTTTGACATTTTCTAAGGTAGGGTTACAAATGAAACTTAATTCGGCATTCCCTAGTCCATAACTCTGGGCTGATATCTTATTAATCAATTATCATTACTTTTTATGTGCGCTTTCTCTGTGGTAATCATTTCGTCGCTTTATTTTATTCTTCGGAATTCTTGTCTGTTTTATGTTTACTTAAAAATGTTTTAAGTATTTAGCTTCTTTTTTTTAATTTTAGAAAATTCATAACAGAAGTTGTTTTTTTAAAAATGAATTGAGCTCTAGATTTGATTCGAAACAAAGACTACAAGTACACTAAACGTAAGTAAACATATTTTTAATTTTCAAATTTTCATTTTCAAGTATATTGAAATTTCTTTCAAAAATTAAACAATATATATAATTAGATGCAATATTTATATTTCGCATATTTTTAAATTCACCTACTTTATAACTTTTTCTAACTGAAACTGTATGTCTGTATGTAATAATTTATTAATAAAAAAAAGTGTCTATTATTTGGTTTTTATATAGAAACAGTGTGCAAAAGGCATTGGGTACACAACTATATAGGCACAAAACATTACTGCTATTCAGGAATTGAAAAATTATAGCAGCTTTCAACTATATCAATTATTTTTAAATGTTCACACACTTTTATTTATTTCTGTATGTTTCAGAAAATAAAATAGCACGCACCCATTAGAAATATTGTTAAAGTAAAGTCTTTTACCAAAGAAAATAAATATCTATACAGTTATATAAAAATATTTTTAGTATTTATTACACACTCATATTTCTTAAAAATCATAAATGATTGTGCATTCTCTCTATCTTCAGATTTTATTTCATGCTTTCTTGTAGTTGTTTCAGATTTTCTAAACTTTTAAAATTCACATATATTCTTACATGAATAATTAATTAAATTTTTCTAAAGTATCTGGTTTATACATCTGCGATTGAAGTGTTAAATTCTTGTTTAATACTATTTGCTTTCATAATTATAAAAATGATTAACATTTTTCTTTCTAAATTATAAAACTAAATCTTTACATTATTAAAAAAGAAGTAATAAGTACAGTAATCCGTAAAATAATATTTAATTTCATTTAGCGTCATCTGTTTTGTCTCTTTCGCACTCAGTTGTTTGTCACGATGATCCAGAAGACCCATTTCAGCACAAGATTTAAAAATAAAGATTAATACAAAAATAGAAGAAAAAAATGACAGAAAATAATAAAAAACCAATCAGAAGATAAAGAAAAACTATAAAGAATAGTACGATAAAGAAATATATGTATGCATCTATATATTATGTCGTAATATCGTATATAGGACATAAGATATAATTGAGAAAGTGTAGTATATCAAGAAAGAGAGCATTACACTCAGCTACTGGCTGAAATCTTTTGCACCGTGTTCAGTAGTCTTGACGACGTGAGTGTACTGCTGTTGGTTATGAGGAAAATTAGGAAACGTCATCTAGTTGACTTTACCAAAGTTCACAGCGCTTGAAAAATTGCCTTGCCTTGACTTGTAATTCATTGAACCACGTGGTGCATGAGGCCACGATTGTTTTTCACCGTCTCCGAATCAGGGCTGCTTCTTTAACCAATCCTCAGCTGGCCATTCCAAAATTGTACCTTTCATTTATGATCATCCACCTAAAAGTTATTTCAGGTTTGCCCCTCTTCTTGCGCCCATCCCAAGTAAGCGGTATTCTTGTTCGATAAGTCGATTTTATTCTCAAGATATGTCCAGTCCATCACCAACGTCTCTTTTTAAGGTCATTTGCAGCAGGACAGCATTTTTGATTTTCATATAAACTGTTGTTAGAAATTTTATGACCAATATTTTGCAGAATTCTTCTTAAATATTTAACTTGGAAAAAATCCGTTTTATATTTTCCAGTAATTTGGTTTATTTTCCTTTTTTTTTAGCATCATATAAAAGTATAACTTAAAAAATTAGAAAAGAATAAAAACATAACTAAAACATATCTTCACGTTCTTCCAAGAAACTGGAAATGTTTCGTATATCAAGACTATCTTTTCAATACTGCCACAGCAGTAATCTATAAAAGAAAATTTTAAAATACTGGTATATTAAAACTTTAAAATGATTGTTTTAAAATTATTATTTAAAATAATTGGCAGGTCATATTAAACCTGCCGATCACTTTAAACATACTGTCAGGTATCAATCATGTATGTATTCCAATATACTGTCACATTTAAACTATCTCAATTCAATAGTTTAAATTTTGTTTTAACTTTGATTTAGTTAAGTAATAGATTTTACTTTGTAGTAAATTCATTTAAAAATTAAACAAATGAATAAAATATTATTTAATTACTTATAACTTAATTGATAATAATTTTCACAAATTAAGAAGAACTACATGCAAAAAATCTTCAAATAACAGATTTTATGATAAATTTATTCTATTTTATTTATTCTTTAAAATTAAACTAGTTTGACATGTTAAAATTTTTTAGGAAACAATTCAACAATAGTAATTTTAAAATTTAATTTGAGACTATTAAGTCGATAAACATTACGAATATTTATCATTCAAGAAATTAATAAATTATTTTATCAACCGTCAGGTCATTAATCACGACCAAGCTTTGTATTCACATTCTAATGTATTCTTTATATCTGCATAGTACCATTGCTTCATTCCTCATTTTATTCTTCCAATATTGTGAATATAGTCATTAGTCATTTTATTCAGTCACCAGCACGCAATAAATCAGCACAACTTATTGAAAGCTGCTTTTTAAAGCCTTATTCGGAATAATATTTCGAATAAAGTATGGAATGTCTATTTAATAAAAAAAAATGTGAATAACAAAAGAAAAACAAGGAAATATATGTCCATTTTTTTCTAGTGCTAGAATGCTTTTCCGACAAGAGGGCGTGATTTCTTGACCGCATCAAATCTTTGGGAACTGACATTTCATCAAATTTGATTTTCATTTCCACTCTCCGAATGGCATCACCTAAAGCGATCCCGATTGGAACATTCACACGACCTTTGACTCATCAAGTGTTGACACTCTCGAAGATCCTGTCGCGCCGCCAAGGCTAATAAAATTCCCTGAATGGAAAGAACGAAAAGTGAAAGATCAACTTTCGATGTCATTGTGTAAATTTAACTCTCCCACCTGCCTCCACGCCGACCCCCGTCAAGAGAGAGAGAGAGCTCTCGTGATCCAACAAAATATTGTTTCTTTTTGTCAATACTTATCGATTGTGGATGAGAATTTTAAAAAAATGCATGATGTAATGAAATTATTCGTTCTGTCACTAATGGTTCAATCACATTTGAATGGTAACTTCAATCGTAACAAATGTGCTGCTTCCATTGTTGTACGAGTAACATAAAAAAAACTTGATTGTAATTATTTAAATCTGAAGGCGACGCGATGGTGAAATCTTCGAACGGAAAGAAAATGGCTTATCTGTGAGAATCGCGAGAACAAAACAAACAGAACAGCCCTATTTGTTCTTTTTCAAATCAATTGGTCCTCACGTTTAGATTCATTGTTGTTATCAGTCATCAGATTCATTAAATTTTGATTTTAAATTTAAATTATGAGTTGAACACAATTGTTCAGAGACAAAGTGATTAGTATTAATTCAGCCTGCGAGGTACATGAAGTAAAATTGCCAAAACTGAAACTCCAAACAATACGTAATAAAAGAAACATTATTTGAGTGGTTCTGGAAAAGGTTCTAAATCAGATGAACATTTTAAAATAAATTCAGCAGTTTAGTTGAAATTTAATTTATTTTCGTCTACAAATCACAACCTTAATGTTCTTGAGGACATTACGTGCAATTTATGCTTATATATTTTCTGCGCGTGTAAAACATATATACATTCCATATATGTGTTTATCGTTTACCATATTCCATTTTTCGTATAATACGGATGAAATTTTCGTCTTAGAACAATAATTCTTTTTTAAATAGGAAATGATAACATGAATTTCAAAAAAAGTATTTTTTGAGAAATAAACGCATTGCTAAAATCCGAAAACAAGTAGTTAAAAATAAGGAACACAATTTATAAAAATAATTGCAGCTCTGAGTTTCGTAGAATCATCTCTAACAACAAACAAAATAAAAGCATGGCATGCATGGTTAATAATATGTAGCAAAAGTAACAAATAAAATCAATCATTCAATTAAATATTTTATTCTGGTCATTTACCTTAAAATAATAAAAAGCATTTATTCACTTATGATCATAATTAGAATAAATTTTTGCTAACGTTTCAAAGAACCAAAATATTATGCGATAGTTCAGACTTTTATTGAATGCTAGAAACATTTTAAAGCATTATATCCATAACAACATTATTTTAAAAAGCTGCACAAACCAATGAAATGCAACAAAATCATTCTAATACTTCTGTAAAATAATCCCTTGAAGTGTTACGTAGAGAAAGATTATAAACTCTGCTATGGAAAGAAACTTTCTTCTCCAAAATTAGAAGTTCGAGAGCTTTTTTAATTTTATTTATAAAAATAATTATTTTTATCCTTCAAGAAAATTTTATTAACATTAATTTAGGGATACTTAAGACTATAAAAAGATACAAACTTTGTTTTCATGAAGAAACGCCTCTAAAATCCCACTATAACAATTATATAAGTACTCGTATATCTGCATACACAAATATCTAAAATGGGTGCATGACTTAAATTTTAAATATAAGAAGTTTAGATGTAAAATAAAGGAAATGTGCAAAATTGTGGAAAGAAAAAGATGAAAATTTTCATAAGTATCAAGAGATTCACAATTTCGTTCGTTCTGGTTTTTTAATTTATGAAAAATTTTTGAAATCACACGAAATTCATATTAATCACAAATACTAAAGCTGAAAAAAATGAAGTTTCAGAAAGTATTACAACCATTCTCTAAAACTGTTAGCTAGAAAAGTGAAAAAAGAAATTGTAATTGAAAAGGATGCAATGTTAATATTTAACTGCCTTTCGGACTCTGGAGAAAATATTTCTTTACACGCCAAGTGCTAAATATTCCGAGTCATGAACTTTTCTGCCTCTAAAACAAGTGGGCGGACAAAGAAAAGAAGCCGTGAAACGCTTTTGAAGAGGGCCGATTTCTTTCTTGGTGCGGAGGTAAAAATATAAAGCGATGGTATCACAGTAATTCAAAAGCAGTCAAACATCGAGAGAAAGAATAAAATATTAATGTATTCAAAAAGTTTTCTTCCTTCTCTTTCGACATTGTATCTGTCACTCCAACTTGCCAACTCAAGTTAATAATTTTCTTTTTCCCCACTGCAGATGAGACGAGATCGAACTGCTAGTATGGATTTCCCCTACTGAAGTTGATTTTAACCGCTCACTTTCTAATAAGGGTGGACCACGGCCAACACGGCTTCATTTCTCTGGAGTGTATAAATAATGCCTCGTTTCCTGTTGATAACGCTGATGTAATATGGGAAGGAATTTTTCTTTTTCACACATTCCACCGCATTTAAACTTTTGTTGTGGAGTGGCCAATAAACATCTTAAAGCACTTTGAGCATTATGATAAGCAAGATGGCCTAAGAAATAAACCAATCAGATCAAGTAAATCTAAAATTATAATAAAGATGACAAAAGCAGAATTACTTATCATATAGCATCACTTTGCCGGTGGATTCAAAAAATACCTCGTTCCGGTATTTCATATTGATAGAAACAAATATAAGCCGAGGATCTTTATATATATATATATATAAATTCCACCTCTTATAAAGTTTTTTTAAAAGTGACCAATAAAATCATTTTGCTTATTTTGTGCATTATGATAAACACGATTGCCTAAAAAAATAAGGCACACAATCCTGTTAAATGAACCTAAAATTGAAGAGGAGGAATGTGGCGAAATTAGAACTACAATTCTAAACAATTATAGTATCGTTTTTCTAATGCGTCGAAATATTATCTCATACTGGTCTTTCATATTGATAGACACAGATATGAGTTAAAAAAATTTTTTACGAATTCCTACAAATGTAAACTTTTATTTGAGTAACCAATGAAAATTCTTTACTTAAAGCATGATAAATACAATTGCTTTTAAAAAAAAATCTGCTTACGCAAATCTGAAATTGTCTTAAAATACCAGTAAAAATTAAGATAATGTAACTCTGTAAAAATAGAGTTATCAATAAAAAACTAAAATAATTTGATTACTTGAACCTAAAATTTGTTAAAATTGTTAATAAATAGTAAAACCAATACGATTTACACAACCAAAAATTGCATAACATTACGAAAAAAAATTAAAGTAATGTTGTTTGTAAGCCTAAAATTGTCGGAAAAAATATTAAAGCAGTGCATGTAAGCAAGTTTAAAATTGTTATTAATTAAAATTGAAATAGAAATTCTCTCCGTTTTCTAGTAATTTATGTTGCTAAAGATGCGATAGACTCTAATGAATATTTATCACCAACAAATCATCATCAAAAGTGATGTTTCAAAATATGACATATACAAAATTCTAATATATTTTGATCATTATTAAATTAAATACAATTAATTAAAAATATTAGAACAAAAAAATCATTGAAATTACAATTTCTGTAAAAAATAATATTTCAGATAAACTGAAAATAATCTAGAAACATAATTTTCGTACATCTAAAGCACAAATTTGCTTCACTTATTAACTCATTCTTCTTTATGTTAAATGAAAAATTTTCTATTTTGAAAATAAAATAATGAATGAGGAAAACAAACATAAGACATTTCTATCATACCAGAATAAAGGAGTTAAGTTATCTTTCTAGCAATTTCTTTATCAATAAAGTTTCCACAATAAGTTCTCTGTGAAATTCAGTTTAATATAATATCTGTAAGTAGTTTTGGAATCGAAATCCGTAATTCTACAGATTATGATCAACACCAGCCAAATATCAAAATAAAAGTTATTTCTCAGAAGCAAACGCCTTTTTTTGCAACTATTAAAACATTTAAAGAATTAAACCTTGACTTGTTAGTGACTCTCTATGATAGCAGTTATAACGTATTCTTATCTACAAGATGCCTCTTACAAATATCCGGCAAAACCATATTTGAAATTAATGATTACACATTCCTCAGTGCAAGTTTGAGAATGTGTAATACAGCTCTACATATATAATAAATAAAACGGGACAGTTACATTATATTGCCAAAAATAACATATTCACAAAGAAAACTTTTTTGAACATTATACTCGGCAATTGCGCAGTGTTTGCGCAGAATAAAATATTAGATTTAGAATAATAATATTGATTGATAACATAATATCAACAGAGTAAGTTACAAAATGTCACTCGGCAGTTATACAAGCTGAGATTTGGTAGGTATGGAATAAATTAAATCACCAACTGTTTTAAGAGTCAATTTTCTTACAAATGTATCAATAAGTAATCAGAGTGTTCGATAGTATTTAAAAACATCTGAGATTATCTTTGACCCAGTGAGCTCCAATTAGGACCTGGTAAACTGGCAGACACTTTATGTACTTGTAAAGTTCCTTACATGAATCGATCACTATGTGACTTGGTGTCACGAGTGACTACATAGCAAAGACTGAAACAAGCTGAAATTTGTCATTAGTGGTTTTGTAATTTATCTAAATATGATACACTACAATTAAAGGTAGAGAATTGTTCATATAGTTTACGCAAGATTATAACACAAGCAATATGTCGAAAATAACAAAACTGGCTTGAAACGCTGTTTTTACCTTCCCATAAGTATGAGGTGGTCTTTATCCTGAGAGAAAAATAAAATTCAATTACTGAAGATCACATTTGATATATCTTCAGTCTACCTAGATCAATGAAGAATAATAAACACAATATGAAAGTACTTCAAAGTTTTCAGAAATTAACTTGTTATAATGATGGACGTTACAAACGATAAATCATTAATCCACTTAATCCATACTAGTTAGCAAATAACGTTAAGTACCTAATATCGACAAGATTTCTGTAATAGTTATAGTTCTATTTATTGTTTGGGGCCATTCACGAATCGATTGCTACCATAAGCAGGCAACAAGATATTTCTCTGACCCTCAGGCATTAGAGAGCGAGAGATGTTCATCAGAGTTCTCACTTCCCTTTTAACAGTCCGCTCTTGAAATTCCTATGATCTAATTTCACCAGAATATTGTTCATAGCGCTGTTCAGGAAGTCCTAATCGCAAGCAATTGCAATTAAAATCGGAATTCTTTATAGTCTAGATCTAATTACTGATAAATTGAAATACCGCTTCTTTTAGGTGCTAGTGCCAATGCAATTGTGATTATTTAAGCAATGATATATTGTTTTTATAGAAAAAAGCATTTATACAAATTCGATTTTTCGTTTGAACTTCTTGCTACAATGAATCATTTTGATTACTCAAAGTAGATAAGCATAAAACACAGAAATTATTCATTTCAATAAATTTGATACACAATTCGTTGAATTTTTTTTTTTTTTTTTTTTTTTTTTTTTTTAACTTTTAAATTAGAAATTTATTTGCTATAATATTTCTGTGTGTGTTTTAAGTTTCAAATTCAAAAATGTTGATTTTTTAAATATTTTATTGTAGAAGGATGTTTAAATGTTCTTAAACATTTTAAACTGTGAATTTTAATCCCCACTTTTTAATTATCTTAACTTTCCAAACACAAACTACTGCTGTTCTGTTTTGAATCAATATTTAAAAAATGTTGGCTTATGAAAATATCTTCGTAAAAATCTATCAAATGGTACTAATTTAGTAGGGAATACACAATACAAAATCGCTTTATGCACCCTGTCTGTTTAACTTTCTAATTAAAATAACCATTCTTTTATCATATGTATGTCATGTTTAAAAGTCAATTAAAAATATCTAATTTCAAAGTTTAATAATAATTTTTTATTGTATTTATTGCACAATAAGGATATTACATTGATTTTAAATCATATAATCTAACCCATACACTTTTTACTGTGTGACGTAAGCTTATTATTGTTATACACTTTACAAGAAATCCATTTCATATGCTGGCAGTTCTCTGTTCATTTATTAAAATCCCATGTGGTTAATAATTATCACGCTATTTACGTAAATATTTAAGTTATTATATGTGAAATTAAATTTGCTTATTTAATATTTTTCATGAATATATTATTTCTCACAATTTCTCTTTGCTTTCCTATAAGAAGTATAATTGTTTTTGAAAATTTAAAGAATATTTCCCTAGCCACATAATCCATTTATTATATTCGTTAACATGGAATTTAAGCTCGAAAATTCCTTTCAGGGTCAAAATTTTCAAATCAACTTTTAAATCTAGTAGTTATCAGCTATATCTATGTTTTTGCTAAAGTTCAAAAGTTTGTCAGCATTGAGATCAGATTCCTCTTTAACAATTAATCTAATCAAACAAAAAAGAAGTCATTTTAGCCGTAATCATCTATCATGTGACACCATGATGACGAAATTTTTGGTCAAAATAAGAGTCAACGATCGATTGAAGAGAGGGAGAACGTCAATTACAAAAATGGATTGCCTGCTTTTCATCGTAGCTGATGAAATTTCAAGCAGAAAACCAGTGTGAGTCCACTTACCGGATGAGATTTACTGCAGCGGGAAAATTAAATCGCTTCAATTTTGTGACATTGTAACAAGCAATAACAATTCATTCTCCACACATCTGTTTCATTTTTCAAAATTTATTACTATTGAGAATAAACTAGATCAAACACTACTATGGATAGTTTATTGTCAGTAAATAAATGTTGCCTTCAATTGCTAAAATAAATCAAAATGGTACTTTAAAATAATTATTTTAAATACATGTGTTTAATTTTTATATACTTGTATCGAATATAAGTATTTAAATATAAATAGAATATTTTTATATCTAAATTTAATTATTTATTTTCAAAAATATATTTTTTAACTTTTCAATAAAATGTTAAAAATACATTTTTTTAAATAAATTTTTTAACTTTAAATATATTTTTTATTCAAAAATATATTTTAATTTTAATTCTTTTGCTGTAATTAATTATAGCAAAATAATTAAAACTAAAATAAGTTACTATATATTAAACATTTACTTTGAAATATTGTTTCCTTATTGACAAAATCGCATATTTTATGATTTAATAATTTACTGTGCATATTTAAAATATGCACGTATTAGCATATTTGAAAGTTATGAGATGAAATATTTTTTCTTTTCCAGTTAGAATGTTATTTGTTATATACTCTACTTTAGATATTTTTCGATTCTTTTTTCGACAACTGAAATGATATTTAAAATAAATATTAGAAAATGAGAGCGTTTTTATTTCTATCTTAAGTAAAACAGTACATGTAAAAAATAGCCACTATATATATCAGTTTACAAGTTTCTTCGAATCTCCTTCCTTTCGAAAATTTATTATCTATTAGTAATTGATTGTTAACTGTTGTAAAAATGCACACAAAAGCTTCAAATGAAATCAATTTTACGAAACTTTTGCTCTCAAATATACAAAGAACTAGGCCAAAAACGTAGCTTAAATTTTAAATGTAGAATACCATAGCATTTATTCACGTTAGTATTAGTGTCAATTACAAGCAAAAAAAAAATAATACTAATTTCACATAATAATCCTTAGATACATGATTGAACGTAGTGATGCTACCACAAGAAAAAAATTTATCATCCTTTCTGATTCAGAAAATAAATAAATAATAAAGAAAACACATACATGCTCAAAATGATTTTGTGAAATATGGAGAGCAATGTGTTAAACTAAAGAAAAAGTTTTTCTACGTAAATTTCTTTCATATTAATAATTTATTAAAAAAAAATATTTTTAAAAGAACATTTCTCGTCGTAACACGAATGGTATTTACAATATAATTCATCTTCATTTCTAAGTTTTTTCATTAGTAATATCATTAAAAATTCGCGCAAAAGGATTAATTGTTATTCAAATGTTTCATTCCGCGTTGTTGATTTCTTTCTCGTTATCTTAATGCAATACAAAGTTGTCTATACTACCCAACAATATTTTAAAGTATGATTTACGCGTTTGAATATTAAAATTAATAATCATTTTCAAAAGTAACTGACAATAAGGCCAATCAATTTCATTGTAAATAAGTGTCATCTGAAATCAAAATACTTTTTCATCAACAAATGCAGTAGTCCAGGATTATTACTGACAGATCTTCAAATCAGTTTTAAGTCGAAATTCGGAACCCGTAGAAACATTAAGATTTGATAGTATTAACAGTATGAGACGATACAATTGTTTTCCTTAGAAATCTGAAATTTATTATTTTTAAACAAAAAGTTAAAACATACAAATTAATACATATCTGTATCAGTTATTAGGTATATTGAAGCATTCTCTAATGTTTTTTAAATAAAAAATAAGGCTATTTATTTTAGTCTGCGCAGAAAAAAATTTATATTGGTTTTCGGAGCAGTTTTCTCTGATTCTGTAGTGAAACTTTTTTTTTTTTTTTTGCTTAATATAAATTTTGACATTTTAACTTTCAAACTATTTTCTATGCTTATATTTTTGCATAAATAATTTTATCATTTTTTATTAATATTTAATTATTTTTTCTTATTTATTTAATTAGACATTTGTATTCAGTCACGCCGTTCAAAATTCTCTCTTCCATTTTTTTAAAAATAAATAAACCCTTAATTTGGATACATAATTCGCATTGTATGGCTATTTTAAAAATTCAAAATGTATGTTGATATAAACACAAATTTAAACTATGTTTAACTTCAGATTTTATTCTCAAATAATGAAAATTTTTAAATTCAAAGCTTATATTCCAATAAAAACTAACTTTAAATACTCTTAGCTATAAATTTCAATTCACAAATTAATTATTCTTAAAATTTAAAATATAAGTTGATGTAAATGCAAACATAAAATGTTTTAGCTGTAAATTTCAATCTTACTTATTGGTATTTTTTAAATTCAAAACATATGTAGACATAAATGTAAATTTAAAAGGTATACATTCAACTACAAGTTTCGATCTCAAATAATTATTAATAAAAGGGACTATTTATTTTTCAGTTTAGTTCACACTATTTATTTTTCAGTTTAGTTTACTATGGCTCCATTAAGTATAAAACTAACTTTTACAAACATTATTAGTACAACAAATTGTACACAATTTAAAAAATACATAAATATTTTATATAAGTAAATATTTATTTTTCAATATTGATAATATGTATTTTTGGAGTTACAGGAGGATAAAGACATATTTACAGATTATTTAAATATTTATATATCAATGAAACTATGAATAATATTAAAAATAAAATGCAAGATTATAGAAAAAGCATTTATTTAATTTTTAATACAGAAAAAAATAAATAAAAATATGTATACAGAAATTCTTATGTTTATGATGTGAAATTTATACTGGAACTTGACAGTTTAATAAAACAAAATAAGAATACTATTAAAATAAGAATAAAAAATATAATATGCATTTAAATACATGTATTTTGCAAAATTTAGATCTTGATCGATTATCGTAAGAATTTCTTCATCTTGCATATCCGACATCACTGAATCATTATCCACAGATAAAATTATTTCATATTCGGGTCTTGATTATGACCACGGAAAAGTTTTGAGCATTGTTCTTCTAAAGACCTCTTCACTTAATTTGAAAAAAATTAACATAATAACTAAAATTTCTATACTATTTGTATTCTCTCTTTAATATCTGTATCAAATTCAATAACAAATTTCATATGAATAATACTTCAAAAAATAGAGCCTTATTTATTAAATAAATTAAATTAAAATAAAAATAAAAAATACTATTATCCTGAATTCTCACATATTTATTCCATATTATAGAGCAAGTTTTTGAATACATGATAATATTCTAGGAGCATAGAATGCACGATATTTACTGGGAAACAGTCAGCCTCTGAATATCAAATTCCAAATCTATCTGTAATGAAGAGAATAATCATTTATATTAAATTATAATAGAACTTTTTATTGTTATTTAAAACAAGTATAATTTGTTAAAAAAGGTATTCTCACTAATTAATTAAAGCTTTAGTAACTGAAGTTGGTAAATTAATGATTATCGAGTAACTTTTAAAAAAATTACTATATGAATGTGATAAATTTTGATACACAATGAAACAAATACAAAATAATTTTGGATTTTTTCTTTGTTATGAAATAGATATAGCCCCATCATAATTTACAAAATGGATTGTTAAACATTAAATAAAAATGCATACATAAATTTATTTTTTATGTTAAAGCATTTTTGAATCAATCAAATAGAAGTGAAAAACAGGTGAAAGTATATAAATAAATAATTTTTTTTTACAAATTACAACAAAAATTTTTTGAAACTATGCTTTGTATCACATTTGTATATACTAAATACATTGCAAGTGAAATGATTTTTAAATATACAAGATAGAAAACTACAATGTAATAAAAGATATAAGCAATACTGCATATTTTGTAAAATATAGATTTTAATTACTTTCTTTCGGATCATGCAATTATTAAACAAATATCAAAATAACAATGAGATTTTTCTTCCTTTATATAAGAAAATCCTTTCTGTAAAAAATTTTAACTAAATGTTTTTGGCATTAAAATAATTTAAAACATCTTATTCACATTGCGATAAAAAAAAAAACTTAGAAATGCATGCACATGTTCATGTTCTACCATTAAAAATCCAGACATACAACCATTAAAAATCCAGACAAATATAATAATGTTAGGGATTGCAAATTATTCTCTCTCTGGTGTGCCTAAGTCATTGTGGCATTGTTAGAAATAATGTTGATATAAAAGTTTAGTACTGTCATGAATATTTTAAAATTCATTTTCACATATGTAAAAAATATACAGGTTTTATACTACCACTGTTTGATTGAAGGCAGCCACTTTTGGATACTTAGAGAAATAAATTCTGTTATAGAATAGAACAATAGATGTTCTATTTTTCATCACAAAATGCTATTTTATATTCTACTGAGCTTCGTAGTTCGTGTGGATTGAGAGATGAATAAAGCAACCACTCAATGAACACAAGACTACTACTACTCGATGAACACAAGACTACTACTACTCGATGAACACAAGACTCGATGAACACAAGACTTTTATTCGTAAAAATTCCACTACAAATACGCTGTAATAATCACAATTATACAGCTACAATTCGTCAGATACAATAAGTAAAATCTTCCAATCACAGGTCTCAAATACCTCAGGCTGAGAACAGCTTCTCTGACCTAGCAGTCACGACTAATCGTCTTCACTCACTGACTGTCTTCACACAACAACTACGGTTGTTGTATGTCGGGCTGCGGTATTTATACCTGACTTGGCGGGGAAATCTACTAATTTCGCCAAGGTTCTGGAATCTTCTAGGCTATCTCGCTTATTGGTCCTAGAGCTTAGGTGATGGATGTTTCCAAAAATATCTATTTCTCGCCAAGTCGCCAAAAATGTCGCCAAGTTTTCTCGCCAATAAATAATATATATATATATATATAGTTAACATTTTATCTGTCTCCATAAAAACTTATTTTGATTATATATTATACAGAATATATCTCATCAGCCATTTTTCTTATAATGCATTTCATCATTTTCAAAAGAACTCCATGTTTCAGATTTCCTTTTGCTAATTTTGTTTTTTTATTTTTTCTTCGCTGATGACAATGACAACTATAGAATACGAATATAAATTATATTTCCATGGATAAAATTTTTAGTTGGAAATTCTAAAATATATAAATTAATAGTACATTTTGATACATATAATTTTGTTTTTGTTTTATCAACGAATGTTTTAACTTAGTAGCAATCAAATCAAAAATTATCAGTGAAATTTTAATAAATAAAATACATATTGTCAGTGAAATTTTAACAAATAAAATACATATTGTCAGTGAAATTTTAATAAGTACTATACATACTGTCAAGTAATATTCTGTAGATTAATATTTGCGTTGTATTGTATTAATATTTAAATTAAAAAGCTTCGAATTTATTTATGAAAAAATTTATTCTTATTCATTGGTAAAATTTTGTATTTGATATTAATCGCACTTTCAATTCAGTACAATAAACTATGTTAAATAATATTTCTATAATATACATTGGATATTTAAATCAACAAGAAAATTAATAATCATATTCACGCAGTTTCGAAAGTAAAAGAATTCAAAATTACATTCATTATAATTTACCATTAAATTTATAATAAATTAAATTTTGGTAGAAAAAAGTATTCGAAATAAAAAAATAAAATTTCCAAACACATTTTTATATTACTAAACATTATCAATTAATCAGAAATTTCAAATATTGTAAATATTACATGAATATGAATTCAATAGAATTCATTCATTCACACTTTCCAATACCAAAGTTTATATAATGGTGAAAAATCACAAATATGAAGATTTGATTTAGTCATTTAATTAATTATAAGAAATAAAGACCTGCCGTAATGTTTCTGCACTCCTTTTTGTCCAATTATATTTCAATTCAAATAGATCGCTTTTATAAAATGAATCTTTAAATACCTCCATTTTTAATGAAACCGAAAGCATTGAGCCACGTGATGGTTTAATCCAATCAGAGCACATCACATTTGCTTTGTGCCATAAACACGTCAAAAAAAGAGTGAAAATTGCCTTGAATCGAGAATGGAGTCATTGAAGAAAACTTCTCTACTCAGTTAAGTACAAAAGGATTCATTTTGAATCTTTTTGGAGTTCAAAATATCAACTCCTCATCGAGTGGTGAAAAACCAATTGATTTTTTTAAGAGTGTATATCCTGATATTGTTCCTATTGGTATTGAAATGTTTTGTTCTCAAACTAAATACAAATTATTGTACTTTTTTTCATGTATAATTTAGAAATGGCTTTTATGATGTGTTATTAAGAATATAAAAATTGATTTTACAATTTAACTGGTATTATTTTATTCTAGAGATTATGATAAATTATAAAATGAAATGAAGAGTTATTTTAAATCTTCCAATTAAAACATTCGACAAGAAAATATGAAAAAAAAAAGCTGAATTAAAGATATTTTTTATTTATGTGTTTATCCAAAGTAAAATGAAATTTCATTAAATTATAAAGATACATTTTATTTATGCTCTTAACTACTTAAAAATTTATGAATATAAATTTTAATTCAGTTAAAACTCAATTATTGAATTTCTTACATACACACACAACTAATAATGCTTACAATGCCTTTATTAAAAAAAATCATTTTTAAGAGACAAAACGAGTTAAATACGAGATGCCAGTCATGCTGATACATTCCCTATATATATATATTAAACTATTCGAGAAATACGCGTGAGTGGCGGGAGTCATGTGCATCCTAGATAACCAGACGCTTAACCCAGGGAGCTGCAGAAGTAATGACTGTTCCGATGTCTGCTCGGTGTGGAAGGGTGACGCACCGCAGCTCTTTTCTGATTGCCACGGGTCGCCAGCGTGCATGCAAATTAGCTCATCAGCCGCCGTCCAGCGTGTCGCACTCGCAGAAAGGCCTTCTCTTTTTCACGGAGAAATGATGCCCTTGGACGCCTTTAATTTAGAGATCTGCGAACATCAATTAAGTCTCCAACAGTGTCCCGATTCTCAGAGATAAAAGGTAGTTTTCAGTTTCATCAGCACAGATTGATGTCCCCCATTCAGCGATATATTGAGACGACTGTCACAAAATAGTTTTTCTTTCTTTTTCATTTTCACTTCTGCCTCCTCCTCCACCTCTCTCTCTTTCCTTCGCTTGTCTTTGAGCCTAGAACTTTCAAATAGCGTTATCTGTAACGTTTGATGTTTGAGAAATAGAAATGCGCTTTTTTTTTTTTTTTTTTTTTTTTTTAAACTTTTTGAAATACCATTAGGGAATGCAGTCGCTTTACCAGAAAAATCCAATATTTTAATACAGAATCTGAGATGAACAAAAAAAAAGAGAGATTTCGCGGTACAAGCCAGTGAATAAAGAGCTTGAATGGAATTAGTGAAGTGAGTCTGTCTTGGTGACATTTATCATCGAAGATTAAATCTAGAAATAATAAAAATGTCTTAAATCATTCGTAGTTTTGACAAAGATTTCTATTCTTTCAGTTTCGTCAGAATTTATATTCTTTTTAATTTTAGATTCCAAAATTCTGAATATATGTATTCGCTTGTATTAATTACAATTGAAGTAATTAATAGATGCTTCTCATCAATTTATTATTCATAATTTTAAAATAATAATCGTCTTCTACAAACATTGTGCATCATGTATGTTGGATGAAAATTAATGTAATCATGAAAGAATTTTTTTTACATTATTTTGATATCGTTTCAAAGGAGTTCATGATTGATGTTATTTCATCTTTCATAAAGTTTTAAGTGTAGATTCGTATATGGATATGTCCCTTGCCAAATAAATTGACTTTATTTTGATTTTTATAAACTTTTAATTAAAACATCAATGTAACTTCTCATATTCAGAGCAAATTTTTCATGCAAAATAAATTAACGCCATAAGAACCATATCTAAACAATATAATAAACGTTTCTCTTAAAAAAATATTATATACTTTTTATCATTTTTCTCAATTTTCTGTTTTATAGAGTCAATTAATTTGGCAAATGAACAAGTAAGGGGTGAGGGACTGTTCGGTAATATTAATATCTAGCCACCTGAATACACCCCCAAAAATTTGGCGGGAGCCGCGAGAGACCGCCCACCTTCACTTTTCTTGGCAGAATTAAAATAATTGTCGGGGCAAGTGAGAAGCCGGCGGTCATCTTTATTCAGTAGAAATCAAAACCACAGTTCTGCTATCTATTTTAAGAATTTGTTTACTTATCGCTCAACGGTCGTTTTTTGCACACGTGGGATAATTATACCACGACCTACGGTTTGAAGTGGATTCCGAACCATTCCCAAGGTCGGATTCGAACCCACGAACTGTTGAACCGAAGGCAAGAGCGCTAACCATTCGACTGCCTGCTCGACTTAACAATTTGAGAGGCAAGGATTGTAAGAAACATGTGAATACAGGATTAACATAGGAAATTCTCTAGAATGGAAATTGTCAATTATGTAAGTCGATAAATATCCATGCACGATAAAATAAAAAATATTATATAATAATTATGCATGTAATTCTATATTCTCTTTATTTATTACATAGAATATAATAAAATAAGAGGAAAAAATCAAGACGCAGGCTTACAATATATATATACATTTATATATTTTAAGAATTTTAAGAAATCTAATTCATTTCCTACAATATATACATGTGATCGGAAACGGTGTGGAGGGGAGCTGTGTCCGGCGCCAGTGTTTTCTCCTAACCCTTCCACCAATAAGAAGTCAGATGAAACATGACGTAACAGCGCTAAGCTTTGGCCAAGCGGGATTTCGCCGTGAGAAAGAGAGAGAGGAGTTTGAAAACACAATGAAGATGAACGCGTTGATAGAAGACGATTACGGAAGATGTCTAATGTTATTTTCTCAGTTTTGTTAATTTCACATTTAACATTATGTAAATAATTTTTTACTTGTCACAATAAATTCAATTCAGTAAACTAAACATAAAATTATTCTGTTTTGATTTTTACTATATTTCTATACTCCCTCATTACATGGGAGCCCGGCCGTACGAGAATTTCCTTTACCTCAAACGTTATACCCTAGACAGCCTAGCAACTACGACTACAAATGCCGATGATTGACTCCTTCAAAACGGTGAGTCAGCTTTAAACTTATTTATAGACTATAAGAAATATGGCTTCCTTAAATGGTTTGAAGAAAATTGCTATTTCAATATCAAACAGTAGCACTAAGAACATTAAATACCTACATAAATTAATATTTGTTACAGATGAAGGAAGAAGAAATAGAAATAATTTACGTAATTTTACTGGTTTTGATTCTGACTATCCTGTTGAAGAAGCCAAAACAAATGCATTAAATTTATTCAGTAATAATGATTTTATTTCTATGTGTAATGTGCTTCATATTGAATTTACATCGAATGCTAAAGATAATTGTGATTTGATTTTTGAACATTTAAGAAATTTCGATTTCTTTCGAAATGCTGAATCCGATTCCGAAGGTGAAACAGAACTAGTAGAAACTTTTAATAATACACTAAAAAATCCAGAGAGTTTAATTAAGAATTTCTCTTCACAGAATCGCAGTGTCAGTGGTTTTCAAAACGAAACAGTAAACAACGCCCAGACAGCAGTCATAGACAACACTTTTTCTCTATTCGGAGCCGAAGATGATTCACAAAGGTATCCTTTTTCTCCCCCACGTCAAGTGGAAAATATTAACTTCCTTTCACACAACACTATTTTTGGTGGATCTTTTTCTATGAAAGATCTAACTGACACTTTGCGCTCCTTTAATGGTACAGACAATTATTCAGTCGAACATTATATACAAGATTTAGAAGATAACTTTTGTTTATTTAATATTACAAGTGATCAACAGAAAATAATTTTTGCAAAAAAATCTTTAACTGGTACTGCAAAAACTCTTGTTCAGAGTATACATGGTTTGTTTACATGGAAAATTTTAAAAGAAACTCTATTGTTAGAATTTAAATCGAAAGTTAACAGTAAACAAATACACACTATGCTTCAAGAACGTACTTTAGGAAAAGGTGAATCTCTTTTCGAATATTTTGTATGCATGCGCGAAATTGCTTCTCGATGTACAATAGATGAAGCATCTTTAATTGAATACATAATAAATGGTATACCTGATAACTCAAGTAACAAAATTTTGTTATATGGTACTAAAAATATTTCTGATTTTACAGAAAAATTAAAAATTAATGAAAAAATTTACATTTCTAAAAAAACAGATATTTTCCGATGTTTCCCCTAAATTTTATGATCGCAAAAATTACAATCACAGCAATCGTGATTTAAATAAAGGTAATATTAAAGTTACTCATAATAATCAAGATATGCCGAATGTATCTTCAATAATTTGTTTTAATTGTGGCAAAAAAGGTCATAAGTCTTCACAGTGTTTACATAAAGAGAAAGGATTTAAATGTTTCCAGTGTAATAATTTTGGTCATAAAGCCATGGACTGTTCTAATATTCAATTAACTACCACAAAAGTACCCAAAAATTCTGTTCAGCATATTCAAATAGATTATGATGTATCACCTCAAATAAGACCCATGCACATTCCTGTTACTTTATGCAATATCAAAATAAATGAACAATTAGATACGGGTAGTGAAGCTTCTGTGATAAAATATTCAATATATAAACACATTGGTTCCTCTCTTCTTAATTCTTCCCCTCTTGTTTTTACTGGAAAAGGAAATATTAAAATTAAATCAATGGGATATTTTACAGATTTAATTCAAAAAGAGGATTCCTCATTCTCCATAAATATTCACGTAATTCCAGATGATTGTATTTCTGTAAATGTAATTATTGGAACAGATTGCATCAACCAAGGTGAATTTCACGTAGGTAAAAATGGTATTCATTTGGTTAACAATAATCAAAACTTTCATGTTAATATAATTAACGTTTTCGATGAGACGGACACAATCGAACTTTCACATATTAAAAATTCAACTTATCGAGATCAAATTAAGAAAATAATTAATAACTATAAGCCAAACAAAACTAAGACTACCGATGTTTCAATGAATCTAATTCTTTGTGATTCAATACCGGTAAATCAGCGTCCACGCCGATTACCTTATGCAGAACAAAAAGTCGCCCACGAACAAACAGAACAATGGTTAAAAGATGGTATTATTAAAGAAAGTACTTCCGATTATGCAGCTCCGGTGGTTCTGTGCAAAAAGAAAAACGGTAAACATAGATTATGTATCGATTATAGACAATTAAACAAAAAATTAATTCGGGATAGATTTCCCCTGCCCCTTATTGAAGATGTACTTGATCGCTTAGAACAATCTCAAGTTTTTACAACATTAGATTTAAAAAACGGTTTTTTTCATGTTCCTGTAGATCCTGTTAGTAGCAAATACACTGCTTTTGTTACGCATGATGGACAGTTTGAATTTCTCAAAATTCCTTTTGGATTGTGTAACAGTCCTTCTGTTTTCCAAAGATTTATTAATAGTGTATTTCGTGAATTATTGAAAGAGATGGCACAATAATAGTATACCTAGATGGTGTTATAATACCATCTCGAGATGAAGCCGAAGATATTAAAAAATTAGAGGGAGTTATTAAAGTTGCTTCAGAGTATGGTTTGGAGCTTAATTTTGATAAATGCAGTTTCCTTCAACACAAAATTGAATTTCTTGGCTACGTTATTCAGAATGGATCTATTCAACCTTCTCCATTGAAATCCCTTACCGTTCAAAATTTCCCTAAACCTACTAATTTAAAACAGATTCAGAGTTTCCTAGGATTAACTGGATATTTTCGAAAATTCATTCCTAATTATTCACGCATCGCTATACCCTTAAGTGATCTCCTTCGCGACAACCAAGAGTTTAAATTTGATACCGAACAAATAAATGCATACCAAAAATCAAAAAACATTCTGTCTCAAAAACCAGTCTTACACATCTATCGACCAGGTTCACAGTTAGAATTGCATACCGATGCCAGCTCACAAGGTTTCGGAGCTGTGCTACTTCAAAAAGGAAGTGATGAAAAATTTCACCCCATTTATTATATGAGCCGAAAGACTGCTCCTCAACAATCCAAATACTCCAGCTACGAACTAGAAGTCCTTGCGATTATAGAAGCTGAGAAAAAATTCCGTGTTTACTTACTGGGTAATAAATTTAAAATTGTTACAGATTGTGCTGCGTTTAAAATTGTTATAGATTGTGCTGCGTTTAAAATTGTTACAGATTGTGCTGCGTTTAAACAGACTATAGAAAAGAAAGATTTAACTTCAAAAATTGCCAGATGGGCAATGATTCTTGAAGATTTTGATTACTAAATAATTCATAGATCTGGTAAGCAAATGCCTCATGTAGATGCCCTCAGTCGTAACACAGTATATTTTACTACACCTCAAGCAGAAATGACACTAAAAATTGAACGAGCCCAATCTACAGATGATAACATTCAAACATTGAAAACTTTATGCCAAACAAATAATACGAATGACTACATTATCAAAAATAACATCTTATACAAATATGAAAAAGGTAACGAGCTTTTAGTTGTTCCCCAAGCTATGGAAAATGATATTATTAAACACGCTCATAACAATGGACACTTTTCTCCTGCACAAACACAGTCAATTTTACAATGTGATTTTTATATTTCTAATCTGCGACCCAAAATTGAAAATATAATAGCTAATTGTGTGCACTGTATTTTATATAATGAGAAACGAGGAAAAGCTGAAGGTTATCTTCACTCAATACCTAAAGGTAACGTTCCTTTAGACACTTTTCACATAGACTTTCTTGGAACACTTCCCTCTTCAAATAAAAAGTATCAATACATATTTTCTGTAGTTGATGCATTCACAAAGTTTACATGGTTTTATCCCGTAAAATCAACAACAGCAAATGATGCAATAGAAAAATTGAAAATTCTTCAAACAACTTTTGGGAATCCGTCTAGAATAATTTCTGACAGAGGTTTGGCATTTACTTCTAAAGATTATGCCGATTATTGTTCCGAGCAAGGAATTGAGCATGTAACTATTACTACTGGTCTTGCACGAGGTAACGGACAAGTAGAACGCATCCATGGCATCATTATTCCTATCCTTGCCAAGCTCTCTGCAGATGATCCCACAAAATGGTTTAAATATGTCCCAGATGTCCAATGAATTCTGAACAGTGTTACAACTACCAATACAAAATATTCTCCCTTCGAACTCATGATTGGAGTGAAAATGAAAAATAAAGAGGATTATCGAATAAAGAAACTACTCGAGGAAGAGTATCAAGCAAGCACGATAAAAAACAAAGAACTTCGAGAAGAAGCTAAAAAGAATATCCTGAAACTACAACAACAAAACCAACGCCAATTCAATCGGAAACGGAAGTCACCTCGAACATATAAAGTCGGAGATTTAGTTGCAATACAAAGAACCCAGTTCGGTACAGGATTAAAGCTACGTCCAAAATTTTTTGGCCCGTACAAACTAACTTCAGTTAACGAACGAGATCGTTATGAAGTTGTGAAAGTCGGAAATCATGAAGGCCCGAATAACACATCAACTGCCGCTGAAATTATGAAGCCCTGGAACTAAATGAACAACGACGATTTCAGTTTAACGCCCTTTTTCTGGAAAACGGACTTATGATAAATGGATGTTCTTACCAAATTTTTTTTAAATATTTTAATTGTTTCTTTTCTTTTTTTTTTAGAAGGTTTTCATAATTAAGATGACGCTAAAGAAAGACGAAACTTGCCTGCCAATAATGAAGACGAATGGCAACAAGAGGCTGATAAAGACGACGCCTGTGAATAATTTTATTCTTTTCTTAATTTTTCTAGATATTTTTTTTATTTTCTTTGTGCAAGCTTTGGAGGTCCAAAGTCATCAGGATGCCCGAGTGTGATCGGAAACGGTGTGGAGGGGAGCTGTGTCCGGCACCAGTGTTTTCTCCTAACCCTTCCACCAATAAGAAGTCAGATGAAACATGACGTAACAGCGCTAAGCTTTGGCCAAGCGGGACTTCGCCGTGAGAAAGAAAGAGAGGAGTTTGAAAACAATGAAGATGAACGCGTTGATAGAAGACGATTACGGAAGATGTCTAATGTTATTTTCTCAGTTTTGTTAATCTCACATTTAACTTTATGTAAATAATTTTTTTCTTGTCACAATTAATTAAATTCAGTAAACTAAACATTAAATTATTCTGTTTTGATTTTTACTATATTTCTATACTCCCTTATTACATATATATATATATATATACATACACACAGTCACTTCTAAAAGCTAAGCACAGAGAGGAAAATGCTAATTTCCGGAAGCCAATAAGAATTGAAGAGGATGCAAATCGCTGCAGACGTATATGGATGTATACAAATATATTAAGTAACAGCCAATCACGCTTTCATGCCAAGAAATATGCAAAGAGGGCAGTCTAATAAAATACCAGCTTTATGAGGATTTATAGAAGTTCATTGTAAGTGCTGATAGAAGTTGTTTTATACTTTCCTATAATTTGTTTTCAAGACATACGTGTCTCTAAAACGAATGGAAGATTTTGAGCGCTGGCATGCTGTGGGGTGCATTGATGAAGGACAGTCAATCTCAGATGTTGCTCGTTTCTTCGACGTTCATCATTTTGTAATTTCACGCTTATGGAAACAATTCCAAACCTTACGGACAGTTGTCCGAAGGCATGTAGCCTGTCGTCCAAGGGTTACAAACCCCGCTAAAGATTGCAATTTCAGCCAAGGGGAATTGCAGAACGACCTCCACACATGTGGCATCTATGGTTACATCATTGGTAAGGTGATAAATACAGATATTTGACGCCGAAGATTACATATGAGTAAATTGTACGCCTGGGTACCTCGAGTATGTGTTTGACTATCCGTCCAATCAAGAGGGGCTCGATTAAAGTTGTGTCGGGAACATGTCAATTGGACAGTGTCTGACAGGGGCAATGTCATGTTTACTGATGAGTCAATATTTGCTCTGGAGACAGATGACAAGCGTATAAGGATAAGGAGTGAACAAGGAACACACAATCAGCTCCAAAACATCACCATTCTGAGGCGGAAGCATTTTAGTGTGGTCAGGGATTTCATTAGGATACCGCACTGACCTGTACATCTTTAAACGGGGTTCTCTGACGTCTGTCCGGTATCGAGATGAAATCCTAGAATCCATTGTGAGATTATAAGCTGCAGCAGTTGGCCTTACTTTTGTTTTAATGGACGATAACGCATGTACCCGTAGTGTTGACAGTGTCGATGACTACCTGACCTGGAGAGTGGAGGGATTTCGCGTATGGCATGACCATCATATTCGCTCGACTTTAATCCCATTGAAAATCTTGTGTTGCGCTCGGCCATGCTGTGTCTTCACGGTTCTTACCTCCAGCCACTCTTGTTGAGCTGGAAACTGCTCTACAAGAATGGGTACTGCTTAATTCTGCGGTGGTTGACCACCTAATTGAAAACATGGTCACAAGGTGTAAACTTTGTATACAGATGAGGGAGGATCACAAACCCTATTAATATTTTTTTTTCTTTTTATGCTGTTTATTTTCACTTTATACATAATTCTGTTCAAATCTCCAGTAAGTCATTATCTGATACAAAAATTTAATATAGTTTTCCATTTCTGTATATAATTATTGATTTTATTGTATGCTACTGCTTTTATTCTGATAATATTCTACTTTCCTGAGGAATTTTGTGTCAATCAAAGGAGTATTGTTGATTTTTTATTTATTTATTTTTATTTTTTATTTTTTTTTTCATTTTAAATCTTCTTGCTTAACTTTTGGAAGTGAGTGGATATAGCCCACTTCCAAGCGTTCTCTCATTACTTCCCGCTTCATGTTATGCGGCTTCATTGCTTTGCGGTTTTTTTCCAAAACATTCATCGAAAAATAAAAATGAAAAATATAACCATGTTTACAGCCACATTGCGGAAAGGAGAGTTGTTTCGTGTTGACGCGAGAGAGAGAAGGATCCCTGCTTGTCGAACAAAGAGAGGAGTTGACTCAGAGTACATACCACGATCTCTCATAAAAGTACGTAATTGGTTTCCGGTGCGACATCGACCAATGAAAGTACGATGAGGCTGGCTATCATCATAAGGAATGAATGATTTATTGACATGACAAAAAATAACATCAGCATCCTTATCGATTCCTACTCAGACTCACTGAGCGATGAAGACCTTCTTGAGATAATAAAGTCTGTAAATGAGGAAGAAAACGAAGAGGAAGACGAATAAGAAATTGAAAAGTATGGCTTACCCTGGCGAATTTGCAACATTTATGCAACATAGTAAGAGCGATGCAACAATATGCACATGTCATTGACAACAATGTGTTTCAAGCTGTCGAGTTCGGCAATCGCGTTGACGGGGTTATGTCCTTGCCCAAAGGAATTTTGAAGGAAAAGAAAAAGACAGACAACAACTACCCATCATCATGTTTCTTTCCAAAGTAAAGCCCACAGCTCTACCTTCAGTGCCTCCAGCAGAAGAGTCACCGAGTGATCCTAAAGCTTCCACAAGTCAAGTAAGAGTCATAGGAATAGTTCATCCCTATCTGTCACACCACATACTGTGGAGCCGCGGTGGCCTGATTGGTTAGAGACTCATCCTCATCATCGAAATGTAGTGAGTTCGAATATCGACTTAACCAAAAATCTATCATGTTCACGAAAGGTGGCTGAAGCACATTAAATAGGTCGTGATCGTAATGTCCCCCAAGTGAAATGATACCTCTGGGGCTGCAGTTAAGTATCTGCTTGCCCCTACCCTAATTTAAGAAGATTCCATCCAGATGCGTCTACCTAATTAGTAGACCCCACCTTTAGACTGTACACATGGAAATATTCTGTAAAACAACAACACTTATTTTCAACAAATAAACTAAGGTTACAACTTCTTTTTAAGCGGAATCTGAACGAAACTACCTCTACAGTCATGCACTATCCAGCGTGGCACTTCGTAATTGTTTCAATACATTTTATGAAACAATAACTTGCAAATTCGATCCAATAATAACTAACAATAACTTAAAAAAGGGTGGAGGCATCTAGCTGTCTTATCATCTTCAATGGTATGATGATGGTATTTAGAAATATTAAGTCTTCATAATGCTTTTGTTAAGTGAAAGGCGCATCCTTCTGATTTAAATTCGCCTTGTCAACGGCACAGCGAGCTTAGTTTGTCCAAATGTCATAAGTAACAGCAACAACAACAGAGATATTAACTACTCATCTCAGGAATCCCTTGTTTGCATAGTTGATAAAATGAGGTTATATTTCTGCTGCATCTTAAGGAGCTTTTCTTTTCTCTATATTCAACATCTGATGTTGCACGATGTTTCTATAAGATATATTTGCAATATTATCAGGCATGATTATAGAGGCAATTCAATTGTTCCTTTAAGTCTAAATATTTTCCGTTTCCCAAAAATAATATCTAATAAAGTCTTTAATAATCTAATAGTACAATTTTTTAAAAGTTGTTTTTTATTTGCTTTAAGTATTACTACATTAATAGTTTCCCATTTATAGAGTGTCAGCAAATCTTTATAACCAGTTCTTAAATAATAGTAAATTATATGCATTTAATATGGGAGGACAATACATACAATGTTTCTGGACTTTAATTGAAACTATATTTTAATCGCGTTTTTTCTTTTGACTTGAAAAATGAATTTATGAATTTTAATATTGTAACAATGTGACGTGTTAAAGTGTTAACCAAAAGTAATAAATGCATTGATATACAATAAAATTTGTGCCTTCGATTTCTATAATTAATAACATTGGTGTACATTAATTTTAAATTTCATTTAGTTAACGGTTATCTAAAATCATGTTAATCCGAGCAACTGTCGGAAGTTTGGTAAAAATACTATTTTTCAATTACTTACTTTAATTTTTAAAAACTATTATTTTAAATTTGGATATGGAAACTGCTTCTTACTTCTGGTAGTTAAATTTGCTATACCAATAGGTGATATGCTGAACGTACAAAAAATTAGACGTCAAGAAGATGCTATGTTAGGCAAATAATTGACTCTTTTCAACGCATTCATGTAAAACATGTGTAATTGATGATTTCGATAATGTGTTTAAATAAAAATATATTGGTTCTTCATTCGCAAAATGCATTTGAAGGTTATTCCCAAGTCAAAAAATTATCGTGATGCTGTGTGTAAGGAGGATAAATGTTCACCAATATTTTTTTGACTTTCATGATGGTCAAATTGTAGCCTACCGGGTTTAAGAATTACCATATTGTTTCTGGTATTGCAAGACAGTCGAGATTTTATGACTGTTTGCAGAATGTGCAACAAATGGATTCAAAACATTCATATAAAACTTGAAATTGCATTTCAAGGACCCACTATCAGTAACAGTCAAATAGATAAACAAGTTATCCGCATGACATTTAATTTACCGTGCAACTACCTTTCGAGTTAGGAGTCAAAAAACATTTATGACAAATGTCAGCACGAATAATTGACAAGGTTTTTAGAAGAGTGGATTATCAGCTCGGTGACTATTCTAACTTTAATAAAAGGTTGAATTCAGGTTAATGGGATTGCAGTTTATAATAATACAATATTACTACTCACGTCGGTTGAGATTGTCTTCAAAGTATGGAATCGATTCTTCGAAAGGCTTCACTCATATCCAGAGAGCTGAATTTCAACAGTCTGTTTTCATTAGCAATAAAGAAAATAAGCATGCTACTCATACAGTTTAATGGTTAATGCATCTAAGTCACGAGACATTAATTAAGAAATAAAATTGCTTTTAAGACAACAAATATCCTCACGTACAGTTTGACGACTTTTGCAATAGCATACTCTGCAAGTTGCACAGGATTCCGGTTCCCTTGATGTTACACTACAGACAAGAGCACCTCCCGCATTGTAATCAATGACGAAATTAGCGGCAATAATATCGGGACGTGTACTTGGGAAAATTTTGATTCTGCATACACAATAATGAAAGTTGTATCTATGTTCTCCCACATGTTGTTTGATCCATCTCATTTTCAGTGTACATTAAACATTTTCATACAGACTGATTAACCGAAAAGATTGAATGTGTTGTTAATGGTAATCATCACTACATGATCATTTTCTATTCACATTGACGGCGTTTTAAGCGTAACTTTTAAATATCTGTTGTGTTAAAGCCCAGTAGATCAGCACTTTACTTGAGCTCTACGAAATGATATTGTTACAAATTTATAAATAATTATTGTATATGTTTTAAAATATCTCAGACAGATCGGAAATACTCACATTTTGGGCAAAAATTGCGGTATTTAGACGTGTTATACGTTAAAAGCGGATTTTCTAACGATTTGGTGACGTTTTGGCGAGAAAACTTGGCGAGTTGGCGACATTGTGGGCGACTTGGCGAGAAATGGATATTTCTGGAAACATCCATCACTTAAGCTCTAGGACCAATATTTAGCGAGATAGCCTAGAAGCTTCCAGAACCTTGGCGAAATTGGTAGATTTCCCCGCCAAGTCAGGTATAAATACCGCAGCCCGACATAGTTAGTTAAGGTTTTTGTACACACAGTCAGTTTTGTGAGGACAATTAGTCGTGACTGCTAGTTTAGAGAAGCTGTTCTCTGCCTGAGGTATTTGAGACCTGTGATTGGAAGCTGTTACTTATCGTATCTGACGAATTGTATCTGTATAATTGTGATTATTACACTTGGTATTTCTAGTGGAATTTTTACGAATAAAAGTCTTGTGTTCATCGAGTAGTTCCTTTCTTCAACTCTCAATCCACACGAACGCCGAAGCTCGGTACAATTTGTTTCAGGAAGGTAATGCGAGACGACATGTTACCATTATTTTAAGAATGTGCCTTAAATATAGTGGTGGAGGCGAGCCCAGGGCTGTACCTCAAGGTTAACGGGCTTGGAATAATTATTCATCACTGAGCACTTCGTAATTTTCAGCAACGCTCAAGTTACGAGGTCATATCTGAGCTTCCTTTATACAGAAAGTGTTCGGATGATGTCTGTGTGAGCATACTCCAAATCTCTTAAACAGAAAATGTTTTGTCAATGGTTACTGAGTGATTCGTCATCAAATACTATCCCCACGGTCAATAAACTAAGGATTGTCGAATTAAAGTTGTATTGGTGGCAAATGCACTCGTACACTCCATCCCGACTCCGCTGGACACAACTTTCAGATACATAAATGCTGTTGCTGGGGTCATAGTTGATGCACGTATTTATGCCAATAAAATAATAGAAATTATTTTAAGTTAAACGCGATCTATATAATAAAATACTGAATTTGTAAATAAATTACACTAAAATCATTAACTCGTTTCAAAACTTAAGAATCAGCAATTTCTTTAGACTTTTTCGATACTTTGGCAGCCGTACTGCATCCTTTGCAAAGCATCTTCAATGTGAAACAACTGCCAAAAAATTTTCACCTGCAGTGAGACTTCAGTATATTATAAAAACATCTTCAAATTATTTTAATAAAATGGTTTTCGTAATACTTCATTGCTTCGCCTTGATCAGTAATCCACCACACAACTATAATTTGAAACTGAGGAATGCGAGATGAATATGAGGTACACGCATTCACAAATACTCATATCTGTATAGGTGTGTGTGTATATACATAAGCACATACACAATTTCACATATAGACTAAAGTAAAAAATAGAAATTTATTGATGTTAATGTAATTGAACAGTAATTAAGTCACTTGGGAGTGCCAAAATCTGTTTTGTAGATAATACTGAATTATATTAATGTACCTGGGCCTATAATCGTGTACACCAAGAGTATTTTTTATAATTTTAAGGAGAGAGAGAGAAAAAAAAAAATGGAATATATGTAGTACACATCTTATGTTTTCCTTAAATTTCAATTTTATAACTGCAAGATCTAAATTTTCTATTTTTCTCCTGTTTTTCCAAATATTTATAACACACAAATGTAGCTTTTTTATATTTGCTTCCGTTTTCCTAGGATTCTGCTATCTCAAACCATGTTAAAAAGCAATGAATTTCAAGGGGATAACATTCCATGTAATCTTAAGTGGTGGCGCCCTCTCATGTAATTTTTATTAACTAAATAATTATTTTATATTTGTAAGCAATAATTGTAAGTAATCTGTAATAAATAAAGATAATATGGAAAAAAAGGAGGAACAATAAGAGAATATTACAAAAGAATAAAAGAATTACTTATTTTTTTAAACGGCTTTTTGGAAAAAAGTCAATTTAATTGTCAATTAAAAAAACCAAGGAAATAAGAAATTGGCTTAGGAATTCTATCACAATTCCTATTTCTTCACTTAAAAACAAATGGTCTTACAAATAATATTGAACAAATGAAATCATTAATTTATTAAATATAATTTACAGACAAAAAAAACATGCTCTTTTACATTTTGAGAATATTTAATGAAATTTTTAAAATTAATTTTTCCATAAAATTTTTGTTTTGCTCATTTTTCTAAGTTTGAGTACTTTTTGCGCTTCTTAAGTGTGAGATATGCATTCATTTGAATGAAAAAACTTACATTATCTATCTGAATTTGTTTTCATTTTTATTTTTATCTACAAATTATTAGATCATGTTAAATTTTTAATTTTCTTAACTATACATTCTTTAACTTTGAAATTTATCAGAAGTGACAAGTCAGCATTGGTCAGAAATTCTACGAAGGATTTTAACAATTTCATTTTTCAAAAATTTTTAACAAATAATTCAACTTAATAAAAAAAAAATCAGAACCATATATAAAACTGCCTGAAATTCTATACAAAATAAGTAAAAATTTAATTATTCAGTTGAAACAAAGAGCTTTTTGCTCTTTTTTACTTTTATTAATATTTATTAATTACTTTTATATTGTATTTTTATTATTCAATTATTGAAATTTGTCTTTTATGCTCCTCACACCATAATGACAGACAATTACAAATTTCTCTTACAATTTCTCAGTTTCAAACATTGTGAAGTTACACTAATTTTTACAAAGTATAGTTCTATACATAAAATTAGACAGTATTAACTAAACATACAATTTACGAGTATAGAATAATTGAATAGAATTTTAATACTGTTGCTTCTAGAAATTAAATTTCTTATAGCTATTCATAAAATTACAGAAAAAAAATATTTTTAAAACTTTAAGTGGTTAAAAAGATCATATAATTAACAAATTAGTGTTGAAAGAAGAAAATGATAGAATATAATACTATTTTAGCATTTTCATACTATAATGTTTAAAATAATATTTTGCTTTTTATAAAAAGAAATGAATTCCTTATTTCATAGTGTAAAAAAAATCTGACACTTAGAAATGCTTTGAAGCAAATATTTTTTATTATGCTAAACACATAAAAGTAATATATGAGAAACAGTCCCAAATAACTCTTGCAATAAAGTGAGATTACTATGCCTAACTTAACATATATTTAAAAGTAATCAATATTGCTTTAGAATGGCAGGAAAATGGTGAATAATACAAATGTTAAAAGAGATTCTTAGCTGGATCCGTTTAAGAAACGAAAGAAAAAAGGCTTTCGTTCCAAATGTATAATTTTTGCATACATTATTATTTAAAATGAAAACAAAATAAATTGTGAAACAATACATAAATTCCTTGTTTCAAATTTTCTTTAAAAATTATTTCCTCTAAATAATTTAAAAGGATTTAAATTTATCACTTTTTATTGCATTTAATTGTTTTCAATGAAAGGTAGGAAAATTCAGTGGAGATACTTAAACGAAAAATAATTAGTGAAAATTGATTAACCATCATGAAACTGAGTTATTCATTGCTCAAAATTTCTCTAAAATGACCCTGCAACTAAATGTGAGTGACACCCTCAAACCCCTAAGTTAATATATGCAAACTAGAAATTATTAAATGAATGCTTACATCAAATTTTTCCTTCATTCCACAGCAACTGAAAATCGTATGGGAAAATTCTTATTCTGGAAACCCAGGTGCAACAGACCAAAAAGAAGATGATGCGCAGATTAATCTAAAATGTTTGAAGGTGACCAACTAGAAGAGGACTGGAAACTGAGAGCAGTCTGGAAAGAGATTGTGCGGAAGGCTAACGCCCATCAAGAGGAAGAGAATACATGGTAATAATTCCAGAAATTCTTTAGACTATACTAAAGAAAAAATTATAAAAGCTAATTATATTTTCATTAAAGATGGGGGTGAAATTAATTCTCCACAACCGTTGTTTTTATGTGTTAAAATGTAGCATAGCTGGGATTGCACTGTAATATTTGCATCCATCAAATTTTTTTGTCGAAGTTGAAATATTTCAAAGTAATTCTTTTATTATATAATTTTAAATGTTAAGTACTCTTTAAACAAGTGAAATATTTCTCTCCTAAAGCTTCAGTTTTTCAATCACGAGGAGAAAGGAAAAAAGTAATTCAAAAGTTATTCCAATCTCGAGAAGGAAAAAAAAAAAAAATTAATACTTTACTGTCTCGAAAATGAAATGCCTCGGACTCATACACAATGGCATTTTGTAGATTGACAGAGGCGACATATTCTCTTTCTTTGTCTCAAAAGTTTCTAAAATTTATTTCAAAAAGCATTATGTTCTTCTCAACCTGACTTAAGAGATGTCTCCAAAAGTTACTAATCTCAGAGGATCGCCTTTGCTTATTTGAGCCATTAAGAGGTTAAAATTTTGGTTTTCATCTGCAAAAATGATTATATGGATTTCTTACCCTCTTTTTCTGAACGTGTAAAATTTATAACACTTTAAGTACTTTCTTTTACTTATTTTTGTTTGTAATAACTAAAAAGAAACAACCGTCTCTTTTAAATTATTTTTAACTCAAATAAAACAAATTTTTCCCAGTACCTTTCTTTTCAATCTATTACAAACAGAATAATATTTATCAAATAGCAACAAGGAAATATAAAATCGTGTATTTGATTAACAAATTCCAATATGGAATAAACATAAACGTGTATTAGATACATTAACAAATTTTTTCATGATAAAAATGAATTCTTTATAAATAATTTTATTGAAATTAATAATTTTCTAAGGTTAAATTTTCTAACTAAAATTAAAATTAAGAATAAATTCTAAAATTCTGTTGCTCTTCAAATCATGCTTTTTTTCAGTTGATAAATAGTTATGAAAGCAATTCTAATTTGATCTTGAATGCTTTTTCAATACTCTTTTAAACATTACAATCAGAAGGTAAACTCTCTTGAATCGTTTAAATATCCTAGAAGAGAACCATAAGCTCCAGGATGATAAGATTTGCTCTGTTTTTCTGTCAGGCAATTTTTCTTATTAATTCTCCCTCGCTTGAGTGATTAACAAATTAACCAGCAAAGTAATAAAATTAGTAATTAAAACCGATCTAATGAGTCTTATTTACATTAGACTCAATACTGAAATCAGCATTTGCCAAATAAAAAAATATCCTTACATTTTTATATAATACTTATAATGTAATTAAGGTTTAGAATGTTAAAGGCTTCCCTATATATATTAATTTTTCGTTCGTAGATAAACTTCTGAAATTCCTTCGTCTTTCACCATTCAAAGAGCTTCTTTGTACAACAATTAATAAAAAATGTCTAAATCATGAATAAGTTCAAATCAAATATTCCTTTTTCAAGATCAAAAATATATTCCTCAAAGTGTTGTTCAAGCAATATACTTAAGAATTCAATAGTATTTTTAAGCAATTTAATATTGAAAATTGTTGTTCATAATATGTCATTTTTGTAATAATGTCATTTTTATAATAATCATATAATTTTTATAACATGCAATTTACAGTAAATTATTAAGAACATAAATAATTAATTTGAGGAAAAAAGTGTCTTTACTTTATTTTATACACAGTTGCTTTCTCGAAATTCTTTGGTATTATTGACAAATTTCCACTGCGTTCTTATCCTATTTCAGTCGAAGATCATTTCGATAAATATATTCCTTTCTTCCAGTTAAGTACAACCAGATGAAATGATGCTGTAAAAACAATTAATTTCTATGATTTCTAACGAAGATAAACTAAACGAGATTATTTTAGAACTATATAATTAAAATAAACTGGAAAAATCAATCTTTTAGATTTTCTTTATTCATGTGCATTAATTCTGTGTTTTTGAAAATAATAAAGAATTAAATTTTATTTCCCACTGTTTTTAAAGAACTATAATTTTCTTCCAGATTCTCAGCTCTAATTTCTGTCTGAAAATATAACTAGAAGTTAAATATTATGTTATTAAATATATATTAAAACATAAATATGAGAATAGTTTTTGAAGGATATAACCTTCATATTTTGAAAATAATGCTTTAAGTAATATTGAAAATAATAAATAAAGATTTTATGGAAATTTGACGTTTCTGAGATGAACATTAAAATTACGAGATTCCCAAAGGCTATTTAAAATTAAAATCCCTACTTGAAATGAAGAGTAATTATCAGGTCTCTTTCTTTAGTTTTAAATGTTAGTTATAGATGACAGCACTAATTATTATGTGGAAATCTTTGTAAATCAGAATTCTTAATTCTTGAATTCTAGAAGATTGAAAACTAAAAAGATATTTGATATAGATCTGAACTTATAAACCATATAAATATATAGAAAACCTAAATATTTATTCGCTAAAAATATACTTAAAAATTTTCAATAAATTTTAGATGGAATAAACGTAAAATTAATTTTAAAATTTTACTTAAATCGTGGTTATTTTCATGCATAACACAGTTTATAAATAGGATAGCATTATATGATTCAAAAATAATGTTATCTAAATGTGTTTTTCATTTGCGTTATAAAAGTTAACCTATAGCTTATTTTTAATCTTTATATTATTATTATTATTATTAATAAAGTTTCCAGATTATATATACAAATAAGAAATAAGTATTCTTAAAGAAGTTTTTATTGTATTATTACTAAAAAATAGTCATTCTGAAATAATATGTTTGTTACTTTTGTCCCAAGTATACGAGAGTTTAATTTTTATAAGTATTTCATCAAAATCATTAATTTTTATTTGCTGTTAATTCATTTCATTTGATATATCATTTATAATTATTTTAGTGATTTATCCTATTTTTTGCATTTTACGTTTCATTTTAAACAATATTACTTTAAAGAAAATTAATTAATATAAGAAAAATTTTGGGGAAAGATTAATCAATAGCAATATTTCTATAAGGACCAACAGATCAAAAACTGCCTTTAAAGCAAAATTGACAAAAAATACATCAGGAGCAGAACCGAAACTTATATTGGGGGTCATTTTCATCTAACTTTTCTGAAATATATCCTTGTCAGGCAAATTATATATATTCAGTGATAAAAAATTGTCTAATATGCAATTTTAAATAATTATGACAACAGCAAATTCATAACAATTAACAGCATCTCTATTAAATCATAAATTGTTACACCAGATTTTAATTAAATGATTGTAAAATAAGAGATAAAGCCGAAAAGAATAATATTTTCTGATAAATAGTATCTGATGACCAAAATTAAAAGATTATTTCTCAAATTTATCTACAAACGAAACTATAGCTGTGAAAATTTTGAATTATTAGGTGGCATATATTCAAAATATAGGAATGTGCTTAAATGAAGAAAGATTGTTATAACAAATTTTAGCCACTAGAAATCGTTTATTTAAAAGAATTGCGTATTAAGCACATTTATGATTGTTTATGAATGATATTTTAATGAAACATACTCTACCATCTGGAATTGCATGCTTCAAAGCTAATCATAGTGTGTTCTAGGAAACAATAGGAACACGTTGTGAAATACTGTCTTTAAGATGAGATTAAGTTCATAAATTATCGCTTACTAAATATTTTAATTTAGAGGCTAAAAGTGGTACGAATTGAGATCAGAAAAATGGCGACTGCTGACATATTTTTCTTTCAAGCCATTTTTGGAATATCCATAATGCAATACCAATCTATGGTGGAGTTCCATCTAGCATAAAACTTCTGATTCTAAGGCGGTAATTTGTTTCCAAATATGAAACAATTTTATTTTCTAACAATGATGCATATCGCTGGTCGGTGATCGAACATACTATTAAGACCACTGATACTTATTCTTGGAAGAAATACGGGCTGAGAATAAATGTTTTTGTAAATCCACACCACATCTTTAATTTCGGAGAGAACAACGGAAACTATGCGTAAAATTGAACGATGGATTTGCTGGTTCTCAAATCTGGCATTTATGAGTATATGCTTCACCTGCTCATTCGATTGTCACACTGAATCAGCCTAAAGACAAAAATCACACAGAAGAAGTTTCTGTAGAAATAAGCATTATACGGATAATATTGTAAAATACTGTATAACACTGCTCAATACAATCCAAGGATATTGAGATTGATTTTGCGAGATGAGAATTATTTGGTTAATTAATACAGTATTGAAAGAATTATAGGTTGTACGAAATAAAAAAAGACATTTATTTGGCAGGAAAAGCGTTTGATTGAGCATTCGATTACAAAGGAAAGTGTAACGAGAGAAGTCGAAGATAAGAGCAGCGTATGCGCGCTGAAAACCAACCGCCCTCATTTTCCATTACGGTAACATATGTCTTTTACCTTTTGATTTTTTTAGTTAGAGTTCTCCGAGAGACAGCACACTGGAATGTGATATAAACACATGATTAGATAAAAATAATTATAATAAATTGCCAATAACACACACCTAATGTTTTTTTGGTTGTCAAAAAATTAAGCGTGCTCATTTCTACCCTACATTTTTTAGCATCTATGTTGTTGTTGTTACTTATGACACTTGGACAAGGCAAGTTCGCTATGCCGTCGTTATGTGAATTGAAGTCAGTAGAATACGTCTTTCGTTTAACCAAAATACTAGTACGACTTTACTTTAAACTCCTCCAATAGATGGCACCACCAGAGGATCCACTCTCTCAATTTTGACATTGATCTAGAGAGGGAGGAATTTTCTCATGACCATTATACCCATGGTAACTGCTCAACGACCAACCACAGGACTTTTGATTCCCACAGATTTAACGAGCATGTATATTACATGTACTCGATGGGTCTTTGGCAGCATTGGGAATCGAATACCGCTTTAGATAATATTGTAAAATATTATATAACTCGTGCTCAATACAATCAATTTATATTTAAGTTGATTTTGCACCTGGAGAATTATTTAATCAATTTATTCAGTATTGAAGAATTAACAGGTTATACGAGATAAAAATGATATTTGTTTGGCAGAAAAAAGTGTTTTATTGAGAATTCAGGAACACAAAAGGAATATGTGAAGTGAAAATGCGAAGGTAAGAACAGCGCATGCGTGCTAAAAGCTGCCGTCCTCATCTTCTTTAAAGATAATGTTTTCGTTGTTTACCTTTTCATTTTTTATTTCAGAATTCTTAGGGAGACATTAAAATGCAGTGCGATATAAACTGCCCATGGTCAAACAAAAGTAATTGTAATAAACTGCAGATAAAAGAATGATTGCAGATTGAATTGAGGGATAGCTTTCGATAAAGCAACGCGCATATCATGTTCGACATTCAGTCCATTTTGATGTTTTGTTTTTATTGTGATAAGTGTGGAAAATCCCGCTTCGCAAAGATTTACTGTAGTAAACGGAATAATGGCTGCCATAGCTTGTTTTACAAGCAAAGGCTAGGTTACAAGCAATTAAAGAAGACTCGCCAAGAGTTTTTTGAATCGAAATACGTTTTTAACAATGGTTTTGTTTTCAAATCTCATCTTTGTCAAGGTTCATGTCACCGATGCAGTCAATATCACAAAGAATATGATTACGAATCCACAACTCATATTTTATATTTATTCCATCCGAATTAAAATATTTTTCAAACGAAACTTGAAGTACTTCCACACATTTCATTTTTCAAGTTATTCAATAACAAACCATTTTTCCGAGATCCATTTTCAAAAATCACTTCGTCGAATATTTGAAAGTTTGCAAATATCCCATTTTGAATTCTAAATATAAATCATACTTTTTTTTTTTGGACATTTTGGGCTGCAAAAAATATCAAGTAATCAAATAAATCATTAAGACACAAAAAAAAAAAGACACTTGAAAAAATTACTTTAATTTCAACTTATGAAAAGTAAAACAAATATTTTGTTTTAAAAATTTACAAGAACTTTTTGGAACTGATTTTAACATCACTTTATTTCCATGTGAAGTAAAATTCAAAGGTTACTTAGTGTTTCTAAAAAATTTCAAATTTTATATGGTTTCCGAATGCTCTTTTCCTCGTATTATGGAGATCTCTATTACTGGGAAATGGCAGACAGACGGCTTACAAAGGTTGACCGTGACAAAAAAGTTTTTTTTTTTTGTTTAAATATTGATGCAAACGTTCTAAAAATTAGGAGCAGTCGGCGGACCCCAAAATACGACCTATGGAACCTCAAGAGGTCGATCAACCACAGGTTAAGAAACCCTGATCTGAAGAGTGACCGTCTCTATTCTTTTTATGGAAATAGGTTATCTTTCTCTTCAAAAACAAACTTTAAATAAATATTTTTTTCAAATTTGGCTAACAATTTTGATATATTTTTAATAATCAATGCAATAGCAAGTAGATTGAAAAACATAGTATCTCCGAAAGTTTCTAAATTTTATAACCACTGCTAAGTGACTTTGTCAAAATTTGCATTTTTTTTCTTTTATTGGTTAAAGTTTTCGTTCAAAAAATTAATTATTGAATGATTGTTGAAAAAATGCTTAAAGTTTAGTAAGGTAAAAGTCAAATATAAGTAAATAATTAAATAGATTCTCTGAGGGCGATATTCAAAACTAATTATTTTTTCCCTTGAAACGCATTCTTATACAGTAGAACTCCAATAATTCGAACTCCTTTTATCCAAATTACCTTCAGAATTTCAGAAAAATAGATTAAACTGAAGAAGAAATGGAAAATGAGAAAAAGGAAAGAGCTTAAGGAAATGAAAAGTAAGAGAAGGAAAAAGATGAGAATGACATTTCACTTGAAGAAGTCAAAAATATTCTTTTGAAAATTCTTTTAATGTTTAGAAGTCATCGTCGAAAATATAGCAGAGTGGATTATGAATCAGAAACTAGATTTTAAATTTAAAAAAATGGTCAACATATTGAAACTGTCGGGGAAGAAAATGAATTCGAGTGTGTGATCACTTTCGAATTCTCACTCTCAAGTGGATGCGTGAATTAACTGCCCGAAATCAGATGAGGGCTGTGAAACAGCTGACTCTGAACGAGATGCTCAACAAGCAATGACTTTCATTTACAGCACTGTACATACATACTGTATTAATGTACAGCACTTGTAATGACCTTAACATGTAAAAGTATGGCGTTGTCATTAAAAAATTTTCTTTAAAAACATATAGTTTCTTCGCTTGTTTTCAACATACAATGATTAATTAACATAGACACTTTTTTAAAATACCCAATAAATCAATGGTTATCCAAATGGGGTCCTGCCCCAATTGATTTGGGTAATTCGAGATCCACTCTACCTCTGTTGTGCACCACACAAAATTTCTTATTCCCTAAAAGAGCTTTGATTGTAGATAACTTTAGATTGGAGTCACTCAATTTCGGATGCTCTGTCTTATAGTTTAAGCGATAGAACTGTTAATGTTAGCTAACATCGGTTAAAAACTGTAGGAAGCCTCTGTGAAATGAATGTTACATCATATCTTTGTGCAGTTTTTCAATTGGGAAATTGTTTCATGCAAATATGGAGTATTAACAATGCAAAAGCAATTCCATCTAACAAATTCCGCCTTATAGATCAAAATTACATATTTTCTTTAGAAAAAGCATTGAAATACACCTTAAAATAAATCCTTATTATCAAAGATTGCACAAAGCAATGATTTTACTAAAAATAAATAGAAAGGAACAAACGGCTTCAGTATTCTCTTTGTTAACAATCAAGAGAAGTGAGAAATTTTGGGATTCATTGGCTAAACATTAATAAAAAATATAAAGCAGAAATTAACGTTAACTGACTATATGCATCTAATTTGTAATTAGTATGATTTAAAACTAACTGATAACTTTATTTAAAAGAATGCTACACAGAATATTGAAATACGTACGAAAAATTGACTGCACAAGAGATTATTATCATATTAATATTCTTGTTTAAATAAATTTTAATTTTAATGTACTTATATGTATTTTATATTTATTTTGCTTACGCTACACTTATTTTCTATATTTTATTCAGTAAAATGCTCGTATTATTTTTATTTTAACAAATTATATTTATATAAAAAACTTTATATCGTTCTTTCTCAAAGCATTGTTTCACATAGCCTCTAAGAATTATCTTTATTTAAACATTGTTGTCAATGTTTGGAGCTTCCTAACTAAATATTTATAAAAAACATAGGAAGCAAAATTTTAATATAGCCTTCATAAACTTCATCATAAACACAACTAATGTTGATATTTAAAATGAAGTTTAAGCAAATAGACAACTTTAATAAAAAGTATGCCAAGCAGAATGTTATATCTTCAAAAAATCGTAGATAAAATAGATTAATTATAATATATCTTTCCTGTTTTGAAAATATTAGTATCGCTAACTTTATATCTTTTATGTTTGCTACTACATTTGTATTCCATACCTTGTAAACCATAAAAACTTTCGTTTTCTAATTTTATTTTGCCCTTAACTTAATTATTTTATCAATCAAAAAAATCTTGCATTATTCTTCCTTTTGGTATTTTTTGCAGCGCAAATATCTTTTTAAATATCAGTTCTAATGAATAATAATTCTATTAAGATGTAATATTTATTTAATGTAGTTAATTTAATGCAACAAAATATTAAAAAAGTAATACACATTTAACAATATTTTTGACTTAAATTAAACCTGAAGGAAATATATGCATTAAAACTACATTTAACTTTCATTTTCATTTACATATGTGATTCATATACAGTGTTTAAATAATGTTTTTAAAATCCTTTTTCATACAAAATATTTTCTTTTTATTTGAAATGATTATCAGTTATCACTTAAAAGCTTTTAATATTAAGTAAACACTGTGCGACTAAACAATCATTTTAATTTATTTCATCCTCTTATATTATTAATAATCCCATAGGATCCTAATTTTCTTCTGTTTCAGTTTATGAATAATAACAAAATATATGTAAACAATTTGAGACTTTTAAAAATATGGACTCTTTAAAAATAAATTTATATTTAAATGAAATAAGTTCTAATATATCATTTGGATAAATCAAAAATATGTAAGTTCTTCATATGTAAATAAGCATGTTTATATAATATTGATTCTAGTGTCTCTTCAATGTCACCTGCTTTTGAGCTTGTTGACGAAAGGAGGAAAATAGCATTTTTTAACACTTTCGGATTGCTCACCTCCAGGTGTGCACGTGATCACAAAGGTATCCTCGACAAGAAATGCGGATCAATCCATGCGCGTGCAGAGGCAGCAGCAGCTGTTACCACAGGGAAAAGAAGAATCCCGGTTTCCGCAATGAAATTCGAGAAATGAGTCACTGCAATCTCATTGCTTAACTATTTTATACGAGACTCTACTGATATTTGGTGGATTTCTCATGCAAAGGTTAAATGCGTAAGGAAAATACCTGGAAGTCTCTGCAATTTTCAAAACATCCTGGCAGCTTCTACTCAAATCGTCTCTTTTTGGACTATCAAACCATCATTTATATAATTACAAATATTTGAGAAGCATATGGTTACAGTTCTTTCGTATTTATTTTCAAAGATTCAACATTTGAATTCATTTACTGAGAATAGTTAATAAATTGGAAAAAAATACTTATTATTTAAAAATAATTATCTTAGTGAATCATTCATATAGCAATGGTTATCTAATTACTCAAATCAGTTGTAAAGTTCCCTTGAAGACTCACCACTTAATTCTCTTTAAGAAGAAACTTTCTTAAATTGTATGTTTAGAATATTACTTTTACCATCGATGGTTCGAAAATATTTGTAATTATTTCATACTGTTTATTTAACCACCAAGTTCTAGTATTTGAGTATTCATTAAACGTTATATATATATATATATATATATATATATATATATATATATATATATATATATATATATATAATCTCACACTTATCTCGCACATCACTCACTCAACAAGTCTCCAGTCTAACTAAAAAAATTTTATTTAGAAATTCCACTGTATATATTAACATATTCTCTTTCGAGAGAATTGTTCCAACGCTTCTCTAACTTTTCGATGTCCTTTATACAAAACAAGCAATCACTTCTTCATAGGAGTCGAATTTTTTTCTTCCCCTGGAGCATCTTTTTCCTGTCTGCAAAAAGCCAGTAGTCGCTGGGGGCCAAATCTAGTAGCATGATGGGGGAATAAGAATTGAAATTATAATTCCTCCAATTTAACCACTGTGTTTAATCAACACATTTGAAAATTATGAAGCTGAGGTCACTAAAACGACTGTAATCTCTAAACAATCAGTTAGAATGCCATGAAATTTTAACACGTACTTTTTGAAGATAAATACTAACCGGAAATTACGTGGATCTGTCAATAAAGCTTCCATATTTGTGTCAGCTGTGGTACTTATTAAGAGGTGTGTGTGCGTACAGAACATAATCTTATGTCTTTTATATGTATAGAAATGACATAGCATTATTGAAACATGTGATTCAAACAACAAAAATCTGATTTTAATCCCCAGTGCATCAGAAATCACACAGGTGCCTCTAAATAAAATCATATCTTGCTTACAGTATATATAGTTTTACATTTTACATTGTTCAGGTAAAAAATTGCTGCATTTTATTTATTAAAAAAATATAAATGTATTAAATTTCGATCTAATGCAAATTTTATGCTTAAGTTTGCCACATGCATCAATTACTTGTTGTTAGTTATAAATAAATATTTTCTTTAGGTATTTATATAATTTATAAATAATTTACTTTAATGTAACTTAAAATATTTTCCTTCTCAAGTACTCCCAACTAAATTAAAAGTATTTGAGAAAACTTATTTCATAAATTAATAGAATAAAGTCTCATTGTTGTAATGTTCATTAGTTAAGTATATAGGCTTTGTATTAATATTTAACATTATTTAAAGCTGATGCAAAATAATTTTTATTTGAATCCAAAATTCACTAATAGCTATGATAAATGAAATGATTTTTTTTAAAGAAATACTAAATTCATTAATTGGGATTCTAATTCATCTAGGGGATTTTCTTTGACTTTATCATTCTCTAAATGATTATATTTCATCGATTTAACGCTAGTTAAACGAAAGAGTAATTAAATAATTCCATTAATTTTAATCTGTCATTCAATTTAGATTTGATTAGTAATCATACCTGAATTTTATCAACTTATATTTTAATCTTTTCATCAAAACTCATAACTAATTTCTTAAAGTAATTTTTATAACGTTCTTCTCAATACAATCTAATTTTCATTTTGACTTCAGGAATTATGAAAAGTATTTTTTTATTACGATTTAGTTTTAACGCTGATTATTTTTTTAGTCTTATGAATTTTTCAGAACTTTTCTCGATTAGGCATTTGAAAATGTTATTTTTCTTTGCATTTATCTCTTTTTTCCTCAGTTTAACATTTTATTTTCCTAATTATATTAAGTGAACCTAAATAAGTTAAATTTCTAAGTTTTCTGCAAATTACAATGATTTTGTAATTTTTTAGTTCATAATTTATCTCTACCAATGGCAAAAATATATTTATTTCATGGTAATTTAAGACATTTAATTAGAATGGATATAGTGAACATATTTTCTTACTCATTTTATGTGAATTAGTTGCTATTTCTTTCAACAACTATTTAATCATCCCTTAATCGTTTCGACATATATTTAATGTAAATTAATCGAGTTTGCTACATTTCATTATATTTATATTTGTTTCGTATGTTTTCTCTCAAATCAAGGTATTGGCTAAGCTTTCTTTTCATGTTTCAATTTCATTACATAAATTTTATATGATTTTCATTCTTTTATTTCCTTTATATTATGATTTCCATTTGATCAAAGGTGTCAGAAATTAAATATTTGAGTTTTGTTTCATCCCTGACCTTTAAGCAAATAATTATAAAAAGTCTATCGCAATATTTCTTGTTACCTAAATGAGAAAAGTTTTGTACACATTTTTATTCTATCATTAGCTGTTAAAAATATTCTTATTTTCTATATTCTTTGTTTAGTTTAAATCATTTTCATTTTATAATTTCTTCATATTATTATTATTGTAATAAATTATAATTATAATACTAGAGAACATATTAATTTGTCTTCAAATTGTTAAACTGTAATGTATCTTTTTTTAAACTATGTAATATATTCACATATTTTTTAATTTTTAGTTTATATTTCAAATGCATTTTAACTCATCTTAATATATAATATATAGATAAATATAGCTCTTGCATTTAAAGTTTGTGAATTATAAAAAAAAACGACTCGGATGAAAGCAATGTTTTTACTCATGTAATATTTAACTGAATTTTTATAACTGAAATTGCAATTAATTCTGAAAATATATCACAACCAATCAAAAAAATTACCCATATTTTATTGTAGTTTAACGTAAGAAGGAATATTGAAATTACTATTTTTTATATTTTTGAACGTATTATAGAGCGATACAGAAGGAATACCCACTTTTAAGCAATAAATGAATATTGTAAGTGAAAAATTCTGAAATCTGTAATAAAAAAATAATTTTTTTGTTTGATATTTCATTTCAAACTTTTAAGCAAATATTAAGAAAGAAATTCGTGAATTCAAAATTTTAAAAAATATGCATAATTTTAGAGCAGTGTCATATTCTAGATTTCTGCAATCTGGTGAGAACCTTAAATTTACTAACCCTTTTTGGCCCATAGTCTCACAGATAATTGTTAAGGTATAACAGAGCATGTAAAATGTGTTGGCTTCAATTATAGACATTTCTCACTCCTCACAAGTGTGCAGTTGTGATTTGTACAAGAAGTGATATTTGTATTGTACATTAACCAATTAAGTAATTTGCCTACTCACAGTTGATAAATGTGATACTGTCAGTATAGACAAAATTGTATACATTTGTGGTGAAGAGAAATCTTTAAAAACAATAATGGCTGACTATGTTTTCTTTAATTTACTGATGACATGATAGGATAGCTCCCACATTACTTCAACCAACATGCTGTTTGATACCCCTCTTTCTAATAAATCCTCTTCTCCACAACTTTATGATATAACTCCTTTGGCATTGGATAATTGCAGATTACGTCGTCGAGTGCGTCTAGGAAGCTTAAAATGAATCCCAAATATCAAGAAAAGGCATTCTAATGAAGTCGGATAAAGCTTGTGCTGTTCCACTTAAATGCACGTTGGACCCTTATGACCTTTGCGTTTATAGAACAGCTTTCCTACAACTAAGCTCACTGCTGCCAAGTTGTAGGAAATCTCCCTCAAGAGCGACAGATTTCGGTTTTAGTCTCCTGAGAAGAAGGGCTGGGCACTACAGAAGAGTCAAAAACATACCTGACACACCTAAACTAACATACCAGAGAATTTTTGAGAAAATAAGCTCAAAGGGATGTTTATGTCTGGGCTTTCCCAATGACAAAAAGAGTAATTAAAGCACTCAATAATCTGCTGTGACCATTATTAAATATAAGATGTTACGTAACCACATATGTCTGTTTTAGATGGAATACCACTATTACCAGCAGCTTTGGAAGCAATCAAAAAAATAAATTACTCTGTTATTACTGAAAAAGACATTAAACTGAAGAACGAAACTTTCTACTCCCCTTCAATAGAAATCTCAAATTCAAGACATCAAATGCATCCAACTATTAAGCAAAGAAAATTTCTACTTTATAATATACCCATTCTTTTTTTAAGTAATATCAGTCAAGAAAATCAAGAAAATATAGATTACACAGACGAATCAGGTTATGAAATTGGCATTGAAGCATCTATTATTCTTTTACATCAAAATTAAGAAATAACAGGAAGTCAATACAAACTTGTGAAAATAATTCAGCATTCGAAGTTGAGACGATAGCTTTTGACGAATTTATCAGATATCATCAAGAACATTACCTACACATAATAGCTGGCATCTGGTCAGATTCGCAAGCAGCACTCTTAACTATAGCAATACAAACCATATATAGGACAACTTATAAATGGAATTCAAAGATTCGTTCAAAAAGACTTAGAACTTTTCACTCTCAAATGGCTAAGGAGCAACAGTGGTACAACAGGTAATGAATCAACTGATGCACTTGCCAAAGCGTCAATAACGTCGGAATGATTCAAAGCAATATCATATCAAAGATTGTACATTAAAAGACAAATCAGAAATTTCATCTAAAATAGCTGACAATTTCAACGGTCCATTCAATACATGACAGGCAGCTATTTTCCATTATATTCACAATATCATCTACATAAGTATTTTCTAATTGTTACATCGATTTCTTTATCACTGAGCACACCCCCTTTCTACAATATTTACATAATACTGGCAAAGCTTAAACCAACTGTTGCATATGAAACTTACCTGGAACACCCACTCACTACTTATTCCATTGCCCTCATGCATATCCATTTCGTTTGAACGACCAGATAAAATTGAATGTATTTCATACATCCGGTACAGTCTAAAAAAATCATACACAAGGAAGAAAATAACAGATTTGATATATTATTTCTACAAAAAGTACAAGAACTCTGTCGAGATATTATTTGCCCTTTTCCAATATTAGATTACTCAACAGATGAAGATGACTAATCATAGCAACATTTATAACTGATAAACAACGAAACTCTTAATAATGTACTGTAAATATTTTCTTGTTATTACTTGTGTATTTTTATAAAATTTTATCTTACATATTACTCTTTTCGTTCATAAAGTTATGTTCCCTTATTATGAATGCTTCTATTTCTAAATCATAAACTTATTTTCATTACGTAAATATTTAAAAATATAGTAGAAATTTGTAAAATTACTATAAATTAATTGTAATGCTACTGCTATTCTATGCTGGAAATAACAGACTTAGCAATATATTGGAGATGTGTCAGAGGAGAAATACCAAAGGTACAGTTCACAGCTCACTTCCGCCGAGCCGAGAGGTGACAATTTCCCTACTTGTGACGCGTGAATATATCCCATTATCTAAGAAAAATACTTCCGGGAGGCAGTTTCCATAATTAATGCTTGACAAGGGCCTTTATCGTTCAAATTGTCCGTTATTTGGTCTAAAAGTGTCTATATGAATCATGGCATTTACATGAAAGAATTTCGCAGCACTTTCAATTTTTTTTAGGTTTTCTTAACAATATAGTACATGCAAGGATTTTTTTTTTTTTTAGAAGTTTATGAAATCTTGAATTTTAAAATAGTCACGAATTTCAATGCATTTATTAGGCATATGAATGCAATTTACCATTAGGGAAAATTATATCTTCAAATATAAAAGCGAATAAAAATAAAGTATTAGTCACTTCAAAAGTGATCGGTAAAAAGGAATAAAACTATTTTAACAAAACTCAGGTCTATAAAATGGTCGGATTGTGATTTGAGCCAATGCATACTAGAACTCATATCGTTTAGAGTAGCACAGTAAGAGATCTCTAAATTATAAACCATTTCAGTAATGTTTGCCATTAAGATCCTAGAGAAAACCAGATGAATCAGAGAGCATATCAGTAAACATACGATTGAAATAATTTTAACTACAAACCAGAGTATAGTATCGACAACTAGAGTCCTAAACATTTGTAAAATTATATTAACCATATCTTAAAAGCATCTGCATATTACTCAAAGTAGTGTAGAAGTCGTGTGTTCCATTGCTTGCCTCTTTCACTTTAATTTCTCTAAAACTTCTTTAATTTTTATTTTATCTCCTATTCTCTCTTAAGGCAAGTTTCCTAATATAATCATAATGTAATAGAATATCCCATTATGATTATACTAGTAATGATAACAAACGATTATTCAGTTTTCATTGTTATATATTTAACAATATCTGTACATAAGTATTTTTATAACTGTTTTTACCACAAATAACTTCAAATTGAAAAATCGTGGTATCTGAAAGCTTTAGGAAACAGTTGTGAAAGATATCTGACGATACACCAGATCATAATTTAAAATACATGAGGTCAAAATAGTTCTGAACCTTTCAGTTTAGAATATATTTTTCTGGTTAAGTTTTATTAGAGGTTTTATTTCTATTACATTCCTTTTTATAATTAGTGGAAAATCCTGATGAATTATTTTAAAGGCTTTATAATTATGTATATTATTAAAATTTTACACAGCAAAACTTTATACTATAAAAATAATATATGTGTATTTATTTATATAATATATATTATATCATATGTGTATTGATTTATAATATGAAATATCAAAGGGGATACATCATAACCTGTTTAACAGTTTTATAAATTTTAATTTTGAAAAGTTGTTTGCAGAAAAGTAATATTTCTATATTATCATATTTAGGGAACTTTATTAACATAATATACATTTATAAAATATATAGTTACTGAAAACTACTCATAAAAAATGAAGTTATTAATATATAATAGATTTTGGAAAGTTACTTATAGAGTACAATGTAATCTAAATCTGCTCATAACTGTTTATCCATGTAGAACAATTATTATTTATTAAGCTCATTCAAGAGAAAATCTCTATTAAGGTAATGGATTAAAATTATGTGTGTGAACAAATATTAAACTTGGAATAATAGAATTAATAAATACCAAAAAAGTCTTCAAAATGGAAAAGCTAAGATTTTGCTGTTTTTTTTCCCTTGGCTTTAGTTTTTACCCTCATTCAAAAAATTTATAAATTTAACAGCATAAAACCTTTTAACCAGATCAATTACATAAGTATCGAAAATACTATTCACCTTCCGAAAAAAAGTATATTTTTATTCAATGTTTCAAAAACTGTCCTGCTAATATTCAGAATACAATTTGCTTTATCTATAAGAAGTACAGATTTTAATGCTACAATAAATAACAAGGCTGATAAGCATAAATTTCCTTTTTCTGACACACACATACTTCATTTATTATTTCATAAACAGCTAGATTAATACCAAAATATTTTTCATTAAATTTGTAATTTTTTAATATTTATATTAAATTTTTAAAAATGGTTGTATACTGGTATCGAAGTAATAATTCATTAAATGATTGTTTGTAAGAACATTTTAACGCTTTCTTCGTTATTAATTTATAATTAATATATTTACTTTACTTAAAATTATCAACTATATTTTTAATTGTATATTTAATGACAGGATTCTAAAAACCGGTTTTGATCCAGCTCTCTAATCATACATACTACAAAAGTTTTTCCCGATGTTGTTTTTAATTTGTTTCCAAAAAGATCCTAAAATAACCAGTTTAGCTTAGATTTTTGATTTAACATGTTCTCTCCTACCATTCTTTTTTTTTTTTAATTCTATTATAGATTTTAAATAATAAAATATATTACTAAAAGTTAATATTAAAATAGACTTGCATTAAATTGTGTCATTTCTTATGACAAAGTACCAATAAAAACGTCACTGTCATCCAATGATATCACAAAAAGAAAAGGATAATTTCTTGTAATTACATGATGAAAATAAGAAATTTGATAAATCACGCTTTATTTTTCAAGTTCTTCATCATTAACTAGAGCATGAGATTTGAATCATTATTTCTAATGGTTTTATCAATTTTTTTTCGAAGTACACGCATGAAATGATTTAGGCTGCAATAACCGATAATGCGCATTTCATTTAACTACACTACTGGCCAGCTAAATTACAACACCAAGAAAAACAAGAGATATCACCACAAAATTTATTTTGTAGATAACATGTTGAGAGAGACCAAGTATCAAATGACAAAATTTATAGACTTCTGTGAAGTGTGGCTTCTGCCAAAATCACAGTAGCCACATTTGGAGATTGCCATTGTTGGAGATCACCGCTGCCACACGCCGCGATATTGATTCAAAGAGACTTCGGATGTGTTCTTGGGGTACAACAGACCAAGAAGCTTACACACGTTGCCATAGTTGAACTGGTGTTGCGGTTGGAAATGGAATCTGGGTCAATCGTTGACAACCATGGGCCACATGTTTTCTATCGGAGAAAGATCCGGAGAACGAGCCGACTAGGGAAGCAAATATCTGGCGATTGATGAAGAACCTTTGGACAACCCATAACACATGTAGTTGCGCAATATCCTGTTGAAATATGGCTGTGGGCAAGTACTGAATGTAAGGAGGAACAACTGGCTTCAAAAACTCGGAGATGTAGAGCTGGTTGTTTTAAAGTTTTGGCAATGCGTATTAGAGGAGTACGAGAGTGATATCCAATACCACCCCATATCGTAATACCCGGTGCAGAACCAACACGACTACTGATTTCACTGAAAGATAATCCATAATCTCTGTAATCCGCAATCCTTTATCTGTTGAACACGGATACTTGATCATAAAATGATCGCTGTTTTCTACGAGGCATAATTGATCATTTTTTGAAAAAAACCACAAGAAAAACATAACTGCTGAACTTGAAATCGTCGAATTCTCCAAGCCTTAAATAGCGCTTTGAAGTGGTGCCACAGGCCCACGTGATGTGCGTCTGCCCTGAAATTCTAATCCTTTGTATATCTCATATCCACTAATGCATGTTGTAAATTTCATGTTATTTGCATACTTCCTTCAGGGTGTGACATTTACGATGGCCAGCAGTGTGTTTGTAACTTATTTGACAACATGCTTTTCAGAATAATCATTAGTTTACTAAAATATAATGGTAACTATTGCAATTGTCATAAAGGGATTTGCCTTTGCCTCGGGAGGTTGGACTTCTGTTCTGTTTGTCCATGCTGTTGGCTCCAGAATATGCAGCACCAATAAGGGTTCCAGCATACTCCTCATCAAAAGAAAAGATTAACACCTTTCAATGCAGAGCACCCAAACTCATCATAAGTGCAGTTTCCTCAACTAATAACCTGCATGCTGAGACTAAATGCGGTCTCACATCACTTGAAAACAAACGAAAACTGGTTACCATTCAATTCACCAACAAAATTAGGAGCAACAACCAGGAACATATCTCAAATGTCACTTTTCGTGCCTGTACCAACAGGGAAAGGTTAAAAAGATCCTCCAAGCTTCAATACGACAAAGACATCAGAAACATCATCCGTCTGAACCACACATGCCTTGACATTACTAAAGAACCACCTTTAGTTGTCAAACCACCACCTACCGTTAATATCAATTTAGAACTGCTGGAATCGTGTTCAAAAAGCGAACCAGAAGAAACCATTCGGAGAAAAGACGGTACGGAAACTAGTATTACCAAGCTTTCTAAACCAGACCTTATCACCGCTTACGGTTCTTCCAACTCAGAATGCGATAGGGGAGGTTCTGGCATTTTTCTTATCCTTCCATGCTAAACATGCCTCAAATATCGGGTTGCAGCTGGAAAATTGCTTCCAACTTCACTAATGAACTGAGTGCCATAAATGCAGCTCTAACTCTTTACCTCACATATTCAGTCTCTTTGAATGGCATCAACATATTATCTGACTGTAAATCTACTGTGGAGGCCAATAAGGGAAGATAAACAAGACTTGCTCAAGACGTTAACGCGCTTCTGTCCACCATAATTGCAAGGGAGAAAACCTGCACCATCCAAAAGGTCCCAAAACCTATTAACATCGAGGGAAATGAAAAGACGTACACCCTTGCCAAGGAGGCTAGAAATATTAATCCCCCTCCCACGATTACCACTTGCTTCCACGATTACCACTTGCTCTGCAGGGGACTACAGAAATAATGGTAACTTCCAGAGCTTAATCCTGACTGTGGTATCACCTCTACCATCAGCAGAATGCTTACTGGGCACATGAGGGAAAGGAGAATCATGCTCGACGGATCTAGAACTTACGCACTGCACAAGAGTTCCACTGGATCCGAGGAATCTCTTCAACTGCATCGCAGTTGCCTCGACCCTCTTTAACATCGACCCCAACTGTTCCATGACACCCTTTATACAGAAAAAGATGAGGATGTGGTCAAGGCAATGGTACATGTTTTTGGTTCCATATGACTTGTCCTTTTTACCTTCTTTTTTCTTTTTGCTCTTGTCACACGATAACAACAACAATACTAATGGTGTTAACAAAAATATTTTATCGAACTGGAAATATAACGATAATAAGGTTACTATTTTGCATCATATTTTGATGTTTCTAATAAAGTTTAAAATATGTCATAAAATTGAAATATTAAGTATTTCATAATGCAATGATCCTCTTCAACTGAGTTAAACTTAATTTATCTAAAATTCTCTATATCTTTACTCAAAAATTGTACATCTCAAAGATTGTGATTTTGCGCAGAAAATTATATTTTTTATTTGACAGATTGATAAACGTTAGATATGGTTAGAAAAGAAATAAGAGATGTAAGACAGAGACATTAAAAACGACATAAAAGAGGTGAGAAAATTTAAATTTCTTCTTTACAATTCATTGACAAAATATGTTATTATAATCAGTGTATATATAATGCCTTCTATCGATCTTCTTAATACTAAAAAATTCATAAAATTGTAACTAAAAACTATAAAAACTGTATACTTTAATCTTCATAAAATTGTAACTTCTATTTGTAATAGAACATTTATTCTAAAATTAATAAAATAACATTAAAAAATAGGAAATGAACTTCATAAATTTATGAAAAAAATGTAGTTTTTCTTGTTTTTCATCTTAAATTGCTTATTTATGAGGCTAAATTTATAATTTCTCTTACATCATTTTGTTGATTGCTTTAACTTAATAAAATTGTCAAAATTAATTTCTCGACCGAAGCGAACCAATATAAAAAATTAATCTATCAAAAGCTAAGTTTGGGAAATATCGATTGACACAACTGGACGAATTGGTCTTACATCAAAAGTATTATTATATCAAACATTGAAAAATACTATATAAGGACAAGCTCATTTTATTCTTTTTGACCTATTAAATTTTATTTTAAGTGTTTTTAGACGTAATCACTGCCAGCTCATATTCAATATCAACTCCAAATCATGTTTATTGCTTATTATTTGGCCCATAAATAAAAATAAGTACCACTTCCTTAAATTTTATGATCTAAAATTAAAGATAAGAATATTCCAAACTCTAAATGAACACCCAGGTTAAAGAGCTGAATCATCGTTTCTTTTAGCAACAGTTGATACTTTGACATAATATTACGTTCATTTTATGTGAATATTTTACATCTTAGGTCACATTTATTTGCCTTCTGTAACATTTTTTCTGTGATTTTTTTTTTTGGAAAGTAGTTATTATTAAAGATTCGATACTTTTCTTTTATCTTCCCAAATCGTATACCAAAGTAAATAACAGTTTGTATTTATTCATTCATGTGGGCCCAAATAATATGATAACATTAATAATTAATAATAAGAAAAATATAAGAAATAGAGACTTTATTTCTATTTCCCTCACGTAGGACTGTCACTTCATTGGAAATTTTACGATAATCTGGAAAGATAAAAGAAAAATACCTACGCTTTCGATACTGCAAAACATTCATAAATTCATATTAGCAAAACCATTTCAGGTTATTTCAATATTGCATTGTATATGCGTCAATTTATTTTCAAATTATTCCAACATTTAAACTTTTTTTATTAGCAAACATCATTGCAGTTTTATAAATAAACTGATGATGAAGTGTATTGTTGCAACGTTCCTGACACGCCTAAGGGTGACATTCCTTACACAGAACTTTGCAGCATCTCTGAGTGGCAAAGAGGCCCTTCAGGAATTAGAATGTACTTCAGAAATAAAATATTCATTAATGTGCGAATCATTGTAAAAATTTCTAAATTGAGATAAATAGTAAAAAAATAGCCAAAAAATGTTATATCTCAAAATATGTGCTTGATTTATTGAGCTATGTAATACTATTTATATTAGATCTCTCTCGGTTAATGGCATAAAAATCTCAAAATTTGTAAAATATTGCTTATTTTATCAATGCAAATTATTCTTTTTCATACATAATTTGCAAAAAAAATCTGAAGAATTTTCCGCAATATTAATCCATTGTATGAGAATTTATTGTGTTTGGTGATCACGCATATTTTGCGTTATAAGCTTCATTAAAATGAAGCGTCGCTCGTCAGTGCCCTTTCATAAAAATGTGCTTATTTGTTATTTCCATGTTCTGGCACAGATTCTGAATTTCAAATTTATATAATATAATTTATTTTCGAAGTAATCTTACTTTAATTATTGTTGTCGAGTTTTAAAATCTGTATGTCGAAAGTAGACAATGAGTAATATTTGAATGAATCTTAAGTGCCACCATTATAATAAAAAATTTAATTTTATATAACCGCTTATTTTTCGATGTCACCTTGCTTTAGTTATTGCTGACAAATATTGAAATTAGTTATGTAGAAAGTTGACAGTGAGAGGAATAATATTTTACTATGCATTTTAACTGCTGCCACAGTAAAAGTTTCTTCGATATATTTTGAGGCTAACGTTTTATTATATTAGATCTTCACATTCCACTTTAATTTAGACTGTTAAGCAGCAAATATATGATTAGTTATAATAATCAAATCTAGTTTTAATATCCAATGACATGTAACCCTACTTAATATCAGTATTAATACTTATGATAAAGCTAGTATTTTGTTCTGAATGAATGATTAAACTTAATACTTGTTTGCTATATTCATTTCTTAATCTGATACAAACGCAACAAGGAAAAAACTATTCAATTCTTTTTATTTGCATTTACTTTTATGTATCGTTACTCTTCCATATTTTACAAATTCTTCAGATATTCAGCAACAGCACCATTTCACAAGAGTTACGATTGAGAAAGAGAGCTGTCAATAATAGCAAGATATTGTAAATGTTTACTGACCTGTTTGCCATGAGGAATCTGTGATGAAATTAGCAATAAAAATTTGATATCAGTTTATGGGAGTGAATGATGATTAATGATAAATAACTGAAAAAAATAGTTGAATTATGTACTTCAATTATCGCACACTCATTTTAATTACGCCTGCCAACCACAATATTTTTCAGCATAAAATTTCAAAATACCCTCGCCTCTATTGCAAAGCTATTCTATTTTCGTATCAACTAATTTAATAACTTATATCTATTCAAAGGTTTTTTAAGGTATTATAAAATCGAATGTTTTATTTATAAAAAAACATTCACTTGATTCACATAAAGTTTAGTTTTCTTTTAAATTCAAATTTAAAAGTTAATAAAGCTAAAATAAAAAAAAAAAAAACTTTGATTTTTAATTTTAGCTAGAATTGCGAGAGGTAATTTAAAAATAATCATTCGGAAAAAAAAATTTCTGTTATTAATCTGAAATGTAAATAATGACTTAAAATGCATTTGTTACATTATAGTTTGATAGTTTATTAAAATATTATTGCGATAGAATAAATTATAAACCTTTTTATAACATAACACCAAACTATAATAACATTAAAAATTAATAACATAACACAATAAGTAGTGTATTAACAACAATCAGTAAATTTCGTTCAAATGCTTAAGATAATGATCATTTACAATAATGCAATTACTATTATATGATCTTAGAGCAATTTTTAACAGCTTCGCAAAAATTAATTTTAAATTATATGCAATAAAAGTAAACATTTTTATATCAAATAAATTTAATGTTATTTATTAAATCAAAACTATTTTCATATAATAATAAAAGTTTTAGTTCTATTCAATTTTAAAGAATTGAAACATAATATACTGTCAAATATTTAATAAATTAATTCACATTATATATTTCTTTTAAGCAATTATTTAAAGTCGAAATAATTTATTACTTTATGATACTCAGTATATTAGAAATTTGATATCAGATTTAAAGAAAAAGTGTAAGCTTTAAATCATTCATTGATTAAAGCAATTAACTCATACAATTCACATAACTGTCACAGTAATAAATAATTTCAAATGAATTAATAATACATCAAATGTTTTATAAATGATAAAATTTAAATATTTTTGTTAATTTTAACTTACGTTTCCTATCTGATATCATACAATGCAAATTAATCAAATGTTATACACAGTAAATGTTTTGAATAACAATGTCTAATTTAATCAATTTTTCTAGTTTACAATTACTCATGTAATTGAATATTATTGCAAAGTTAAATGAATAGATTTTCTTTTTTCAGTTCATATATCATCAAATTATTAAAAAAAATAAAAATTTTACTATTTATTTTTAGCTTTAATACCTTTGATAAAATTGAGTGCTTAAGTATGTGAATTCACTATAATATAAAATATGTTTTACATGCTATTAATACTTTTATAACCATTTAAATGATAAAATAACTTTCAACAGCTTTTTTTCTTATTATTTATAACATTTGAATTCTGTCAGTTATCGAAAATTACCTGCTTATACGCAGTAAAATTTAATAATAAAATGGCTATGTATTGTTTTTAATCTTCCTCCAAAGAATAATGTATATATAAATTTACATAAATTATAAAGTTGTTAGATAATACTTAAAGAATCAGATTCATTATTGATGAAAAATCAAGAAATTTAGGAAATTTCTTAACATAAATAATTTAATTTTCATCTTATAGAATCATATTTTCAATAAATTTAATACACCGATTAGGAGAGATTAAATCAAAAAATTTCAGTACTAACTTCAGTGTTCACATGTGACGCACTGATTTCATTTAATAGTTAGTCGTAATCAATATGTAAATCGGTAACTGAGCAAAATATCTTTAAAAAAAGTTGTATAAGAAAAAATTCGGAAAAAGAGATGGTATGTTGTAGAATGAAAAGAATTTTTTTCTGTTGCTAATATTCTCCTTTGAGAAATAGTATGATTTTGAAATATAAATCAATTTCTGTAACATCGTAAATTATTCGATTTTTTTCTGAATCTTTTAGAATTTTCATGTCGAAGCTGCTTTAGGAATGAGTGTTTCTTGAGTTAAATTGATTTGAATCAATCTTATAAACGTAATAATATATCACATAGATCTTTCTTAACCTTTATAAAATAACTGAATTTAATATGTTACAAATTCAGTTATTTTATAAAGGTTAAGAAAGATCTATGTGATATATTATTATATATATGATATATATTATTATCTATGTGATATATATATATATATATATATATTATGAAAAAATGCTGCAGTACTTGCTAAATAATGTCCCATTCAATCAAAAAAGCTATCTCGAATTAAAGTGTAAACAAGTCACGTGAAAAAATAAATAGTTAGAAATTTTAAGAAGAGCAACTGCTATTCTGCAGGATTCAAAACTCGTTTCATTAAAAATCAAGCGAACTATGAAGACAGCTATACAGCTTAAAGTGCATGAAATCTAGCTTTATTTATAAATATACATCTCTCACCCGGGCGCTTACCTCATTTCCACACGCATTTTTTTTAATGTTTATTATATTCTCTCTAGGTATTTTTTTTTTTCATATCCCAACACTCGGAAAAAATCACTTTAATTTCTAGTTTGCTTTTCTGGATATTGAGTAGTCCTATTAAAAAAATGAATTTTATTTTCCACCGTTTATCTATTAAGCATGCATAAGTTCAGAGATAAGAAGAGAAAGTGTTAAGGCTTATCATTTAAATAATTTATTGTAAGAAACCTGCGTATTTGAGTTTTGAATAAAAGAGTCTTATAATATTTGGATAATGTAGTATTATTTCTTCGGCTTAAGAGAGAAACTTATTTCCTTACGTCACCTGCAGTAAGTCAAGATATGGCTCTAAATCTTCAGTGATAATTTTCCGTGATGAAAAGTATTATGCTTTGCGAAAAGAACAAAAATAGAACAAACATGAGAATATCCCAAGTAAAACAACATATGATGATCATTCGAACTATTAATGTATAATTTATTTGACCTTGCAAAATTATTTATTTTCAGATTAATTTTTAAAATAATTATATATATATATATCATTATGTTAATATAAAATTATTATTTCCATGAAGATGGACAGTAGTGCGTGACTTTTGAGGATTATATACCTAGGTAACTTGTGTTTACATAAAACTGACCACAAAGTAATGTTGCCATTTACAATAATATATTTTCCCCCAAAACACACATATTTACTGTGGCATGGATCTTCGTTTCGGTGGCTTCAGAGCCTTTAAATTGCATCAACACAGATGCACTTATAATGATATCATCAATGAAGAACCAGGATACAGAAATGATGTCATGAATCCTAAAATTTTCTTTATAGAATTCGCTAAATGAATGGTTATCATAACCAGAATCCTGATTTTGTACTCGGTACCATCGTGAAGTCATCATTTCCTGAAATACACCGCGGATATCACATATTAAAAGCCTAACATCATACTTTACACCAATTAAAATGATTCCATGAGATGCCATTGAATAGATGGCTTAATCATGTATCCTTAACAATGCCATCACTATGAACTGGACTTAAATCATTTCTGATGTGTATGGAGTTACATCTCTGCCTCATGTTTGAAGCCACCGTAACTCTATATTTTAATAGAATAATATTCAAACGCGTATAGTCCACACGGTACACATTCTACTACTGCACCAACCAGCACGTTCTTCTCACCAAATATAAAACTATCTATTCAACTACTACCGAGCGAATAGAATGATATCACGCACCGCAGAATGAAATATTATTGTAGATTCGTGCTTTGCTGGATCACGCATGCCAAGCAATTTTTCTTTTATTCCAAACACAAACTGTTATAGAAAACAGTAGTTCTGTGATACCGACTTAAAAATCTGGAAAGTGGGAAGATGTATACTCTGAAATTCCTTGAAATGTATTGCTTTGTTTCTCCGAATATATTCTATGTGCCCAATATATATTATTCTACAAATTACCTTTCCTTTTTGGTGAAGGAATTTTTAATGCTCAGTTGTGTTGATATACATAATTGTAAAAATAATTTTTATGGAAAAATTAAATCTATGTTCTGTTAAAACATGAAAATTCTTAATTAGATTGGCAATATCACGATGATTTACCCACAAAATAAATTTTCGAAGTTTTGTGATTCATAACTTTCAAATAACGTTTAATTTTAAGAATCGATTTAGATTAAAGATTAGAAAACTAAAAATATTTCTTAATCATACTTACGGTGGTATTAAAATAGTTTCTATAGAACTGAAAAATTGATGCATGAAATTAATAAAATTTAAACACTGATTACATATTTTTTGTTTAACACATGATATTATAATTTAAGTAATAAAGTGTCACTTTTCATTACTTAATGTGATACAATGGATTTATTTTTATGATTTTGTGATTAACTGTCTGAAATAATTTCCCTACTTGAATGGATAAAATAATACATAATAAATAACAATAAATAACATAATAAAAAGCTTTTAATAAATAAAATACAATATCATTTTATTTTTAAGAGTATTATTTTTTCTACCTATGAAAGAGTGTTTCATATAACTTAGCATGACTCGAGAATTTATATTCCACATTTTTAATGATGAAGTTTAATTCAAGAGCTGACTTTTGCAATGATGACAAGTCATACCGGTTTGTCAAACATCCACAATATATAAGGATTTAACTCAATGACTTCGGCAATTATTTATGAAAGAAATACACTACAAACTATTAAACTTGTTACATGGGTGAAATTTACACAATATGAAGATGTTGAGATATGTAATTGTGAACGATGAACTTTTCAAAGCATTCATGTAAAATATGCGTTAATAATGACACTTAAAATAGTCTTGTCTATCAAGGAATTAAATCTGCTCCTGGTGATTTTGTCAGTGAGGATTCTCTTCTTTAATATCATGAGATATTTTTCTGAAGGAGTACTTGTATAAACATTCTAGTAATAAGAGAATAGGTCTTCAACCATCAGTTGTTAAAAGCGTAAAGAGGAAATATCTTTTGGAGTGGAAGATAAATGGATCCTACCCAATCTTGAAGAGAATCCAACACAGCCATGATGGCCTTAATAGATCCAACAACCGAGACAAAAAATGAGATAACTTCAAGACAAGAATTGTCTGTATGAATGTGTAGGAGCATGGACACCGTTGTTTTGATTGAGCTTCACAAGGACACCTGCAATAATAACTATTTTAGTCATCGTGGAAAAAAAAGTATAAAAAATATGAATCTTTATAACTCTTTCGAATTTATTTTCAACTGAAATACTTAGTTAATATTTTTAAAAATACTTATTGGATGGAGGCAAGTCAAATGTCTTTAATGAATTTTAATGAGTGAATTTAATTAATATTTAGCTGTGAGCACAGTAATACTTTGATTTTCTACAAATTTTTGATTCCTTAAATAACCATAAAGTTAATTCTAAGTAATAATGAGAATGTTGACAAGTTTCCCGTCGCTTATGAAATTTTTTTCCATGCTAGGATTTTCTGTAATCATACAACAACACAAATATTATGAAAAGTGTTTTAAATTTTCATAAACAAAACTGATTAAATAAACTGGTATTATGTTCTGTTCTCTAAAATATCCATATTTTTTTAATTGTTTAATTAAAAAATTATTAAGAGGTGTAATTTTAATACCTATCATTACTATAATAGATTCGAATCTCATCACTAATCATCTAAGCACATATTAAGCAAATTTCACAGTTCTGAATTACACTTTTTTGAATTTAAAGTTTTTGACGGAACAAGAAATAAAGTAATTTATCCGATTTTTATTACCTTAAAAACAAAATAAAAATTTAATAAGATTACGTTACATTTAATTTTTAAAAATGTAATCTTTCCTTTATTGCTGTAGTTTGAAACATTACCCGATAAGTTCGTGATATTCTGGAATTTTACACATTTAAATATGTATAAAAATATCGGTCTTGTATTTAAAAGCTAAATTAATATAATACTTCATATTACCATGTATAAAGAGTATCATATTTAGTAATTGTGGATTTAAATAATTTATAGGTATACTTAGTCCTTTTTATTTCCTTTAAATTATGTTTGAAATATTTTGATACGAAAAAATAATTGTGAACAAATTCTAATTACGTGATGCAAAAATATTTCTTCAGCAATAGTGCTATTAGCATGCTAGCCTAATAGTAAAACATTACTCTTCAAATCTAAAAGTCTCGAGTTTGTTTTCACATGATATTGAACAACGGAAGATGGATGTTGCCTTCTTTGTTGGCACATCTGTCGAGTTGAGTTGTCGGGTTTAGTGACTTTTAAGTTTCATCGCTAGCGGCACGCGAATGCAAGCCTCTATCTGTGAAAAGTTCCCCAGTATTGTTACAATTACACGGTGATTGTTAAAATATTTTACCTGAGGTGATTCATAGAGCATGGTGTCAAACTAAACTAAACATTTTTGCTTACAGTTTCATGAACTAAAAACAAAATTTTGGTAAAAATGATTAATGAAAAACAAATGTTGCTATGCTCTAAATGTAAGACATGATTGTAAAAACTAAAATTTTATTTTTACGGCTATCCTTCATTACAATGATTGTAATTTAAAAGAGTATTTAAGCAAATCTTTTGAAAGTTAACAGACTTGAGCTTGAAAATTATTCTTAATTGATCATTTTCCATATGCATGTAAAGTTCGATAGAATTTTCATAGCTATAACGAAAAATAAATTCTGATTTCAAAATATTTTTTTAATTATGTTATTGACTAAGAGGATTAATTTAATCATTTTTTTAATATTTTAAGAATTTTATATATGTGTAGTACATTATTTTCAATTTATTGAATATTTTTACATATACATTTCATAAATAATATTTCCTAAAAAATATTTTTTCATTTGTTGGAGAACAGAAGTATTAAACAGGAGTTAGTATAATAAAAAATAAAAGCATTGTTGTGTGTTATAATGATATTCTAACAATGTAAGATTAATTTAAACAATGGGAAATTTCCTTTGCAATATGAACTATTTACAATAATGACTATTTAACAATGTCTTTAATCACCTTGAAACTTGTTCTTGAAAGCGTTTCATCAAAACTCTTGATCTCTTCAAAGCTCTTCGTGAAAACTGTGAGAAATCATATATGGGTTTGTTCTGGCGTTTAGTGGCCGGATGGTGCGTGGCTGCCGTCATGTCTCCGGGAGTCTACCAAGCCCGGTCTCCGCATGAGGTCCAGGTGGAGGTGGCAATGCATGCGGAAGCTTGAGAAGCTGATTCTGGACTGCAAGGACTCCTACCCACAGGCAGTCATCTAGATTCTTCTCGCCCCCGTCATCGAACTGTACTACTGGGTGGCCGTGTACCGCAGGTACGACGAGAAGAGGAGGGTCTGGGTTAAGTACACCAGCGACCTGGAGCATCCCAGCAACTTCTGACAACAAAAATGGGATGACGACATGAAGAATTATCTTTCCCGTCTCGATAGGCATCAATTAAAATTCATTGACTCCCTATTGTGCATTTATAGAACTATTCGGTCACATTAAATAGGTGGCGAATTAATATTTTATTGGGCGACGACAAAGATTTACCAATCAAGGGTAATGACTGAAATATACCAATAACTGGTGACGACTCTATATACTGATTTAAAAGTGACTCTGCGTTCCAATATCTGACAACATTTGCTGCCGATAACGATGGACTAGTACTCCAATAAGACTAAATCTTCTTTTTCATCATGAAGACCTATAAAATGAAAACAGAAGATGCCTAGGAATTATAATCACATATTTTTGTCATGATGGATTTTCTATCAAAACCTGAATCAAAGATTAACTGCAAAATAATCTATGCTGCATAATCCACTTCTAAAGACTTCTGAAATGGAAGCTAATTAAAATTTGGTTGTTATTTGATTTCGTCATTTTATTAATTCATTTACACAAATATTTAAAGGACTACGGCTACTGGCAATACCTCTTTTAAAAAATGCATCTGGATTCCTAACTCCTGGGTGATGTGGAAAAGAAATCACTTTCACAAGTTGTATGCATCATGATCTCCACATAAGTCTTTATTAACATTACATTTATCAGCAGGAACTTGTTTCATGTTAATGTTGATAAGTATAGGGAAAACATGGAACTCTCACAACTTTTATCCAGAAGTGTCATAGTACATTCTGATTTTAAGCTTAAGACTGTATTTTAAAATAATATCAATTTCTTCAAATGTCTCAAAGAAATTAATATCAAATAACATTATAAATAAAGAATATTTAAACAATTGGAATTACACAATGTAAATAGCAATTCTAGCACAACAACTTTTCTATACCGTGTTACAATTAAAAGTTCTCTTGAGTTAATAGACATGATATCTCTTTTAATTTGGCCATTTGTAACATAACAGTAAAACGTTAAATAACAATTATGGTTATTTTCATGTAATAAACTAATTTTTATGGTCATAAATTTAACTATAAAACGAAGCTTAACTAATCAAAAATATATCAGCTTGAATTTCATAAGTCAAAAGAATTACATAATTCCTAAACGAAGTGAAGAAAAAATATATATTTAATATAAAGAATTAAAAATAATAGATTAAATTTCAAATATTTACACATGAAATTTAAAATTTTTAAATTCTATCAACAACTTACATTTCAAACAGATAAATTCTTTTCTCTAATTTAAGTTGAGATAGTTAGGTCTCTATACATAAATTTAAATAAGAGTTAAATCTTTAGATACCAAATTTATTCCTACATAAAAATTCTAAAAGATAAAAATTACACAATATAGCTTTCTGACTGGAATAATAGATAGAGTAGCGTCATATTTTCTGAAGAATCCAGGTACTGCTTACGACATGATGATGATCGCATCCATGTTTGATGAGAGCGACATCGTAAAGCACACACTGTCATCAAGAACAGGACATCGGATAACTGGCTCCCATGACCTGGAATGATTTGGGAACCATTGCCTACACGTCTTGGTCACATCTAATTCTTATTATCAGCATTTTAAACGGTGACTGTTAAATTTCTATTGTGCTAAGATCAGCAACTTTTTCTATTATTCGAGCTTTGGAAAACAATAACTTCAAACTGATGCACAACTACGTTTTGTCGGTATTGTCAGACATTTCTTAATACAGAAACTGTTGGGCAACTAACCTGGCCACAGCACGTTCTTCATGTCACTTACCAACCTGAAATATCGTTTTAATGTTTTCTGAGAGAATGGCTCATCATTACATGCTTGTCATTATAGTATATGAAATGTGTCTTGGTGTTGAATTTGCATAGTCAGTTGTATTTGTACATACCATCCAATACTGTTTGACTCAATGCTCAGGCATAAAAGTAGTTATTTTTTTATAGATTGTTTATGTTTTTTAGATTGTTTTAGATTTTTTTAATTGTTCTAGGGTCCCATTTCACACAGGAACTATGCATTTAAATTTCTTGAATCATTTATTTTTCCAGTATTATATATCTGTTGCATAAATAACGTTTTGTTATATATATTCATATTTCTTTTTGATGTAACAAATTCAATAACAATCTGTGTGAATAAAAAAAACTTTATATTACTCTAAAAAAAACTATTCATTATATTTTAAATGAATTGTGTTTTTTATACTTCATAAATTAATAAAAAACATTTCTAGTAGTTAAATTTGCACAAAATGTAAGTAATTAACGTTATGGTACTAAATCATAAGAGTTTAAGCTGAAAGCAATAATGCTTACAAGATTGGAGCCCAGTTCGCCTAAAAACCTAAATTACTTTCTTGACAATCACAATTTAAAAACTCAACAAGGAATATAATCCCAAACTAACAGTTAATATTAAGAAATGCTTTTATTTGCATTTGAAATTTTCAATTCTGATAATATTTTCAGTCACTGAATTTCTATAGATGTTTATTGTGTTTTATAGTTATTTAAATAAGTATATATATAGAATACAAAAGTTATTTTTTTAGATTTTTTTAAAGTGTGTCTTTTAAGAAAGTTTTCTTGTAAAAGATTAGAATAAATCTCAAATTGCAAGTTTTACATCATACATATTTTCCTAATAATCATGTGCTTAATTTTATCCATATAAAATTTCAGAAATCAATTTCTATTTGATTCTTTGTTCAATAATAATTAACTTATTCATTTGACGAAAAGGAAAGAACAAAATTTCCAAAAACAAGAATCTATTAAATACTAGAAAATGTTCATAAAATATACCTTTATTGGAAGAATTTTGGGGGAAAATATTAAAAACACATCGAAAAAGAGTATGTATTATTCGTTAAAATATTAAAAAATGAAAAATCATAAAATTTTGAATAAATGTCTATTAATTAGATTATGTTAAAAATAGAAATTCTCTTAATAATTATATATAATACTTATTTAAAACTTCAATTAATATGTAATACAATATACTCTTAAAGATATTTATTTTTTCTCCCTACAATTTGAATTCAAACACATTTCATTGTTTCTTTTAGTACTACAAATTTCAAACAACTATTAAAATTATGTGACGAAAGTTATATAACGAGTTATGTTATATAATTTACCAAGTCACACACATTTTTAGAGAAATAAAAGAATTTTTATAGGTTGACCATTGAAAGCAGAGGTGAATGATTTTCACAAAGAAAAATAAAGCTTGATTTTTTTTTAAGTTTTGCTGTTACCAAAACCACAAATGGGTTAATAAAGGGATTATTAAAACACATTCTACTGTCATTAAGAGAGCAAGCGTTCTAGTAACCGAATAATTTTATATTGGAGTGTGCGAGTGAGTGTAATATAAATGTACATTATATTCTATATTTAGAGCAAACATTTTATGGAATATCATTGTTGTATAACTAAACACAGAGGTAAATGAGTAAAAAGGAAATTCCAAACAATTAAGGAAGCTCATTTTAAAATATTAATATTATAAAATTTAAAAAATTAATATAAATTGTAAAAGAAGAAAAAGGAATTGATTAAAACGTTAGAAAATTATTGCAATATTTAAATAATGTATATTCAATAATTTACTTTGGCTTTGAAATTTAACATTAATATTTAATTGATTTTTAAAGTTAAATAAAAGATCTTAATTTTAAGAGACATCTTTTCTTAAAAATAAAATGTCTTCTATATTAGAATTTCATTTTTAGTGAAATAATGTGTCCCGGGTTTTTGTTTTTGCCAAAAAATAATACATTTCTCAAAACTTTGTTTTTATTCTTTCTAAAATATTCATACCATCAGATACATAGATGTGCTTAAAGTTATTCCTGTACAAATTCTAAGATATTGACAGTTAATATTTTGTTAATTATTTATTATTTTGATAATAACTTGTTATACAGGTAATCTTTTATCTTTCATCGTAATATAAAAGATCATCACTATTCTTTGTTATCCTTTCCATTTTGAAGAAACAGAAGATAAGATCTCTACGGCGACTGAAGAATATTAGACATCTACTTATTCATTAAACGTGAACGATAACAAAATTCTTATTTTCTCAGGTGTCCCTGTTACATCGTAGTAAATTCCAAACGCTAATCTTTTTTCACTTTTATTTTTTAGATATTTTGCAGGCCTGAAACAACTTCGAACAGCCTGCGGGCAAGTGTGATTTCAAACTTCATCAATATATTCTAAGACATATAAAAGATTAACGAAATCATAATTTCCTATATATATATATATATATATTATTGCGAATGTTTCACACGTCTATATAACCAAAAATTAAAACTTTATGGTGCATTTTAATATATAAAAGTATCTTCCTCTATTTCCTATTAACGTTTAGAATACTTTGCTTTGAAAAAATCAGATTTAAAATATTGAAAAACATTTTACATCTATGTATTCCAGTAAAATATGAAGAAGGCTTGATTGCGATTGTTTTGAGACTTATGACCAATTTATTGCAAAATTGGTTACAAAAAGAAAACTAACGAAACAGTGTCAAATCTGAAGCTTCATTTAATTTAGGTATTAGTTGTATATATATATATATATATATATATATATATATATATATATATATATATATATATATATATATATATATATATATATATATATAACAAATATTATTATTGAAACATAGTTTATGTTGTTATTATAAAGTTATTAAAGTTAAATATATTAAATTTAAGTTATTATTACTTATAATAGTTATTGTAGGAGCCGTCCTACTAACTAATGAATTCAAGTGGACTGTATTCTTTAATAAAACAACATTTATTTAAACATAACAAAACAGGGATAGCAGAAGATAGACGGCAGGCCCGTTTGTCACCTACCAATGTTACAGCTACACTCTTACAAAATTACGTAAACAGCTCCCTCACTTGGGTGAGTAGGAGCGCCATCTATATCATAAGGTAGGTCTTAACATACTCCCCCGAGTTGAAATGCTAATTTCAGAACAATATCATGAATTTATATCGAAATATAATTAACATTATGCAATTAATAGTTCCAAATATTAGAAAAATCAAACATTAAACACTTGATAACATAAACATTATACAATACAATAAATGCTCGTAACAATACACATAAGAAACATATGAAATGTATAATATATATATATATATATGAATAATAAAAACAGATCATTTTGTTGCATTTTCAACAGTGATCAATATTTTTTAATTTATAGGTAAAATGAGTAAACTTCTGACGTTACGTTTTACAATTGTACCATTTGGTAACCTTACGTTTACAACTCTTATTTTAGAGTCATTACCTGGAAAAACCTGTTCTATTCTACCAAGTAAATATTTATTAATAGGAAGATTATCTTCTTTAATTGAAACTAAAGAGCCTATCACTACATTGTTCTTTTCAAACTGCCATTTTGTTCTTTCTTGCAAATTGCTTAAATTAATCTGTTCTCCAGAGATTCCATATTTGTTGAGTGGCCTTTGTTGTTTTTTTTCCATCTATTAACATTACTTTCCTTTATATTAGTTTAATTGGGTTCGTTAATGTTTTTTAACTGTCTGCCAATTAAAAAATGACCTGGACTAAGTGTTTCGAAGTCATCGAAATCAGAACTTAATGGAGTAAGGGGTCTAGAATTTAACATTCCTTCGATTTGAATAACTATAGTTAAAAATTCTTCTAGAGTGAAGTTGTTGTTTCCTACTATGCGCTTTAAGTGATATTTAAAGGACTTAACACAAGATACCCAAAGACCTCCAAAATTAGGTGATCTAGGAGGTATAAATTTCCAATCAATATTTTCATCCAAGAAAAAATTACCTAATTTATTATCAGGATTTTTCAGAATATCATTAAATTTTTTCAATTCTTTATTTGCCCCAATAAATGTTTTCGCATTGTCAGTGAATATTTCAGAACATTTGCCTCTTCTAGCGATGAATCGCTTGAAAGAAGCTATAAAGGCTTCTGACACAAATCAGTTACAATTTCAAAATGAACTGCACGAGTAACTAAACAGATAAAAATTGCTACATATACTTTATTAAGTGTTCCTTTTCTTTGATTTTTAAATCTAACATAGAATGGACCGCAGAAATCAATACCTGTAACATTAAAGGGATAACTTTGTACCATTCTTTCTTTAGGCAAATTGCCCATTATTTGATTCTACATTTTCGGCTTGTTTTTAAAACATATCAGGCAATCATATACTATTTTTCTACACAAATTTCTACCATTAAGTGGCCAAAATTTTTGTTTTATAGAATACAATAAGGACTGTGGACTAACATGCAAATATTTCTCATGATAGAATTTTAGGATAATTATAGTTAGTTTATTAGACTTAGGAAGAATGATTGGATTTTTCTTATCTTTGACAAAATTTGAGTTATTTAATCTACCTCCAACTCTAAGAATATTTTCTTCATCAATATATGGGTTTAAAGATTTTAATTTACTATTACCTGAAATGGGCTCATCTTTGACAATTTTACTTATTTCTTCAGAAAAGTCTTCATGCTGAATGACTCTTACCATAAACTTTTCTGCTCCCTCAACTTCTGAAGACTCTAATATACCTGATTTTTTTCTCGGATGGAGATTTCAGATTGTGTAGAAATCTGAAACAAAAACTTAATACATGGATTAATTTTGTGCAATTGTTAGAAATTTTCAACAAATCGAATATAAATGAATTTTGAGATATTGAATTTAAAAAATTAGAATTCTTATTAGAAAAATTGTCAGTTTTTCTTAGTTCGTTTCCAAATTCTTCTTCATTCAAGGGAGCAATGGATTCATTTGGAAAGTCATCTTGTAACTGAAATGTTGGTCCATGAAACCAAGTAGAATTCTGGATTAAGGAACTAGCATTTTCTCCTCGAGTAACCAGATCTGCCGGATTGTTCTTTCCAGGGCAGTGATACCAAGAGTTGTCATCAATCATGGCTTGAATCTCTGTCACTCTGTTGGCTATAAATGGTTTCCACTTTCTTGGTGAGCTATTGATCCAGTGTAGCACAATCTATGAGTCGGTCCAGAGGTAAACTTTGGTTGTAACCTTTTCTTGAAAGATCTTTTTTATTTTGTCAGCTAAGAGTGATGCGAGAAGAGCTCCCATTAGCTCTAATCTAGGCAAGGACAGTTTCTTGACAGGTGAAACATGACTTTTTGAAACAACAAGATTTACTTCTACCCCATTATGCTTATAGACTTTAAGGTAAATTACTGGACCATAAGCTTTGTTGCTAGCGTCGGAAAAGCAGTGTATTTCTACTTGTTTATTGAAGATATTGTTCAGGATAAATCTTGGAACTTTCAATTTCGCAAGTTGAGGAAGTTCTGTGCACCACTTAGTCCACTGTTCTTCTAAATCTGTTGGAAGCTTTTCATCCCAGGATACATTTACCCGCCATAATTCTTGTAAGATACGCTTAATTCTTAAGGTAAATGGAGCTAGGAGTCCTGTAGGATCGAATATCTTCCCAGCAGTTCATAAAATGAATCGTTTTGTATTATTCTTCGTTTTAAGGAATTCTATTAGATTTCTCACTTCCACTGTCAGACTGTCTTCTGCAGTATTCCAAGCAATACCTAATATCTTCACTGAATTGGCATTTAATTCTACAGAAGAAGAAGATGAGTGAGTATCAAAGTTGTCGTTCTTCCAACTGTTCATTAGCTTGACTCGTTGGAATTCCATTTTCTTAACTTCATACCAGCTTCCTGCATAATTTCCTTAGCGTTAGAAGAAATTTGGAAGGCTTCTTCAACATCATTTGCTCCAGTAATCAAATCATCAACGTAGAAACAAGTGTTTAATGAGTGAACTGTGGTGGGATATTTATCACGATATCTTTCGATATGATGCTTTATCGTGGCAGCTAACAGGAAAGAAATCGAATTAATTCCGAAGAGAACACGCTTAACTCTGTAAATTTCAATTCCGTTATCGTTTTGAACAGCTTTACAATTTTTCCAAAGAAATCTTGTTGCATCTCCATCGTCACTCGACAAGGATATTTGCAAAAACGCCTTTTCAATATCGGCTGTGAATGCTGCTTTATTGAAGCGAAATGTAATTAAAAAGTCCATTAAATTTGGATTAAGAATTTGGGCTGGGTAACAAACAATCATTTAAAAATATCTGACCATAATCATAAGAGCAAGCATCAAACACAATGCGAACTTTGGTTGTTAGTTTATCATTTTTGCAAACGGGTTGATGAGGAAGATAAAATATATGATTACCTAAAGAGTATTTCTCGGGTAAAACTTTTTCTATGACATCTGTTTTCAAATAATCTTCTATTATTTCATTATACGATTCATGTAAAGTGGGGTTTTTGTTAAGTCGTTTTAAAAGAGTATTAAATCTCTTTTCTGCAACTGGATAATTATTACTTAAATCAAATGAATTAGAGATCCATGGTAAACACACTTCGTAGCGATTATCCTTATAAGTTATTATTTCATTAAATTTTTGTAAAACAACATCAAGAGAATCTAGCTTTGGATCATCTCTTATACCTAAGGATTCTAGATCCCAATACCTTTCTAAACCACTTTTCAAAAAATCTTGATCATTTATTGCCAAACAGCACTGTAACTTATTTGGAATTTCTATTTCGTTTATTGAACCTGCTTCTATCCAACCAAATACTGTATCGCGTAAAATAATAGTTTCATGTTTTAATTTAATTTCATTTGATTTTCACACGTGATAAAAAAGTTCGCCTCCAATTATACAGTCGATTTTTCCTGGCTTATTAAATTCAGGATCAGCATAATTTAAATTCTTGGGTAAATCTAATTTGATATTTCTATTTGCTTTGAAGGAGTGAGATCTGTAATTTTTTGGCACTATTAGAAATTCAATGTCTGTTTCGAAATCTTTATTAAGATTAGAAATAGTTGTTGATATCATTTTTTTAACTGTTAGAGTAGATCCCTTAATCCTTGCAATGGGTGCGTTAACGTATTTTTTCTTTATTCCTAATAAGTCTTACACTTCATTCGTACAAAAAGACGATTGTGAGCAAGAGTCTAGTAAGGAGCGAAAAGAAAATAAAGTTCCGTTATTTCCTTTTATTTGTATTTTGGTTGTTGAGAGTATAGCGTACTTGGGTGCAAGAGAAGGGGAGAGACAGCAGTTAGTCATCGTTAGTGAACTTGGAACCTCGGAGGTGTCGCGTTATCTCAGGGCCAAAGGATCTCCTTTTATGGTTTCACCGTCTCTGCATATGAGGGTGTGGTGTTTCCGGTGTAAATTTTTCTTTTCACATATTTGGCAAGTCTTTTGATTTTTACATTCCGAAAGCTTATGAGATTCGAAACAGTTGAAACAAAGATGTTTCCTTTTTATTTCGTTAGAGTGATCATTAATAGACATTTCATGAAATTTTTTACATTTATAAATGGGATGAGAATTAATTGAACATATCGGACAATTGGAACTTGATTTTATCATCAAACTTTTACTTTTAAAATAGTTTTTACTTTTAGGCTTTACGTATGAAGGTTGATTTCGTTGTATATTTTCTAATATTTGACTACGCTTTAACAAAAATTTAATAAATTCTTCCCAATTTGGAAGCTTGTTTGTGACCTGAGTCATTTAGTATTGTTTACGCGTTTCTTTATCTAGTTTTTGGGAAATAATATTGATTAGCATTAATTCCGATAATTTATTCAATTTTAAATCTAACAATTTTAGCGCTCTTATGTGTTTTAAAATATTGTCCGTAAATTTTGTCAATTCTTTTGATTCATGAGTTAATTTCTCTAAAGATAAAAGTGAATTTATATGTGAGTCCGCTATTAATTTCTTGTTTTCATACCTTTCTTCCAGAGTTTTTAACAGGGAGCTAAAAGTGTCATCTGTTGTTTGAATGGATTTTGCTTCACCTTTTAAAGATGCTTGTAAATAATAAAGTTTCTGTGTTTCATTTAAATCATTATTTTCAACAATCAAAGAGTAAAATTGTCTTTTAAAAACATTCCAATCGTCATAATTACCAAAAAATATGGGTAAGGGTATTTCATGGCGTTTAACCTTAGATGCATTTTGTTTCTCATCAAATTCATTTGTACTTTTGAATTGAGAAATAAGGAATTTCAGCCTTACCTCAATTTTATCCAGGCTTTCTTGAAGCTCCTCTAAGTTGTTCAAATGTTCGTCAATATTTACTTCTTCAAGTAAGGCACAATATTCACTTCTAATTCCATCAATAGACCTATTTATACCTTTAACGTTATTAAACTTTTGTAAAAGTTCTATGACTTTCAGTTGTTTCCTGATAGTTCTTTGTAAAGGTTTCTAGCCTTACGATTTTTGTTTATTTATTTATACCTTTAAAGTTATTAAACTTTTGTAAAAATTCTATGACTTTCAGTTGTTTCCTGATAGTTCTTTGTAAAGGTTTCTAGCCTTACGATTTTTGTTTTGATGGCACTTCGCTGCCGATTCAAAACAGTTATTTGTTGCTTTGCCATAATTTTATTATTTTGTTTGCGCTGATGAGCTCCGGGTCGCTAGGACCAAAAATGTAGGAGCCGTCCTATTAACTAATGAATTCAAGTGGACTGTATTCTTTAATAAAACAACATTTATTCAAACATAACAAAACGTTAAAAAGGGATAGCGGAAGATCGACGGCAGGCCCGTCTGTCACCTTCCAATGTTACAGCTACACTCTTCCAAAATTACGTAAACAGCTCCCTCACTTGGGTGAGTAGGAGCGCCATCTATATCATAAGGGAGGTCTTAACAGTTATTATTAATTAAGTTGTATAATAAGTAATATATAATTAGTAATTATATAGTAAGATATAATAAGTTATAAAATTAGTTAAATTCATTTAACTTTATTTAATGTTTTGATTCGAATTCGTTTACAATCAATTTCTGCATTATCAGCATTTGTAAGAACCGAGAATCAAAATAGCAAATATAACTTGCCTGATTAAGTTTGAAAAGTACATGCTACTTGCTACTGCTGCCTTGGATTTTGATGCTCAAGAAAAGGGCTCTAAATTACACAAAATCTATAAAATGACCGGTTTTGTTACAACGCGAGAAATATTTTAAAGTGAATTCAAGAAATAAGTTTACTTTTAATGACAATGAGTGCTGTTTCAATCCATACGTTGTTTATCAAACCTTCGATATTTTTTTAGTATTTAAAAATGCTTAAAGGAAATTATGCAATGTATATAATTATTTAAAATTCTAGGTGAGCAGATTTTTTCCAGTATCGGGAAACTTTTTGGCGTAAATTGTGTGCATAAGTTTATTTATTTATTGTATTTTCAAGAATAATTTTTCTTAAAACTTCGGAGTGTCAAAATTGAAGAAATTCTATATTCCTATTTTAAAAAAAATTACACGGTGATACGCTTTCTTTCTGTATTACAAATTGAAGTCTTTTGCATTTCAAAAATAAAAAAAACAGTACCGCTCATTCGAAAAGGATACTGTTAATGAGTGCATATTGTGACGATGGTTTCTGAATGTATTTTATTATTCTCTTTTAGAAATAATTTGCAAAAAAGACCCTGGACTTAAAAGTATAAAATATAATAATGACATTAGAATTCACAATTAGAATTGTAAATATAAATCACCTTCGCAAAAAAAAAAAAAAAAAAAAAAGACAAATTCACCTTTAAAAGCAATAGATAAATTTTACTTTGATCTTCACCCTAACAATTCATACATTCGATTCCTACTTTGGTCCTGGTTGCTTATCTTTAACGGTTTTGTATTTATGGAATTGTATCATAATGATTCGATAATTTTCCAAAATTACAGAATAGTTGAAGTAGAACCACTGTAAGTATCCACATCTGATGTTTATAACCATCTTTTTATTACTTATCGTTAGAAGATGTGAAGAATGCCTGAATAATTAAGTTTAAAACTACGTCTTGTTAATTTTTCAACAAATTTAGTTGATTTCGTTATTAATCATTACTGCTGGAATTTTGTATTTTTATGATTGTCATGTTTATCGTGCGTTTTCACTTAAAAATACTAAGTCTTATTATTGTTCTTTGTTGTTTGTTTAGTTATGTTTTTCAGCTTAGTTATGTTTTCTCCTAACAATAAATTTACTGTTTAATTTTAATCATTATGAATATTTCTTTCTTATATTTTTATTTTCTTATTTGTAAAATTATGTTAGAAAGCAATCAAAAGTTATTTGATACTTTTTCCTTTCTAGTTATTTCATATGTTTCAAAAAGAAATAAAATAACTTATTGCATTATTCTGATGTTATACTTGTTTTTGTCATATATGAAACATATCAACACATTACAACAATCATTGTGGTGATAGCTTTTTCATATGGTTGGCTATTTTTAAATATTTTCTTATTTATAACTGATTTTTAAATATGGATCCCTTAGCAAACTATTTATACCTATAAAGATACAGAATTAATGGAATTTAAATTATTATTTTATTCCTTCTAAAAACAGGAAATAATTTAAATCTCAGTTTGATACTGTTTTTATTTTTAACAATATAAAAATAACTGTAACTGTGGCTTAAAATACAATATACTTAGAATGAATGTCTTCATTGCTCATTTCAGACTTAAAAAGTGTCATCTTTTTAAAAATTAGCTGAAAAAATACACGAAAAAATGCTTCAATCATTAAGTAAATATAGACACTTTTTAAATAATTGTGTTATCCATGTGTTATGAAATTTTTTCTCAATGTGACTATTAAAGAACATGAATTGTGAAAAATTGATTTAACTCCTTTCAACTGAGAAATATTTTTCAGTTTTCATGCTTTCCACTTCGAGGTAATTGGACAAATAATAGAACGAAATTGGATGAATTCATAAAATTTCACAATGTATCATTTCATGTAACCAAACTGCAATCTAAAGTGTAAGTCAGTTTTTGGCCGACACTTCGATCTTGATAAATGGGAGAATTTAACAGAAACAAGTAAGAATATATTTTTGTGATTTAATTTAATGAAACCACATTTTGTTTATTTCATTTTTGCAAAATGTTTTTTGTTTATATTTAAAACAAAAATATTTCATATAATTAAGAAAACTGGTTTAATAATTGCTTTAAATTATCTAATTGTTTTGGAATAAAATCATCAAATTCATTCTTCCGTTTGGGATGTATAAAAACTACATTTCCGGAAAAAAGATATTTCTGGAAAAAAATTAAAGTCATAAAACTTTAACAATCAAAGACCTTATAAGTTAATAAAATAAAGATAGCAAAATTGGAAGTCCTTTAACAAAAAAAGCTTCCTTTACAAATAAATATTACATGAATTTATTAAATATTGCTTTTACTTTCGTAATCATTTTTTTGAAGAAAGTTTTTCTCTAAAAATTAAATTTTATCTATTAATAGAGAAAAAAATCTACATTAAAACATTTTTTATATACCTGTAGTTTTCATTCAGATTAATGCATAATACTAATAATTGAGATTTCTTGGTTGAATTCACATTGCAAGTATTATTCGTATAACAGTTCTATCATTCTTTGCATATACATTATCATATAGATTTAAATATAAACTTGATTTAAATATAAAATAGATTTAAATACTAACTACTTTGCAAAATAATTTAAACAACGGTCTTAAAATTTTTAAATTATTTTGCAAAGTAATGTTTAACAGAGTAAGAATTGTTAAGCACTATGTGCTACTTGATGACCAAGCGCATTCTAATATATACTTGTACTGTATTTATTTATAATATGCAGTTTTTTTTTTAAAAAAATATATGCAATTAAATCATTTTTTGAACGCAGTTCTTCAATTCCTTTAAAGAAGAGGAATCTTACACTCTGAAATTTCCCTTGCAGTTTTGCATTGGAAGATTAAGTTGAGATAATTATTTTTTAACTATCTGGATGGTGTGTATGTGAATACACTTATTACAACCTTATAAAACACATCGAACTTACAGAAAATCGTTTTTATTTATTTTTTTTGTATATTTTAAATCTCTTTTAGCAAATTTTATACAGGTCAACTAATATTTTAGATTGAAAAATATATTGCTGGTGGCTTTACCTGCAAATAAACTCTTAAATGATATTTTTATTGAGAGATTCATCAACAAGTGATTTGTTGATTTAGTTGCTTAACTTTACTAATAATTTGTTGCTTAAAATATGGTTCTTAATGCATCCGTCCTTAAAAAGAGAAATTAAGTAAACATTTTAGCTTTATCTGGAAATAAGATCTGTAAATAAAATTGGAATAAGCTTTATCCTGACTTAAAATGCACAAATTGAAACGTTTTGTAAAACTCGTCTTGGTACACTTTAAATATTCTTTTATTCGATTTTTAAAAAGTATAATAAAAGTAAGAAATCAATTCAATGCGCATAAAAGCTATCATTAAACGAAGTTTTTGATACGGAATTAAGGAGATCATTCCTTTGTTTGAAGCAAGCTCTCCAAGCTCATTCAAAGTGGAATGATCACAAATAATTTGTTCATGCACATGAAGGGTGAACAGATTATTCTGAGTCACGATCTGCTTATACTTTTTCATTTCTCTCCCAATCACCGTCAGTCAAAAGTTAAACAATTGTATTTATAAATGCGGGTATTTATATACTTTAGCATCAATGATCCCTCCAAAATGTTTTGTAAGTCTAACGGTCCATGACGCTCTTCGTAATGCTCACGCTAATGTGCATGTAAATCAAAATATAAAGCTACTACCGTATGCAAGTTTGTAATAAAAAAATTAATGAATAGTAAATAAATAGTAAAATTCAATAGTGAATGCGGGAAGTGGTTTTGACATTGTGTAATAGACTATTTGATAGACTAAGCGTGTATGCGTCCACCTTCTCTTGTCCTTTGTGGAGGATCAGGGATAGATAATTGCCCGAACATTTCTTGAAGTAACTGTTGTCAAGTGATAAAATTGTGATTTTCAGAGAGAGAGAGAGAGACTTGTACTGATCGCAGCTGCTGTTTAATATCGGGTGATGAATGTTGCCCTTTACTTTCCACACAAGTACATCTTTCGTCAAGATCATATTCAGAATTTCTGCTCGTGCGAAACTGATGACGCTCACCATCTCACAGAAGAGTACTATCCAACCCCTTAGGCATAATGAATCAAACACTAATTTTTTTCAACTTTTACATACATGTAAACATTAACATTACAAATAATAAAAATATAATGTGTGTTAATTATGAAAAATGTTTTGTAACACATTATCAAGGCCAGAATCAGAAATGTATTTCAATATACTTATTTTTCTCTCATCTATGTTTTGACTTAAAGAACATCTTAATTAAAATTATATTCTATATATGTATATATATATAAATTATTTTTTACGATGTAGACCAGTATGATAATAAGTGTATTATAAATCGTGTAGCATTGCATATAAGAAATTTGAAATCTGGAACTCATTACTAGAACACCTATTTAATATTAATTAAAATTAATTATTTTTTAAATTTTTAGCGTTTCCCTGATTTTTTGAGCATAATTATCTTTTGCTGAAATTCAATAGAGTAGTAATTGCTGTTATCAGAATGGTGAATATGTTTACCTAGTCAAATTTGAAATATAAGTAATTGAATAAAATTTACATTATTTTAAGTAAATTTCCTTCTTGATTTTATCTAACATCATAATGCCAACAACTTGTGCAAGAATTATGTATATATTTTCTACGGCATTCTTTTTTCTTTCCTTTTCTCTCCATCTATTTCATTTGATAATTATTTTCTTTAATCTATTTGAAATCTCAAATTTAAATAAATAATATATGCACAAAATCACATATAACAGAATATATCGTTTCATGAATTCCAACACATTTTAAAAAGTATAAAACGAATCTAATGGAGGATATTATTAATCATGTTTACTTAAAACAAAATTGTCCAAAAGAGAGAGATAGAAGATTTAAAAATGCACTAGATACATGCAAACAAAATGTGACTTGTAAGGATAATTTGAGATAACTAATTGGGAATTGTTCTTATTATCCACTTTTCTAACTTTTTTCATGAAATCAGAGTGCATACATTAAATTAGAATTGATAATATATTGTGACTGCTGGTAGTATAAAATCATTTTTAAATTTATACATCATTGTTTTAACGCCAAAATATAAAATTTTTAAGACTTGTTTAGAAATTTAAGATTAAAAATAAAAGCAACAAAATGATCATAATTATTTAATACATGTATTAAATGTGCATAAGAGAAAAAAGTCTCAACAAAATTGGCTACAAGTCTAAAAATATTACAAGATAAAAACCCTATAAATCAAAAAATGAAAGGTAAATTACATTTTCTCTGAAATGTTATAAAATATATTATATGTATTATACATATATAATAGAAATTTTCATTAGTAAATAAAGATTCTGCTTCATTTTCATCAGAACATGAAAACATATTTTTATAAGCAGCCTTTAAATTGGTAAAAAATTATTCTCAGTACGAGAGACATTCAGTGTGTGTATGTGTACTGCAACTAAATAACAATAGAAAATTGTTTTTTATTAATTACTCCTTTGTGATTTGAAAATAATCAAGATATCTCAAGTATAGTTCAAAAGCTTGTTTTGTCAAATGCTTTAATAATTTCGTTGCTGTTTTTGCTAAATTTAACAACTCTAATTCCACGTTATATATTTCATGTTTATCATGACTTTCAGGCTTGTTTTTAGAAAAAATGTTAATCGAATAGCGGAATTCAGGTCAATGTTTTGCACTCATGCTATTTTTAGTTTAAATGATGTTTTGACTTAGTTACCATTGATCCGCCCGTCACGTCATTTCCTTTTGATATTTCAGCTTTCCTCAAATTGCTTGCAAATTTTTAAGAAAGCAGTCAAAATATTTGTCAGTTATTTTGTTAAGTGTAGATTTGTTTTTATGAGATTTAAAGAAAATCAAAATTAATTAAATTCTCTTTACATTTGAAAAAGAAAATAAAATGCATAAATGGTTCCACTATTTTTTATTTTTGAATTTATGTAACTATTTAATTAACTATCTGATTAAATATATAAAAATTAATTTATTTAAAACAATTTATATTTCGCAACAGAAAATATTGAAACCAAATGATTTATCACTTTTACTTAGACATAAAACACTAAAAGTGTCCGTTGAATTCTTTAGGTATATTGAAATTTACGTATTGGAAAAACTCTAATACGCTGATCAGCATTTTTGAATATCATGATGGTATTATGCTGAATATAGTTCTGGTACTATATTCACATAATTCTTAAATTTAGCATATATTCAGACTATATTCAGCATAATCCCATTCTGGGAAAAAATGACAGAAAAAAACTCTACAATATTCTGTTTTTTCCCTCAACACAAACATAGATATTTTGCCTGGTTTTAGAAATTACTAGTTTTAAAATTTTAAGAACCAGAACATACAATATCAGTAAAAAACTATGATAATGATTCTTATAGGAAAAATAGAAAATCTCGGTAAAATATTTTAACTTCAGACATTAAAAGATAATGTAAATACTTTACAATTTTTGTTTAAAAAATAACATAAAAAGTTAAAGTATGAGTATAAGAAAATACCAATAAATATATCAAGAAGATGTGCAAGAGTGATTAATGAAACATAGCTTTTTATATTTAAGTACCCACGAATGGTGCTTCTTTGATAAAGAAATATTTTTACATTGTGACTATTAAGAAACATGAATTGTGAAAAATAAATGAAACATAATTTGCACAGACAAAAAGGTAATATAGATAACGTACAACTTGCTCAGGAACAAATGAATGATAGATAGACCGAAATTAAATGAAGCTCTGGAGTATATTGAACTTGTTTTATAAAAGCAAACTCGTAATATAAGGCGTTTTTCATAAAAATAAATATTTATCAGTTCCTTTAGTTTATAACTTATTGGAGCATTTGATGAAAAAAGTAAGAGAACATTTCTGTAACTTGGAAATATTGCTTTAATTGCTTTATTATAAAATATGATTTTTTTTTCAAAATTTAAAAGGGAAAAGTACATAATGTTTTTTCAAAAATATTTTAACAATTATTGAACTTAATTATAGAGTTATTTCGGAATGAAGATATATATTTTTCTTGAAACTTGTGATATATTTATATAACAGATTTATTGTGAAATTACTGAAAAATTACATTTTTGTGACAAACCAGGTATTTAGAGAAATAAAACTTGAGTATAGTCAAAAATCTTTCGACGTGTTTCATTTTAACAGCTAGAAATTTTTATGACTTATGGAAATATTGATGGTTATTTTAAAACTATGAGACAACATTAAATAATACAGGCTAAAACATTTTATCCCCATAATTTATCAGTAGCTTCTAAATAAAATGCAAATAATATCAATCAGAATTCATTTAATAAAATAATTTGTTTAAAAATGAAATAGTGTGTAAAATTATGCACAGTAAACTATTATCGTTATCATTTATATATGTGAGGAAAATATTCGAATTACTTTTAATTAAGTATATAAGATGACTTTTAAATTCTTTTCCTTACATTTAACTGCATAGTTATTTAGTCACAGATTAGTGCATAATAAAAATCGCCACAATTATCTGAAATGTAAAATTTTAATATAATGCTTTATCTTATTTTTCTTGTCTGTTAGATTTAATTTTAAATTTTAGCCAACCATTTTACATCTTTAACTTCTTAATAATGTCATAATTATTTAATGATATCTGAGACATTTTTATACCATTATTTTGAGTAAAATATGATTTTTTTCATATCACTTACAACGTACATCATTGTTTGATTACCAATATAGATTATAAATGTTTGTTTTCGTGTCCATTTGAAGTCAATTCGAATCATTCCATGTGCCGAAATCACGGCCTTGGCAATGAGTACAATTTTATTGTTATAGAGATTTCCCTGGAATGTAAATTTGTTAATAGTCTGTAAGCTTCGTATAATGGCTATTATAAATATTTAAAAAGTATACAGTTATCAATAGAGGTAGATATTATTCATTGCGACTCAGCATTTATTGAAAAGTCCCTATAGAAATTTCTTCACCTTATTTAATGGAAGGTAAATAAATTATAAAGTATATTTCTTTCATTTTTAAATTATTATGTACTTACCTATATCTGATCATTTTCTCCATCACGATGTATTTTAGCAAAAAATTCATTAACTATCCTAACATTTTCTTCCATTTCAAATAATTTTACATAGCAAATATTTAGCTTAAGTTGATTTTATGCGGGCCTTACTTATTTTTTGAAGATACGGAAGTAATATTATTCGCCCAACAACCTTGTAATTTAGTATTCCTTCAAATGATATATTCCAATGAGAGTCTAATAAAAGTGATTAACTAATTAATTTGCTTTAATTTTATCATTAAGGGTTTCTGATATCATTTTGCAACAATAAATTATTAAATCCTTAATTTTATTCGTGTTGGATTTCTTTACTTATCATAATTTAATGTAAACATTAATTTATTATATTTAAAGCAACAATTCCACACACTCATTAAATGATTGATATGAACAAAAAATAAAACCATTAAAATTGCGACAGCAAGAAGGCAATATGCAAAAATCCACTAGAGAATGTTGCGATATGCAAACTATGAGATTTACAACCCATTTATGCAAAATAGGTTGTGACAGTGAAACGTATAATATGTTTAAATGAAGATTTCTCACAAACAAATTTTATTTGAAAATCGTTATCTAGTAAAAAGCTGTTGAGAAACTTCTAGTAAGAAAAGAAAGAGAAATGCCCATTAGAGCATTTCTGATTTTCAGAGAAGTCAAATTGTGCCCTGTGAAATTGTTGGGTTTACCTCTTCACAATTCTAATGCTGTCATCTGTCAACATCTAACGCTTATCTGAATAGGGAACTGAATATAGGATCTATGAACTTAAGACGGTCGTACGAAATGCTCTGCTGGATTTCAGCCACCCACAATTATCAGTAAGCTGCACACATCTCAGCCGAAAGCGGTTGTTCCGAGTTGCTTAACAGAGACTACACACTAAACTTCAAAGATATTTTCTCTATAAAGAAAAAAGAAAACAGTCAAGTCTGGCTCATTCCTCCCGCCCATCCCTCGTTCAACGTGCCACCCAGAAGATCCCGGGGGGGGGGAGCGTTAAAATTCGGAGGTGACAGACATGATTAAACGGCAGTCTCAAGACTTACTAATGGGCATCTGATAAGCATGACTAGGTCTTTTCATTGTGCATAAAATGCAATCTGAAGCCGGCTTTCCCCGATCACATCCTGGATTGCTTAGTATTCACTTTGGTGGATGCTTGCACAAGTCCACTATTGGTGCTCGATTTCGCTTGGGTTCACGGAACCATGGATCTCATCTAATTGCCACTAGATCTTTGAAGGATTGGAAACAACAATAACAATACTATTATTAGTTGATAAGAATGTCATGTTGCCAGCATGACTTTAGATGATCATACAGTCACATCACAAGTTTTGAATTCTGAAATGCGATCACTTGTAAGACGAAAAGTGTCTGCGTAAATAACAGTTCGACAACGTTTGCTGTAGTATGGGCAGTTAAATTGGAGTGCTTTCGTCATCATAATATTGACTCGTCAATGATGTAATAAGATGTAACTGCATATATTATGCGTGATTTCTTATTCATAATGATAGCATTTTAAGCGGTAGTTGTTATACTTCTATTCCATTAAGGCCCATGGCAATAATTCTATTTTGAGCTTTGAAAAATGTTCAGCTTCATTGATAATACATGATCATATGCAGTCGGAACTATACGGCCTTTTTATTAACAGAAAATATTCTGCTGTCATCAACTGTTGTACGAGCAATGACTAATAATTTTATGAGCAAAGATGTACCTAAGCATTGTCACATTATCTTTGTTCCACTCAACGCTCATGCATATTAAAACTGTTACAGCTCCCAGACATGATTGCTGTCTGACATGTCATATGGCATCCAGAAAGCAAGCATGTTTAGGAACAGTAACAGTTCTAGTTCAGCAGAAGTTCAGATCCCAGACATGGGTACTGATGTTTCAGGATATATGTTTCCAAATTTTCTTAAAATTAAATCACTTGTTATTTTAATGTCATATAGTTGCATATGTAATATTTTGTAAAATTAGTAAGTAATATTTTGTAAAATTAGAAAGAATGCATAATTAAATATCAAGAAATAATTATTAGGATTACTTTAAAAAAATCAATCAATATCGCTTTCAAATCAAAATAATTTTTATAAGTCAGTCTTCTGAGTTTTTATCCCCGAAGTAAAATATTTTGAAGTCCTGCTAACTTTTTCATTTGCATGAATGCAGCTTCATTGCTCAAACGCATTTTCTGTCAGAAATTAGAAATTTAATTCTAAATAGCAAAGATATTAATTTCAATGTAATATAAGTCACACATAATTTAAAAACTGATTACTTAATAAAAAATCTATTCCCAAAATTTGCTTATCAGAAAGAGTACGGAATAGTTCATCGTCTTTAGTTCATGAACCAACCAACAATGACCTTTGTATATAAAAGCCTTTCCCATTCAAGATGCTAATGCGGAATTGATATCTGTTCATCTCATTATCAATAAGAAATCAGAAGTAATTCAATATTTCTCAGGAAACCATAAACTTCACATAATCAAGGCAATGCTTCTCTATCTGATTGATATAAATAACCAATTAAACAGGAAGCTTTTGAATGAGAAGTAGTTCAAAATTACTTTATTTTTATTTACTTTTATTAAGAGTAGTTAAATGGGAAATACAACGATTTGCAAGTAGAGTAAATTCAAATAAATACAAGATACTGTTGCATAGTTATCCAGTTACAATTCATAAATAAAATGTAAGAAACTAATAAAAACAAGGTGATAAACGAGAAGAAAAATCAATTAAAATTCTTTAATTAAAGGATGAGTATAGTGCATTTTTCTTTTCAAATATTTTTATTTCTAAAATATTATCTCATTAAAAAATGACACTTTAAACTAATTTCTCTAAGAAAAGATTTATAGTTAATTTTTAGTTGCAAAATTAGATGATATTTTTTTATTTATTTAAAATAAAAGTATGAATAAAATGAATTTTTAAAAACTCGCGCATTTCAAAAATCCTCCTAATGCTTGCTCATTATGACTTTCAGAATCAATTATATTTGTTAAAAGAATATTTGCCACTTAAAATATTTTAATTTACAGTTGATAACATACTTGAAAAATAAAAATATTATGTACTAAGCAATATTTTATCTTTATTAATAATTAAAAAGTACTTGTGCATAATTCAATAAACACAATCAGAAAATATTTTTTGATATAATGTGAATGAAACTATCTAAAATTTAATAGTACACTCTAATGTTTTCCTTTTGCTGTGAAGAATAACTTCATGTACGTAAGAAATTATTTGTCATAGTCAAAATTTATATGCATGTTTTTTATTTATATTACTTATATATAAAAAATAATGTCTTTGTTTCACGTATGTGACGATTATCAAGTATTTATTCCCTATTCAATACTAAAATTTTAAAAGCATTAATTATAAAGTTGTATATTTTGCTTAGTCAAAATATAACGAAATTAATAAATACAAGAAATAATATTATAAGAAATTAATGTCATTAATTTTGCTTATATGTATTGTACTTTTATTTTTTACATATATTTTCTAAAACATAAGGATTTGAAACTTAATTAGCATTTTTATATTTTACTAACTTATATTTCTTTGTGTATTCAACATAAATAAAAATGAATTATAAATTTAAAAAATAAATGAATAGATTTCTCTAAAACTAAAATATAGCTATGCATGTATCAAAATAACACCCGGTATATATAATTTATCGAAACACATTTATATGATATAATAAAAGTAAAGTAGAATATGTTTCCAAAAACATTTTTAACATTATCTTCAACCGTGATCGGCTGTGATATTGTTATTGTGACAAAAGTAGAACAAGCTTCTAGGAGCAACAGCCCTATTGATTGAATCATTGTTTGTATTCATAAGAGATTATATCTTCCTTTTTCTGTTTTTAAGTGAGAGAGAATATCAGTTTAATACTGTATACCAGATAAATTTATTATTGCTCAAAATTGAGGATCACTATTTTTGAATAATCATGCTTTCCCGGCTAATTTTAGCCGGGAAAGCATGATTATTGATCCTTTTCATTAAATTGCAAAAAGTAACTGAATAAAACTGAGATTAAATTATGAAAATGATCAGTTGCATATTTAATACTTTTGTTCAATGTCAACTTAAGGGAGGATATTTGGTATTCATATTTTAAGAATTACCATGTCACATTAAAGTAACATTAAGTAATTTATAATATATTTTTTAAAAAAAGGCATGTGTAACAATCATTCATCCTTACTTTGAACTGAAGAATATGGCAACCAGAAGTGATGTTTTATAATCTAACTTTCAAACTATACCAATCAGGTGAATGATGTGGGAGAGTTTTCATCATTACAAGTATAGTTTTTGTTTTCCATTGTTAACGGTTCAGCGTATAAGTTTTAAGCAGGTTTAAAATTAAAGTTGACGCTAGAACATTGTCTGTTGGTTTTTTTTATGGTTTTTATTTTAAATTAAATGCGTTACGTATGCATTTTACATTTGTAGTTAAAGTTTGAAACTGAAAGTGCAGTTCTTGCTTCTGTATTTCGATGGCTCAAAGAATTCCTCAAAAGTTGTGATTTCATTCAGAATGAAAAAATATAGGAATGCCGCTGGCAACTGTAAAATATGTGTCAATCGTATAAAAACATTAATAATAATCGGCTATTCTAATAAATGATACACGAGAAACATTGCTATGTATGTCCGTTGTCATTTATAAAATTATCCAAATAGAAATGCACATGAAAAAAAAATGAGTATCTATGGGAATCCTCATAATTTTACAGAGCAGTAAAGAAACAAGCCTGTCAAAAGGAGTAAAGAAATTTTAAAATGACTAAAATATGATGCTTATCACATTATTTTTGAAGTCACTAGATTGATTTATCTTTTGGTTATGTTTTTTTCTTTATTTTATTATTTTTTTTATCTTGGAACGAACCTATGAGGACCTCGTTTTCAATCCTAAGGAGTGACGGATAATATATTTAAAACATATTTCAATACTAACGAAGGCAGTCCCGAACACCTACTGAACTGCATTGGCTTTTCAAAGCGTGAACTTTTATACAGCCTTGGAGCTGTCTTCGATTCTTTGAAGGCGAAGGATATTAAGGACCTGGTCTGATTCAGATCAGGGGATAAGAAAGGAGAAGAAGAAGAAAACATTTCATTCATCCCAAAAAGGAAGGGTTAGAGGGATTTATTTTTCAAAGATTAAATATTTGGAAAATTTACCAAAAATAGTGTACTTCTTTTGAAAAAGTTACTTTTATTACTCCTTAAACTTTTTTAATTATAACCTTAAAATTTTAAATTTGTTAATATAACCTAAATACATTCAAAGTGAACATTGTATGCTCTCTCTGTTAGTGGACGAAATGAACTACCCTTTTATGCTAATAGAATCACCTACAAAGCAAAAGAAAAGGTAATAAGAAAATGACAATAAATATTATTCAAAAAGAGAAAATATTTTGTTCACAAAATCAAAATAAAGTAAAAAAATTTCAATTTTGAAACTGGCATAAAAAATAACTTAATGATTAAAATATTTTCAATGAGAACAATTTAATATTTGAATAATCTGAATTGTTCTAAATTGTTTTTTCTTTTTATAAAAATAATAAGATAAAGTTTATATTTCCATTATCTGAAAAGCAACGATACCGTCTCGATTTCTAATTTAAAAATCACGTTTTACATAAAAAAATATGTTTAGAAAACCAAAATGAATACATCACATATATTTATAACTATAATTTATCATTTTCAATATTTGATTTTTTAATCACATCGTTTCCTTAAATATTTCTAATGGATTGCATTTTTTTAGACCAAGAGAGAGGAATTCTACTTTTTTATCCTAAGTAATTGGCATATAACTGTTATTTCGCTTAGGAGTAAGTTACTAACTTAAGAAATTTTTATAAAAAAAAAAATTCTTTCAAAGACTATAACAAAAGCAAATAATAATACAGACATGTTACGCGAAAATAATAAGTTTCAATCCTAATCAAATCTGTACAGTTTGCTAAAACCAATTTCAACAATGTCGTATTGGAAGCTGCATTTTAAAATAAAAATTAATTGAATGTATTATTGTTTTATGCTGATATAGCATATCGTAAAGAAATGTTACATCAAATCATTCTTCCTTGAATTGCATATGAAAATGAAAAACCTCCATAAAAACGATTCATTTATTAAGTAATATTTTTCTCGCTTTTAAGATTGAAATTAAACTGCTTAAGCAAATGCCCAAAAATATTTTTTTGTCTTGGATTTCGCAATACGTGGGTTCAAATCCCGTCTTAGTCTTGCATGTTTGTTGTGATTCAGAATCCACTTTAAACTGTAGATTCATTCTAATCAGCCCTCGCGTGTAGAAAATGGCAGTTAATAAATACAATTATGACATGATATGTAAAATATTTTGTATGTTATTCTGGTTATATTAATTACTTTTAAAACTGCAATTCACTATCTTTTCATTTTGCATTTTTATGTATTATTTACTAACTTGAATAAAAAGAATTCCTCTTAATATCTATTATAAGAATCTTAAATTAAATGTTATGTACATTTTAAATAAAGGTTTCTGTTAGCAATGTATTGTTTACAAAGCATTACTTTTTTATTGTTATTGATGTACAAATTTAATATCAAATTGAATATATGAAATGTCATTACTAACGGGAATTGAATAGAACAGAATATTTCACATGATGCTAAACTTAAAATGGCAGAGAAAATGCAGTTTGTAAATCAAGTTTTTTTTCCCCTAACATCACAACGCATTTCATTTTAGATAAATAATTTTTTTTATGATAAACCGTTGATTGGATTATCACTTCAAGTAGACAGTTCAGAAAAGTTCACAAAGCAAGGTTGAAATACACGTTTAAAATAAAATATATTCAGTTAAGATTTCGATATGTCTTGCCATGTTTAGACATTGTTTATAGACATCGAAACTTTGCAAATAAGAACTTAAGTGCTATCATTTCAGCGTTCATTTCCTACCAACATCCGATGTATGTGTGTGTATGGGTTACATGGAATAAATAAGGGAAACCTTTTTGTAATCATAAGCCTAACTCTGGCAAAAAAGTTTTGATACAGGCATCAAATAATAATGTAAACGAAAATTTAAGTTACTTTTAAAAAATGAGAAATAATTTTTATATATTATTTTTTCCTATGTATAAATCATTTGTAAAATAATTCCATGTTGAAATGTAAATAAATTTTCATCAATAGTATATAATGAGATTTTGATTCTATTATGAATATATTTAATAGGATATCTCTGTCATTTGACAAAATATTGCACATAATTTATAAATTATTCTGTTTTCATATTTTTCTTCTTGAAAATTTCTAGAATTTTTTTAAAAGTCAGATAATATTATCAATTCAATTTTTTTGTTGAATTATACCGTCAAAATATGGTTTCATGTGTTCATTTTTATGATTCTGTTGGGATTCGTGGGACGTTTGGAAGTCTTAACTTCTTCTATATTATATTTAATTAATCTCAAATGCGTCAACTCCGTTTGTAAAATGAAGCAATAAAAGTGCTTCCATTATAAATACAACTGACACAAATACATCAAATATTTTTATCAATGATAATATATATATATATAACCATCTGCGTTCCACAAATTATATAATTCTTATTATTTGTATTTTTAAAAAGGATTCATTTTTACTGTATATATGGCATTTTATCAGTCAAATATCTATATTTTCTACCCAAAAAAAATATGAAGTTACGCAATATTTTTTTTACCTTAATCTCTGGTCATTAAAATAATTTAACCATTCCAAGCTATTTTGGGAAATATATATCCCTTGTCATGATATTTAATATTCACAGTTGTTTCATTTCTTTCTGAAGCATTTTATGGTATTCCTTTGAATACACCATTTAAGAATATTACATTTCAATTCAACAATTTTACATATCAATGATAACATTTTTCTGTATCAATTATTATCTTTTCTGTTCATTCATAGTGATTCAGCGTTTTAGATTTCCAAGATAAGTAAATTGATCAGATTAATACTTAAGCAAAAATGATTCTGATCCTTAAAAATTGTAAATGTGAATAAATTTTCGAGAAAAGTGGATAAAATTGTAATGTAAATATTCAAGCGTTTTTATTAGTTCCTAATATTTGATGTGTTGTCAGTAATTTGTTTTCGGACAACTTACTTAATTTTAAATATGAAATTCATTTCAAGGAATTCAAACCGCAATACATGAATCGACAGATTCAATAGATGTTGTCATAAAATCCAGGTTAAAGTACTATTATCATTTTTTTTCTGAAGTATGTAACTATATTAAATATTTTGGCAAATTTTTAGTTATCAACCACGATTAAATTAAAATATCTTAATTTATACAGCTTCAAAAATCTAAACTTACTCTAAAAGTTAAAGTTATTAATATATTTTTATAAATAGAATTACATACTGAGGCCATTTGCCTCATAAAATATAAAACAAATACTATTTTGATTTTCCTATTTTAATGCACAAATACAAAATATAAGTAATCACACAGCATGTGTGTGATTTAACTAATCATATTTTATAACAAACGATCATAAATGACTCTCATTAAAAGAGAGCGAAATGAGATGTCATGATGACCTCAAAACAGAATAGGGTGTACTGAAATGTGCGTTCACTACACATGGAAGGAAGGGTTCTACTCAATTACTGTCGATATGACTTTTTGAATAAAATTGTTCTAGTCCACAATGTCATCTGTTGACACCAGCAGTTTTTGTTTTCATCAAGACTTTTAACACAATACCACAATTATTATAAAAATAGATGTTGTGTTTAGGAAACAAATTTAACTAACATAGCTTGCATCTTCTCAGGGGTCTTTTAAAAAACCAACCATGAAATATCAAGTTTATAAATGAAGTTTTCTAACTACACCAAGTATGTTATGTAAAATTAAGTATTTAAGAAAAACTAACCTTACCAAATTGATTGCAATTAAAATTTTTGCATGGAATCATTGAAATGATAAATTGCGAAGGGGTGTCTCGTTGGTAGACAAGAAAATGATACTCACAAGCGGAGGTTAGTCGTTAGCTTAAAGCGTCACGTATAGTGATTTACAATTATTGATTCAGATACGATCATTAGGAGAACTACAAGTTTCATTAGAGCAATAAAGTCTAAAGAATATCACTATGTTGCTCCAAATACATAGTGTCATTAAAATATGACTATTGGGCTGCTGTGTCAAGTTCCCTTTGCTGTGTGTGGAACAATGTATAGAGACACATCATGTACAGAAAGCTAAATCAGAGGGATGTGTTGTTGTTATTTATGACACTTGAACAATACAGAATCGCTATGTCGTTGCCGAAGCGGGATGGAGGGATGTTTATGGCCAAAGACAAGTAATGTATACTCCCCTTATGCAATTTCAAAGTAAAGCCTATCTAAATTACCTTAGCTTTGGTCTGTGACGCCATTTTCAGACAGATAAAACAGAATACCATCAATTCTTCAGTAATAATTCAGAACAAAAAAGGACTCTAAATTAGTTTTCATCAAGAAAGACCAAGGGAAACGTCAAAGAAATCAGTCGCTTTGGGGATCTTATTCCTTGAAGTTTCCTACTGAAAAAATCAGAGAAATTGGTTGCTTTGTCTCTCTTTGAAACTAAACAAGCATACACAGCTCTATATAGTCTCCACTGATATAGTTTCAGCAGAATAATATAGGGGTGAAATTCTCAAACCCTAAATGCTACTTTTCCGAGAACTTTCGAAAACCATTTCATTTTTATGAATGATAAAGGAGAATATACTGGTCACATCATAGTGCAAATACTCTCATTGAGCCGCATCTATCAATTAGAGTGTTTGCAGTATGATGTGGCCAGTACCTTCTCCGGACATTAATCCGATTGAAAATTTGTGAGATACTAAAGTAGAGTCATTGCATGTCAACAATCTCTTTCAAGAATTCACCAACAGGCATTAAAATCACCACTTTAGGAAAAATGGGAATTATTGATCAATAGTCTCTTCATAAGATCTCGTTTTGACCCTTCTATAAGGTAGACACATCTCTTATTATATGGAGCAATGAAAAATGCAATGTAATGTATGCAAAGCAATAAAAAATTAGTTTAATTGCTAATTCCTGTTTAGACCAGTATTTTTCTTATGTGTATATCAGACTATCTCTTATTCCTGTCCAAATTTTTGTTGAAATTTCATACTCTTCATAAGAAGGTACTAATACACCAAATTTTTATCAATTAAATTCCTTTTTATTGAATTTGTTGTTCTTATGTGTATATCAGACTATTTCTTATTCCTGTCCAAATTTTTGTTGAAATTTCATACTCTTCATAAGAAGGTACTAATACACCAAATTTTTATCAATTAAATTCCTTTTTATTGAATTTGTTGTTCTTATGTGTATATCAGACTATTTCTTATTCCTGTCCAAATTTTTGTTGAAATTTCATACTCTTCATAAGAAGGTACTAATACACCAAATTTTTATCAATTAAATTCCTTTTTATTGAATTTGTTGTTCTTATGTGTATATCAGACTATTTCTTATTCCTGTCCAAATTTTTGTTGAAATTTCATATTCTTCATAAGAAGGTACTAATACGCCAAATTTTTATCAATTAAATTCCTTTTTATGGAAGCATCACATTTTTTATTTTTAAAGAAAATGTTGGAAGATAATATAAAAGTATACATTTTCAAAAAATATTAAACTGTATAATGATATATAAAAATATGAAATTAATAATTGAACTAAATATATACTTTTCTTATTACTCATTGTGTTTTGCAGTTTTTTATTTATAGTTATAGGAGATAATATTCAAAATTAGTTTTCATAAAATTTCCTATAGAAATGTCAAATAAAATATTTCAAGTTCTTCAAGTGAATAGCAAATCAGTATTCTTTAAAGATACATTTATAATGATACTATTGTATCATATTTTTGAATATTTTAGAATTTTGTTTTAAGTTTATAGTTATTTTAAATTGAATTTATTTTCCAATTAAACTTTGTGTGTAAGTTAAATGTTAAAATAATCAGTTTTATAGAGGTTTTAATAATTCTTTTCATTGAGCGTGAGAGTTTGTTTTTAAAAAATTCTACCGTTTCCATTACGATTTACGTCTTTTTTTAAATTACTGTAAAACAAGCCATAAAAATGTGTACACATGTTAAATCACTAAAGAAAAAATAAAAATATTATAAAGTGGAAAAAAATTTCTGTACTTTCAATAATCGCTTAGCAGATATTAAAAATCTAAAACGATAAAAGGTGATTAACCCTTTGTGTGAGATTTTTATTTCACAAATGTATTTATTCAATAGTCAAATTTAATTACTTTAACCACGTCATTTTATAAGACATATAAAGTAACACCTCTCTTACACGTGTTGCACTTCTTATTATTAAATTTATTTTTCTTAAAATTTATCTTAATATTTTATTTTAGCTCTATCTTAGTATCAGAAGAGCTAGAATAAATGTACAAATGATACTATAAAAGTTTTGCAATATAATTCAACAAAAAAAATTTCAGGAAGGCATCTGAGAATGCTCAGACATGTCCAAACTTGCATGGTAACCACAGCCAACATGTCTGGAAACTGAGTTATTTATTGGCAGTGTTTGTTTAAAATCTGAATCGCGTTAAAGTCTGGATCATCGTAATCAATTAGCGAGATAAGGCCAATTATGTGGTATAAATATAACGTGGTTTAACGTAGATCAGAGCGTGGAAGAAGTGACGCACATTTGTAATAAGTAATGATTGTCCATAATGTACTTCTATATATATAAATAAATCGGTGTTTCAAAGAATGCCAAAGAAGAAATTGTATTCTGGAGGGTGGTAAGAGAGAAAAGAAGCCACGAACGTCAGTAATAGAAGAAAAAGTTTCTGCTGTGAGGAAAATGGTTGACGGAAACTAGCGGGTGACATACCAAAGATATAAGGCACTTTACACCTTCATGCACTAAGAATTCATTTCATTCTGACGGACCATTTACACGTAAAGAAAGTTTGTTGTCTCTGAGAGGCACATAGACTGATAGTAGAGCAGATGACTTGTCGTGGAACTTGCTCAAAAGGTTTGATAAGGGACAATTTCGGTATGTGAACAGAAATGTGACAGGTGATGAGTCTTGGCAAAACAATGTGCTGATAAAAGCTTCCAAATCGATTTATGTGTTTATTGAGGATGACACAACCGTAGATCTCAGAAAATCTCGACTTGTTAAGAAAAAAATTATATCTACATTTTTCAAATTGAGTGAAATTATACAGCGTGCTATTTTGGGAACACAAAAAGCAGTCACAGCTTTATGGTATCTTGACCAATGCCTTAAAATGCATCAAAAATCAAGAATGAATATCTGGTTTCTTCGCCACTGCGCCAAAACTTGCATCTGGTGTTTGACCACTATTGATGTAAAACTTTCTGATCTCTCCTTTACAGTTCCGAGCTTTCTTCCTGTGGCTTTTCACTGTTTCTGCATGTGATAGTAGACAAAGGATTTGATAGCAACGACAGCTTTCTAAGGCTTTGAGATAACGAGAGTACATGCAATGAATGATGAAATTTTGCAAAACTGGTGTAAGGACTGATTTCCTCGCATGGAAAAATGTATTGAATGAGGTGGAAATTTCTTCGAAAGAATTCAGTAAATGAAGTTCTATTACAAAATTTCTGTAGTACTTTTTGGGTAAAATTAGGAAAAACGTTTACATCCTGTAATTAATTTACTTTTCATAGAGTAATTTACATTTAAAAACATAAAGCTTGGTAGAATGCAAAATATTTTACGAATTTTACAATCAAGACATTTAGACTATACAATGTTTTATTCATAACAAAATTATTCGTAAACATATATTTTTCAGGTAAAGCCAATAAAAGTTTTAAAAAAATAGAATAAATTAATTATAATGAAAAATAAATGCACTAATCATGGAACATATTACACCAATCAATTTTTTTTTTTTTTTTTTTTTTTTTTTTTTTTTTTAAGTATCAACATTTTTTTGTAACCAATTTTTCAGATTTCTCAAAACTGACATTCTTTTAATTAAGTATTCTTTCTAATTTTTTTTAATTATGTCTAATTTAACGAATTAAGCCATACTGAATTACTCCAAAGTCGGTATGCATCTATAAGCAAATCGAGAAACTATAAGAAAAAATATATAATGTTTGAGAGATATGCATTTTTTTAAAATTGAAATACTTCTCGAATAACTATAATTCTAAATTTTTTCAAGTAGTATAATCTTGTACAGTCATAGAACTTTATAATTTTCTATTTTCAATTTCTTTAAGCAGGATTTCTTTTTTTACAAGATTCCAAGTGTGCTAGCTTGCAATCTTTCTAAAAATTCAGTCTGATTATTTGTAAGAACAATCTTTATTTTCAGAAAAAAAAAAGTTATGAGACTCGAGTTCAAAATGAAGTAAGAAAAGAACAATCTCTAATTTTCCATATATTTGTTTATTAAAAAAATTATGAAACTTTTATAACAGTCATTTAGTGTTATAAGTGTTTTTTATTTAAAATTTATCTCAATTCAATTTATTTAATTAAAATATTCTGTGATTTTTTTCTTCTAGGAATGAAACGATTCTTTTATTTTTTAAATATTTCATTATTTAAGCTATATGAGAATAATCTAAATAATTTAAAATTCCTTTTTGTTTTTCTTAAATTTAACGATACTATAAATTAAAAGCTTTTTTGTTCTAAAACTTCTAAACTAACTGTTAAATAATAATGTTAAAAATAACTGTTAAAAACCTTATAGCGAAGTTATTTGAACACATGACTTGTTTAATTATTTGATTTTTATATGCACCATTCAAACAAGATTTCATTATAATCTAATAATTTTACTATAAAGCTACTAAATTTTATTATACTCTTCTTTCGCTGATTAAAATCTTAAATGAATTATATGTGCTAAAACTTATTGATTCAACCGGAAAATTTCGATAACAGTGTTTTATAGTTTTTTTTACTATAAATTGTAGGTGCAAAATATAATATAGTAGTGAATACAGTTTAAAAAATTTTATATAATATTCAGTTAAATTCAAAAATGAATCTCAACTATTCCTAATAACCAATTTAAAAAATAAAGTATATAATAAAATTATTTCGTATTTAAAATCAACACAAACTAGATAATTTAATAGACTTACGTAGGAAAGAAAAATCATAAGTTTATCTTCTCATTTCACTGATTATTTGATTTCAACAATTCATTCCGACCTTTTAAGCTCAAAACAAGGAAAGGGATATGTGAAATTAAATTTTATACATAATATCTTTATAAATTCGTTCCTATATTTCTAAAACGTCAGAGAAAAATGAATTCATTTTCAGTTTGTCCTTCAGAAAATTTTTTATTTGGACTAAGAAAGTTTATTAAGATAAGGATTCTTTATTTAAATACAAATGATAAACACTATTTTTACTTTTCTCAACTGAAATATCAAAATATGATTATAAAATCTTAAATATTGTGTAATATTACATAAACATAAAGCTAAGAAAAAGATAAATAGTATAGGCTAGATTTTTCAAGTATTTTTCCATTAAAATAATTCAAATTCAATGCAAATGAAGTTAAAAAATATTTATTGTTTATTAAACTCCTATTAAAAAAAACCATGTAATATTTCTGTAGCTTTGGTGTTCAAAACAAACATATATTTTGTAAAAAATTGAAATACCTACAATACTATTTTATAAATTAATGTTATATAGTGTAAATTAGACGAGATGATTTCAATTTATTTATCTGGTTCCTATCCAATATTTAAGGGGATCGCTTAGAAAAACGGAAATGGAGCTTGAAATTGAAAACAAAAGATTCCTCTGAAACTTCGCAGTTTGTGTCTAGAATTCGATTTAATAAAGAAAAACTCAGCCTTATAGATTCCGGTTAAAATAATTGTTACTTAAATGGTGAATTGCAGTAGGGAGACATAGATAGGCTAGAAATTGTACAATCACAAGAAGAATTAATGGATTATAAATATCACATATTATTGTTACCAATTGGCAAACATTTTAAGCATCAGTTATAAGAATCACTAAACGCCGCGGTATCCAGAATGGCTTGGTCGTCGTTCTCATTATCGGACGGTAGTAAATTTAAATCTCAAGACCCGGCTGCTTTTATCTGGTAGAGCCCGACTCAGGGCTAAGTGCAGGGGATCATGCTGGCACAAGAACAACAGTTACTCGGAGAGCTGAACAAGAGGGCCCTAGAGTCATATCACATTCAAAGGATAGAAATTTGGTTTTAAATGTATGGTGCCATAAGGATATGACTATTGCCTAGTTATTTCAAGTCAATCCTGCAACGTCTGGAACAGTGATAAATAAAACAATCGCTCATATAAGCTATCTGAAAAATACTTTTACGTCCGGAAGCCAGTGGTGTATGTTCCATTCGTGCAGTTTCACAACCTCGTCTGTTCTGAAATTGACTATTTTCGGACAATTCAAAATTGGCTCAGTGTTCTTTTAAGTAAGTTAAGATTCAGTACATAAAGCGATTTTTCATCTGGAAGAACTTTGAAACTCTATCTTCCAGCAAACATCAGACAAATTGATCACCTTAAAATAACTGTCATCTTTTTATTAGAAGCGATCAAGCTGTACAAACACATATGTCTCTAGATCTTCATTGCTTACATAGTAATCGGAAAACGCTATGGAAAGGTGATTCTCAAATCTAGGTAACGACTTTTTAAAGGGTCTTTGGAAGGCTAATTAGCTTTGATGGATAATAATTATGTGCATAGTAGCACTTGCCCACAATTATCTGGGTAAAAAGGTATAATCGCTTAATGGTATGGCCTTGTCAGTATCCAGGCCTCAATCCAATAAAAGCCTTAAAGGATACTCATAAGAGAGTCATTGTATATTTTACCAATCCCCTTCCAAGATCTTCCTCTAGCTGCTAAAATCGCCGCATCTACCCTAGGGAGGGGTTGCTGATACCTTCATTGACTAATAACCTCAATAACATCATGAGAACTCACTGTGGCGCTTGTATAAAATAAGATGAAATCATCTCTTAGAAAGTGAAACGAAGAAAGAGGCAAGAAATAAATCCCTGTGATTCATGACACCTCCTATTTTGATTGATGCGGCTCTCATTTGCATATCAGCTTAAACTTCTGTGCAAATATTTTTATCACCAATTCATGCTTTACAGATTATGTGTTATTAGTAAACCAATTTTCATGCATTAAACTAATTTTTTTAATAAAATGTTTTAAATTTTTGCCTGGAACTTTAATTTTGGATACTAGAGTAAAGTTAACTTTAAAAATATACACAGATTATGAATTTCTAAATTAGAATGATACAATTTCGAAAGCATTACATTCATACAAAATAATCATGAAGTAATTATGTGCATGATAATTTCACACGTCTATATTTAAAAATTGGTATTGGTACTTAATAAGATCAAATCAAAAATGTCATCCTTTACATTTCCAATTCAAATACTTATTCTAAAAATTTTCTTTCCAAGAAAAGAAGTATTAATTTTAAGGTTATTTATTCTTTCGGAAATTCTCTTAAAATTTTCCTAAAAATGTACCGTTGATAGAACTGTTTATTTATCAGCATCTCTGTGCTCATGAAGAACTCAAATATTTGAATAGAGCAGGTTAAAGATATTCATTTAAGGAATAAGTATTGGCTGGATGTCACAGACAGAATAAAATAAGATCAATGACGTAGCTTTGTTACGACATTAGATGGAACAGCTACCTTTAGCAAAACTTTTTTTCTCTTTTTAATGCATAAATCTTTGTATTTACTTTCTAACGGTGTAATGAAGAAAGTACACCTTTCCAAATGAAAACTTCATAAAGATATGTGCCTGACTCTATCATGTTTTACGAGGCCTTCAAATATTGTTTACATGGTAAGCCTATTAAAAAAACTATAAAACTTCTATAAAAAAATTATAATTTATAAGAAAATAATTTTTATTAGAAAATTAATCAAGTAGGTTATGGTCCATTTTTAAGTCTGACTTTGAAATATAAAATTATCAATGGTTATTAGTCCATTAGTTGTTTAGAAATATTTAATTTTGACTGCATCTTTTGTCAAATATATTTTGACATGTGGTTGTTGAATGATATTTTTAAATTGTAATAGTTTATTATATTACCTTCAATCAAAAAAAAAACTTCACATTAGAGAAATTTTATAGCTTGTATTTCTAACTTCATGATTAATGATGTTTTTTACTGTAAGAAAAATCCTGATGAATGACCTTAGATAGAAATAAAATGTAATGTTATTCAAAAATTTTATAAATTTTTACAAAGTTTTGTAATAAAGTTAAAACAGTTATGAGAAATGAAAAAAATTACATTTTAATTACTTTGCAGTACATGAGATTACTGCATGTATGTTTTTAAGAAGAAATATATAAAGTTATAAAACTTTAACATAATATATTTTTTGGATAAATTTTCACATACTTTCGACATTTAGGAAAGAGATTTCAAAACTTATATCGTATATACACTATACTAGTTAACAAAGATAAATTAAAATGTATATTGGAATTTTTAGTAATATTATGTACTAAAACAATATTATATTATTGTATTTAATCTCTATTTAGGTATTATTTTAATCACACGGCACTTTTTTTGCCACCTTGCTTGATTCTCTTTCCCATAATCCCTTTTTAATTTAAAATTTTTCAAAAATATTTTGCGTTTTTACGTTAAAGTGTGATTTTTTTATTTAATTTTTATACGCAATATTTAAGCAGCATTCAAAGATTTTCTCTTTGTTTGAAAAAGAATTCTTTTTATTCCAAAATTTTTCCTTTAGTCAAACTTTTTTGTTTTAAAATTTTGCTTCAAAATACTCGTCCAAATTAAACTATTTATGGCTTTTGAGTTTGATAAAACTTACTCTATTCATGTGGTAAAAGCAGATTCTTCTGTTTTTCATCAAATATTAGGACTTTAGTAGTATTTTACTGAGAAAAAAAGGCTATCATATCCAGCTCATTTTCTTGGGATATTATCACCAATGACGCTAAAAAGTAGCTTTTTATACCCCTTTTAATGCCTCTTATACGACAGGAAATAAATCAAAATATCTTTACTGTCATATCACGTGATTAGAAGTAATTTCACTGTATTATTTTTCTTTAATAAAATGCTATGAAATTTTATCCTACCGTGTGAAACTCAAAAACAAAGGGAAAAACACAAATATTTAAAACGTCATATAATAGATGAATCAAAAGAAGTACACTTTAATCAGTCTGAAAGCATAATTTTTCAGACTGATTAAAATGCTAAGATTGTAATCAAAGTTTTAAAAAATGTAATCAAAGACCTTATTACAGATAAATATATCAGTTGAAACTCAAAAAATATATCTCATTCAACTTGAGCTGTGCATTTAATCATCTAAGAACTTGAAAAAATGTCAGAAAGTATTGAGAATAATTTTACAAAAAAAAATTTAATTAGATCTTGTAACAATTAAAATAGAGTACAATTTTTAAAGTTTAAGATATAACACATACTATTTTTTGAATAGGGAAGGTAGATAAACAGCGAAAACAGCAACACAAATTCAATACATATCCCACAATGCTTAAATTTAAAGCATTGTACAATTCAAGTCAGTTTGAAAGAGAGCAATTATCACAGAAAATAATGTTATACACGAAAAAACACTTGATCCAGAAAAGCTTAAAATCTGAATTGGTAAACAATATCTTTAAGAACTGGTAATAGCAATAGAATCAGGAATATAATCATCTTTCTGAATAAAAAATTATTAATTGGATAAGCCTTTATCATTTTAAAAGTATTTAGCATTGAAAATGTGTATCTTATCCACAAATACATCATATGGTTGGGTACCGTTATAGAGAATAACAATTTATAAGCAGGCCACTATGAAATTTACAACGGTAGTTTTTTTCGCTTGGCTACTCATTTAATTTGAATTGTAAAATGTGTTTCTTGCTGCATCATAAACACTTTGCGTGGCTGGAAGTTTAACTTAACGTTCTGAGAGATGAAATCATGCGTGATCCTATTCTAAATTCATATTCAACAGCTGATGAAACGGAGAAGTTGCATTTATTGTGAGCGACTCATTGGAATTCACTTGAAAAGCTTAGTTTTAAAAAAAAAAAAAAAACAAGTGACTTTTATTTGAAATGAATATTTGGTACAAAAATTGTATTGAATACTATTTGGGGATTTTATGGTATGCGTGATATTTATATCTAAACAATTTAATAATTTCTTTAATATTATGTATATAAATAAATTTTAATTTTTCAGATGAATGTATTTAAACACAGTGGGATTTTCCTGTGCGATATTGATTTAATATAATGAACCATATATCATCATATTAAAAAACGATAATTTCCAACTTATTTTCATTAACAATTAATTTTGAATTAAATTCAATAAAATAAGCATTTCATAATATTTGAAAACGTAATAACATGTCCTAAGTCATCACTAAGAAATTCTCAGACATAGTAAACGATATAAATAAAATAAACAAAAAAATTTCAGACATGTTTTAATGAGAATAAACAAAATTTCATTTTATCTTGAGGAGTATGCATTTTACATGGGATAACAAATTCCATTTCCTTTTTCTGTATTTCATTATATCAAACGGAGAAAAACATGCAAATTCATTTTCAATTAAAAATCTTTATAGTTATTAAACAAATGTTCAATGATTAAGAAAAGTAAATAAATTCTCACACAATAATTTTCATAAATCCATGATTGCAAATATACCGGAAAATATTCACGTAATATTATAAAGTATTTTGGGCCAAGGATTTAATCTTTATTTTAGTGTTCAAATTATTTGAATACATCTCATGATTAAAAGTGATATTTATATCCTTATGTACATTGTAAATAATATATAGAATATATTCATAATCAATTTTTTAAGAACATTATTGATTCTAAGCGATAAATATATCTTACAATGAATATCAACAAAGTAGAACTTATTTCTAACAGCTTCTAGCCTACAAAACTTTTAATTGTTTTAGAACAAGAATATAGCTGTAAATTATTTACGGAAAAATTAAATAAAAATGAAAAGCATTTTTTTATAATATCATTAAAACAAAACATAGATGAATAAATAAAAAGACCGCAAAATTCGCTATAGAAATCACCTCCATATTTTACATAACGTGAAGTGAAATAAGTTATCCAAATATTAAGAAATGGTTTATATTTCACATAAAATGTTTCCAAAATGTTTATTTTATGTAACTAACTTCGCAGTGATTGTTTCCTTGGTACAAATCTTATGTAATTGTGCTGCAATAGTTTACACCTGTTTCTGTGAAAAGTTATTTGAAAACACATTTTAAGGAAGGTGCACATGTTTTATTAATCAGAAAAGTATATGTTAAGCAGTCATAAATTCAGGTTGTACTTAACATAGAACAAATGTAAAAGGAGTACTCTTGGATTAATTTTAGTTTGACTATTTTGTGATGTTTGAGTCATTAGTGTATTCAGGTAATTAAAAATTTTAAGACATCTTAATTACTAATATGATTATATATATATATATATATATATATAATATTCTTAACTAAGACTTTCTAATTAAATTTATCCATTTTAAAGAATTGTCATATTCAGTTTAGACAATTTAAAATTAGAATATATATTTTTTATCAAATACATTTTGCAAAACTTTTTCCTGTCCTTAACGTTCGTATATATTTTTTTGACGTTTAATAAGACAGAATATTATTTTTAAAAATTTTAAGATGTGCAAATATTTGTTCCAGCAATAGTTTTTATATCCGTAATGCATGCCATATTTTTATGACATTGATTCAAACTTTTTTTGAATTGATAAGGTAATTCTTTGAGGAAATACTTTACAAATTATATTAATTAGATTATTAAAATAAACTATTTTTTTATTTCCAATCTAATTTTGTTCACTTATATTTTTTAAAAACAAAAATTCCTGCTTTTAGTTTTATTTTAGCAAGCTATGAGCACTAACTATAATAGCTAGTTTAATATTTCATTCTAAGGATAGTTGTAAAAAAATTATTAACTAACTGCGACAGTTGTAAAAAAACCAATGGCAAAGTAGAATGGAAAGTTATAATTCATCGAGTATCGGATGCATGTGATATTGGAGCAATAAAGCAGGGTCAATGTGAAGAATGCATAAAACCAATCGAATAGGAAAGATAATTGCTGATGCACATTGTTGGCTGTACCAGATTAAATCATTTTTACATAAAATGACTCTCTATCGTGTACTAAAATTGAGATTATCCTTAGCAAAAATGCATCGCAATGTTATCAAGAATTATTTGAAGCTAGTAGCAAAAATACAAAATGTATACGAGGAAGCTGCATGATGTGCCAAATATATAAGTACAAGAAGTCAGTCTAATACTATAGATTTATATTGTACAAATCAATTATTCTTTCCTCAACATCATTTTGACATTGTTAGTGGTTTCTTTACCGTAGACTATTGATGGAGTCTGGGAATTATCCAAGTTACACTCAGTCATTAAATGGTGTGGAACATAGGGGGAGGGAATCAAACATGTGAAACTTCCCACTAGGTTTTGCATCGTGCAAGAATGTATACACTAGCTACTAATACGTATAAGAATATATGCATTAGTTGATATTCTTTTCTACAGATATCACAGAGATGGAAATTTTCTTGACGGAAATGCAGAAAATTATCATCATTGAGGACGTCAATGCACGAGTATACGAATTTGAATTTAAGTATAAAACAAATAGATTTACTCATAAATCCCAATTTCATACGAAGTTTCGTCAGGAATCCAGTCTAGTAAAGATTACATCGATCTTGCATTGATCGTAACACAGGATTACGACGGTAACATTTTGTGGATACAAAAGCTTCAAATGGTATAATCAATGAAAAAAATGGATGAAAAAATTTCATCGTGTCATCCGTTATGAATCCCGATAGTGTATACAACGTTTTTAGGAACAGATTCGTGTTTGACAATTCATAAAAAACACATTGTGATCATAAACTCGGCATCATAATTCAATTTAATTTCATGTGCTCACCAAACTCAGTTTTATTTCATATGCTAAATAGATAGGTGCTATTATTGCTTAATGGACTGTCCATTCTGTGCTACTTGTTTTAGAATTTATATCTAAACTTTTTTCAATTTTTTATGACTCTTATTTGACACTATAATATCATTATGTCATGGTTACACTTATTCTAATGGCCAATAATTATTTTCTATAACTAAATTAAGAATGATCATAGCACAAAAAATTTAGGAATTGCTTCTAATTTATAATATTAAGAATTATTTATTAATATAAAATTTTTTATTCAAATTCTCCAGGTATTTTTAAATATATTATTTTGAATTTATTAAATCACAATTTTTATCAATGACATGAACCGTGCCCATGTTCTCCACAGGAAGTGAACTAGAATAATTACGGTGATTACACATTTATTATCACATAAGGTATCTAAGAATAAATAACTCTTTGCAGAATTTAAAACAATGAATTTATTCTTCCTCGACGGGACTTAGTTCAGTAACCTAAAGTTTGTTTATGTATCGATAGGGAGGGGGGGGTTATATGTTTTAAATAGGTCAACTTATAGAGAACTTTCGATTCCTATAAAAAAAAAAAAGTAGTTCAATTTCTACGCAAAATACAGCTGCGGCCGATGCTTTTGTCAGCATTAAATAGCCATAAATATATCAAAGACTACTTTTCATCGCATTTCTTTTAAGCAACATTTCTTATTTCGAAATAGCGTAAACATCGCGCTTAACTTCGATTAATGTTTTCACCTTCATGATTTTTCTGGGGAATCAATTCCAAGGAAATTTTTATGAGCTCACAATATAGATGCGATAGTATTTATAATAACTTCACAAGACAGTATGATGCCAAACAAGCCCGAAAGCATCATCTCGGCTGTCATCGCATGTAAGTCCAAACTTAAAACTTATTTCCTTTTACTTTATGAAGTATCCTTCCAAACAGTATTAAAATATATTTTGGTAATAATATTTCTGAAATTATTTATTTTAACTTTAGATTTTTAGAATTTTTTAACAGTTTTTGAATTTATAAATCATCTTTAAAATTTTAAGATATACTAAATGTGCCCTTCTCACACAGTAATACTACGGGAATTTAATTAAATTTGATTCAATACCTTTTAGGAATTAAAATTATATATTAGCGTTTTTAAAAATTTAATTTTTATTGCAAAAAATTATTTTATTGAATTTTATTTTGATCATTATACCCTTAATTTTAAGGGCAAATATGTTTTCCCATTATTAATTTAAAATTTCGTTCCTATGTGGTTCATTTTGAAAAGTAGAAACGTGATGATTAAAATGTTCAAACTAATTTATGATTTTGATTATTAATTAATAAACAATTCATTCTAAATATTAGAATTTTAACATATATCATCTTTTAATTTCGGAAAATGTTTTATAGCAAATTATATTTATAATTAATATATATGTATATATATATATATATATATATATATATATATATATATATATATATATATATATATATATATATATATATATATATATATATATATATATATATAAATTTTCCTCCGTTATGAAAATTTCCTTATGAGTATTATTTCCTCTTGACATAATCTCATCTAAACTTGTCTCCGACTGAACCAACAGAACTTTGATTTTCCATAATTTTTTATACTATTCATCTATTTTTTTCTGTAATCAGATTATTATGATTGCTTTTTTAAAGTTGTTTGAACTTTAGTTGCAAATAATTTTTTTCTTAAATTCTTTATAATTCATTTTTTAATTGGGTTAAAATTCTCAGGTAAGTTTAATACCTTAAAGAAAATAAGTAATAAACTTTCCTTTAATATAGGTAAATAAAAAACTAAGTGATGGTTAAAATGCTGTTTAAATATTATTGCTCGCATTTCCTTTCTATTATAGTAATTAAATATTGCATTACAAATTCTTAAGACTAAATAAAATATGTTGGCTCCAAACAACTACAGAAAAATTATTTTACATTATGACTTAGCTGGCTTAGAAAAGATAATTTCAAATAAAAAATTTTAATTTATAATTGTTAAATTAGATAACAGATAATACAATTAATAAACAATTAACAATAACAATCATTTCAAAAGAAAAGAAAATTATGCTAAATATTTTATAAATTCACCTTTGTACCAAAACTTTTTATGGTGTTTATTTAAACATAAAACTTTATCACACACATCAAATAGTCTTTGCTTTATATCCATTTTAGTAAGAATGTATCAAAGGGATTAAGAATGCATCAAATGTATCAAAGTAATCTGAGTTTATAATTTTTTTCTAAAATTCAATTTTGTCATTTTTTTTCAAAATACAACATTAAGTTAGAAAAAAGAATTTTTAATTTCCTTTTTTTTTCTGAATTCAAATAATTCTAATCATCAGCTAAGTTTACACGGGAATTTTATTTTGTGTCATACTCAGACTTACAAATAGTTGAGAAGTAATCGTTAAGATAGTTAAGAGTGGATCGCCCATTTCAAAAAAATATTGATCACATTTTTTGATTTTCCATTAACTGTTCACATGAAATTCAATCTTTCTTGGAGTCAAATTTAATGTTTAATTCTAAAAAAAAATAACGTAAATTTTGTTGAATGGATAAAAAAAAATCTTCTGTGTAAAATTATTCAACAGATTTGTTTCTATTTCAAGGCAATCGTCAATTTTTTATATCTCACATGTAAATATTTTCACAGCGTGAATAACGAAATGTTCTTAATATTCAATAGGTTGGATTCCAATTGAATTTTTTTTACTGAATATCAATTTTTGGTTTCAAGAGTTTCATATGCATTCGTTTAGTAACTCCATACCTAAAAACTTAACAAATATTTCTAATTGTATATAGAATTTAGCAAAAATTTCTAATTGTATATAGAAAACCAAAAATATGTTGAAAATTTAAATTTAACAATGAAAAAGTAAGCGGCAAAATTATTTTTCAAATAAAAAAAAATTCCTTAGCTTTGACTTCCGGTTATTGTATTCATAAAATGAATAATATACTTAAAATATATGCCGTTTGTGCATATAAATTAAAATATAAGTCATTAAAAAAATTTTTAATAATCTTTCTAAGAAGTGCATAAGTTTATTAAGCGATTTTGTTTTCATGAAAGAAAAATTAACAAAGAGTTGCTCCAAATTATGTGAGCTTTCAACGGACTGAATCCTTCCTATCAGTGAACAGAGTTTGATGAAAGCGCAATACAGCAGGTCCCTGTGATGCAATCCATCGCACTTCGGAGAATTCGTGTCAGCCATGTGATGAGGCACTTGAACAGGGATGCTGACAGAGGCCGCTCTCTCCAAACTCGCACAAGAGGCAGCGGAAAATTACGCGCATAAAATGATTAGAGAGGTAGATAAACTTTTCAATGTTTACATCAAAGCATTAGCCTCAGTTCTTTAAAACTGACATAGATTATAAAATACCTTAATTAAAATGATCGTTAAATAACTGCATAATATTTCTGGAATTATAAATAAAAGTATGATATTACAAATAGTACTTTCAGTAATGTTGTGATGATAATAATAAATGATCCACTCATTCTCGAGTACACACAAACACCCTTTTCCTTTACTACAAGAAATCTTATGGAAAATTGTTTAACAAGCAGTTTTAATTTTAAAAAATATGCTATTAAGTTTGCTTTAATGAGACTCAATAAAAAATAATGGGAAGATAGGTAGATATTTCAGTCATTAAAAACACTAAAATTGTTCATTATATAATACTTTACTATTTATTATACAAATGAATCCACTGATATGCAAATTCGTTTGCTTATATCCATAAATATAAGCCATTTCGTTATCAATTTGCTTTAGAAAAAATATATTATTCAGGTTTTAGAAATATTTTTTGTAAGAAATAAAATTTATATTTCACAAATAACACTTAAAATAAAATATACTTTACGATCATGTGAAAATAAAAATTTCACCTCAAAGACATTTCCCTAAATATTGTAAATTTTATTTATAACTAATTTTAAAACATTTTCCAATCTTATAATTTTTTATTCCTTAATTATAGTATTTATTCTCAATTTCAAAAATAAAAAAAAGATTCGATTGTTTTTTCAATAGTTTTTATAAATTTTTTATAACTTTTACACCATTATGAAGACCAAATAATGATTTGTCGTCTCAGTATTATTTCATCAATAAAATGTAATTTAAATATTTTAATATAGATGTATAAGGATTCAAACAGTAATTTAACAAATTATTATAACCTACAATTTGAAAGCCAAATGGTACCTGCATGGTCAGAACTTTGGCCTTCAGTGCAGCCACTATTGTGTGTGGATTCAATTCTTACCTCAGATGTGATTAAACAAAAGGTTTCAATCTCAGTCTTCTCTTTACAAATTGACTGATGAACGACAAATATAGAATTCAAAATTAAATGAGCATTTATTTAATGCAATCTTAATAAAATTGTATCATAAAATAGCATTTTATTATAAGGACAAAAGCGCAGAACAGTTTTAATTATCTAAATACTCGTGCGTGAAATATCAATTTATATTTCATTTATGTTTGGTATCAAACTACATGAATTGAATTTGGTGATCTGGCGAAAATCGTCTTCATGAACTACTAAAACTGATTGAATTTCGTTTTTACAAATCGACTTTATTGAAGATGGTGGAAACTGTTGCTTTTGCAGACTATTGCATACTTCTTTTAAATTTGGGCACAGTGCTTAAGACTAAAAATTTATTTCGTAATAAAATACTTTCATAAGAATATTCTAAGAACATTTCTCATTGCAAATCAGATAAATAGGTTTGCTATTTTTACTGAAAAAGTATGTAAATTAAATTAATGCCTAATGACAACTAGAGAAACACCATCAAATAAAAATATTGTAAAATATATATATATATATATATATATATATATATATATATATTATATATATATATATTATATATATATTATATATATATTATATATATATTATATATATATATATATATATGTATATAATAACAATATTTTTTATAAATCAAATTTATATATATATATATGTGTGTGTGTGTGTGTGTGTGTGTGTGTGTGTGTGTGTGTGTGTGTGTGTGTGTGTGTGTGTGTATTGTGAGAAAATAATTAGATTATGCTTTTGAATGGTAATTTTTGTTTATATTAAGACATGTATCAAAGTATCAAAGTGTAATAAGCTATAAATTGTGCAAAGGCATGATATTTCCACTTTTGTAAAGTCAGAAAATACAGGTGAAATTTGAAATAGAACTTAAAGATCATGAAGAAATATATAAGCCATAGTAACTTTTTATGAGAATGCGGGAAAAATATAAAATATTACATCATGGTAAAGTACTTGTAAACAGAGGATATTGCCAATAATAATAGGTATGTTTTCGCCATAATATTAAATTAAAACTTTCAACTATATTTTTGTTTTTAAGATTACTCCAAAAACAATTATTATTGCAAATAGAAAGAAATATAATAAGGTTGTTGGCATTGACAATAACAATTTAGTTGTAAGCAAAGAGAACACTTATAGCTTCTTTTCATTAAACTAAGAAAATAGAATTTCATCTTACAAGCAGACTTTCATCATTCATATTTTAATGCCTTTTACTATACACTCATAAAATTATACATATTATATATCGTGGTTTTTGCAAAATATATCGATTAGTATATTTTTCTCTAGAACATGCATCATTGTAGAATTTTCTCTTATATAGTCACTTTATAGTGGCAAAAGTTGCATACTGACTTTAAAATCATTCAATAATCTTATAAAAACATTTTTCCCAATTTAAAATTTTTTTAAAGTTTATTTAAAAAAAAATAGGCAATAAACCTTTAAAAACATGTAAAGTGTCAATATACACGAATAATCAAATAGTAGAAATATTTACATTCGCATATACTACTTTTCATTCTAGATACTGCTTACCTCAAATTTGGAACTATGCCCTTCAAATTAAACAAACTAAGTAATAAGCATCTTATTTTAAAACATGTTTTTTTACATTCTTTACTAAGTCTTAGATAAATTGGAGAATTTAAAAAAATAATATTTCTTAAGATGAAAGTAAACCCATATTAATAATAATACGAAAAATGTTAGAAGATAAAAAAATTTATGTAGTTTTCACAATAATTATCATATTTATGTGGACACTCAATAATTTATAATCAACAAATTTAACCATATTTAGTGATTTTTATTGCTGTATATATTAAATAAGTGTAAAATAGATTATTCTGAAGTAATAAAATATAAAAAAACATTATATATATATTTTTAAAAGGACTTTCATTACAAAACATAATGGGGATTTAAATACTAAAAGGATTTTACTGAGAAGAAAGGCATTTAAATATTTACAGATGAGGGGACAAAAATGTAGAATATTATATACACCTTTTATTATGCATTCCACAAAACTTAAAATATCAAAATTTAGATCTTTTTTAAATTGGAATATTTGCTTTTTATACTTGCTGTTATACAAGTAGTGTATCAAAAAATAGTAACTACTGTTAATAATAGTGATATTTTTAATATGCTTCATAAATATTAAAATGTAATATCATGTGTCATTTGTTGATATATAGACATATATTATGGTAGTATGTGGTAGATTTATTAAAGCTCTGTAAGTCTTGGTTTCTCTCAAAAGTGTAAACTATCGGAGCTTTCAGGTTTTCAAAGAGGTCAAATTGAAGAAAACCATCTAATTGAAGCAAGTGTTTCTGAAACATCTCAAATTTTAGGCACTTGGTACCTAAAGTCACGATAGCATACACACAGCAGAGCAAGACAAGGATGGCAAGGCGAAAGAGTGGACAGAAACAAAAGCTCTTTGAAAGAGATCGACAGGTATTAAATCGGGTTCTAATATCTATAAAGGGACCAACTGCAGCAAAAGTGACCACAAAGCTCAACCAGCATCTTGATTTTTCAGTGTCAATGATAACAGCTAAAAGGTACCTACAGAAGTAGAACGTTCAGGGAAGAACAGCAAGCCATTTACTAATAAATATCAGTGTTAAACGTGTCTGCAATGGCATCATATTCACAAAACCTAATCAATCGATCATTGTAAGAAAGCAATATGATCTGACTTCATGCTGATTGATTTCATGCTTTTCCCTACAACAGGACGGTCCATGATTGGTGGATACCTCCAAAAGCGAATGGCTGTAATATTCTCCTTCCAATTGCTAATCATAGCGGCTATCTGTCTTGATATGGTCCGTCATGTTATGATTTTCTTTTGGACCAATCACAACACTGAAAAGGAGAATCACTAGAACAGAGAAATATAGTGAACTTTTAGCTGATCAGGTCTATCCTAGGACGTAAACTTTGTTTCCTGCATGACATTGGATTTTTGAAGATGAAAAATGAGCCTATCATTGTAGAGGAACTTATCCAATTATAGTTTGACATAAATGCGAGGAGTAAATTAAATATTTATCTTGACCCGTGTATCGATTTCAATATAGTTGAACCATTACAGTCTATTTTAGAGCATTCAAGAAGGAATTAATATCCTTCACTAACATTCCTGAGAGAACTTTTACAATATCTCTATAAAGGTTCAATATTCCCTTGAATACTTTATTCAGCATTTGTATGAATCGATTCCTAGATGAACCCAAGCTATATTAAACGTCAAAGACAGTTACTACATTATTTTACTAAATGATTCTTTATAAATCTAAAATGTCTCTACTATTTTAATAACCACTTACACACACACACACACACACACACACACATATATATATATATATATATATATATATATATATATATATATATATGTGTGTGTGTGTGAATATCTATATATATATATATATATATATATATATATATATATTGGCGATATTGTGTATAAATCTTCATTTTTTTACATATGCATTATGCTTGAATGAGTAAAAACAGCAAAGAATATATTTTCGTTAAAATGTATTATTGTATAATACTTTTTAAATTTTCTGGCTTAAAACTGTAAATATTTTATGTTTTCAATTTTTTAATTACAAATTATTATTATAATTTTATATAAAAAGCAGTTCCATATGATTTTCATGAAAACAAACAATAATTAGAAAAATATTTTTGCGTATATTGGAAATTAGAAAAGAAAGTGTATAAATTATTTCTTTCAAAATTTATTTTGATAAATTTGTAAAAAGAATATTTAAATAATTGTTTGAAAAATGGGTGTGCCGTATAAAAGAGTTTTTATTTTTTAAACACTCGAAGAAAATATGAAGTCATGAATAAAAAGCAAAGCTTAATTAATATTTTTGAGAAATTAAGGGTTTTAATTGTTTTTATATTTTATTTTATTTAACAAATGTATCAGGTAATGTAATCTGTATAGTTTCAAAATTACCTATCCAATACTCAAAGAAATGAATGTAAATTTAACTAGACTATTGTACAAAACATACTCAATAAATGAAAATAAAATAAAGAATAATTAATAAATGAGTGGTATATATATTTGATATAAATTTAAAACCAAAAGTAAAATAAATATCAAATTCAGTTTACATTGCTTTGTAAAAATGCTCCCATTCTTTTATTTTTGTATTATAATCAATTATAATAATATTACAAAACATATTTTTAAAAAAAAATTTAATCATTGAATTACTATCCTAAACTTTAGACAATAAGAATTCAAGATTGCCTTCACAAATAAAGTATCATAATTTTATCATTATAAATTGTATTTTAAAACATTTTAATGCATTACATTTTTATTCCTTTTTTAAGTAAGAAATAGTTTGCATTCAAAGCTTTTAAAATTGCGAGTACTGATTTGCATTTGTAAGTGATATAATAAACGTTTATCGGGCAAAAAATTGAAAAGCAAAAAACTTGAGAGTTTTAACTTTTATCAATTATTTACAGACACACGTTTATTTAATGATGCATTCAACTTATTCATGATGTAAGATTTACAAAGACATCTTTAGAAAATTGCATTGCTGAACGATAAAGTTATCAATGTCGAAATAATTTTTTTAGCATTAATTGCATTGAAATTTAAAAAATAAGAAACAAAATTAACAATTATGATGACAGTAAGAATTAATTATTTTTTCTGTGATTTTAAAACAAATATTTGTTTCTTTTTCTTTTCTAAAGTTCTTGTATTGTGTTGAACCGTGCATCATTATTTTGAAATAAATTTTTATCTCTGCATATTTATCACTGATTATAACAATAATTCTGTAAACCGTATTAAGTACTTTTACCTCGTAAACGTAAAAGTGCTTTTGCCTCGAATTTATTCTTCACCTTAAGACTTGATATTGATTTTCGAATAACACGTGTATGTGTTGTTTTTGATATTTATTTGCCGTTAAAATGTCTCCTAATATTTTTATTCTATTTTTCACTGACGCGTGCAGCAACATTAACAACTCAATGGTATATTGACTCATAATTTAAAAAAAAACAAGGTTAAATTTATTTAACATTTAGGTGCTTTTATTCCTTGTATAATGGTTGGTAATTTGATTTTATGGATAGTAAAACGAGCAATAATTGAATTTTCTTCAGAAAACATAAAAATAAGTACTTCGTTTAAAAGCAAGTACTGTAAGAAATGAAAGTATAAACTTGCAATTTTCTATACGACTTTAGTTGCAGCTTTCAAAGTAACTTTTCAACAGTTGAAAACTCTGTTAGCAAACTGGTATACCTTAAAAATTAGGATGGCTCGAATTCTATAAAGTTGGACAGAAAAATGCCAGTGAAATATACAGTTAGAAATACAGAAGCTCTTAAATTTCTGGTAAGAATAAGCAAATATTTTGTCATTTCATAAAAATTAAAAGTTTTTACAAAAGTATGAACAGAAAATACTTTAATTTATATCATATCCCATTCAATCTTAATGACCTTATAAATCATGCCATTTCGGTTTTTTTAAAAAATCATTGTTCAGTAAAATTAATAAAGTAAGAAAAAAATAAGTCTGATGTTTCAATCTTAAAGTTTTTCTTGATAAAGAAAATAAAATATGTTTAAAAAAACTTAACAATTCTATTTTCTAGAAGCAAAATCTTCATACATAATATAATAAATATATTAATGTAAAAATTTTTTGACAAATCATAATAATTTGTTAAATTAAATGCAATGTTTTATCCTCAGTCTAGATTAAGAAAATGTCTGTTGTCAGTAAATAAATTTCATCCTTCTCTTTGTCGATATTTAAAGCGGTTTTTTTCTATCAATTGCGCACTAAACGCTTAATGATATTTTGAACTCAAGTTTAAAGTTCACGTTAAAATAGTATGATTATTGAGTAGATAGCAAATTCTCCGCATCCTCTTACATGGACACCTGAGCTCTCTCCCTCAGCCCGCGATACTTGCGAAGCGATGACCGAGTATTGAACTCAACTTCTCAAGGGGTAAGCAAAACGGTGTGCATAAAAATATCGCAAAAGTTAAATATTATATTTTATAAAATAAATTTATTTTTATCACGATATAATATTCCTCAATATTTTCATGAATATTTTAATTGATATTAAAATTAAATTTTGATAAATGTAAAAAATTAACCTAGCTTATATCAGGATTTTCAGACATAATTTTTAATTTGAGAGTAAAATGCTGAAAATAATCGCTATGAAATTGTTTTAATGTCAAAAAGAACTGAAAGATTAAGTGAATTAACAAGAGAAAATTTTTTTAAATTTCAAATACTAGGTATGTTGTGCATTTTAATTTTTCGTACGAAAAATTTAAGTATAGTTTTGCTTTTAAAATATTGAAAAAAATCAAAATAAGTTGTAATGAATAAAGTATAATGAAATTATTTTAATTAATATCTACATTTTGTGTATATTAATTAATTAATATAATTAATATACACATTTTGTGTATATTCATTAAATTGCACAATTATCAAACAATATAAGATCAGCATTAAATAATAAATGCATATCTACATATATGCCAAATTTTAAATGGCTTGCATAATATTCATTGCTTATTATAATATATATATATATAATGAATAACAGATTAGAATAGGTGATATATTTAGAATAATTTCCGGGAGCAAAATATGCATCGTTATTGCTTAAAATATGTTATTAAAAACTTTAAATACATTAATAACTTCTAATAAAATTATATATAATTAGTCAATAACAAGAAAATAACTTAATAATTGGGGAAAATTTAAAAATTAAAAGAGAGTTTGTATCGATATATTAAAAGAACGCTAAAAACAAATAAATTGCCAAAATCGGAAAAAATTTATTTCAAAATATTTTCTATTTTATTTTACCTAAAACTACAACATCTACCAAAAAAAAATTATATTAGAAATATCTTTTATGAAGTGTAAAAATAATCCACATTTTACTTATCAAATTTCTTCAATGAAGTCGTTCGGAGAATTTAAAATGTAAGCAAAGAAATTAAGTTTAAAACTCTAAAATTATCAAGAAAAACAAATGCGCACATTTTTGGAACACATTTTTCAAATAGAGTTTTCCTATTTCAAAATAATATTCTAAAACAAAAAATGCTAATAATATGAAATCAAATCGCTAAGAAAATTCAATTTGAAAGTAGAAATTTACCTCTTATGATTGTTAAATTTTAAAATATAAAGAACCGTTTTAACTAAAATGAAATGCAAAATGTTTTTCTTCAATCAAAATATTATTTTTTTGAAAAATTAAATTAGAAAATATAATAGTATACTTTTTATGTTTGTTTAACTATTTACTTAGTTCTTTAACGAAAAATAAACTTGTTCTTTTTCTACCAAAGAAATTCTTAGTTTTCCATCATCTTTTAGGCTCCAAGGAAAGCTCATGCAAATCTACTTAAATAATTAGATTAATTATTATTAAATCTATTATTTAAACAGATTTTATTGCTTAAAATATTTCAATTAATATACGGCTTTTATTTAATGTGAATAAACTTTATATTTTGGAAATTGAAAAAATTTTAAATGTCAGAAAAACAATATTATTATAATATGAATTTATGAGAATGGGTGCAATTCAAAGTCAATCGATATCTAATTGTTAAGTTTAAAATTAACTATCCATCATAAATTTTCTCAAATTTTTTAAATCTTTTTTAATTTTCTGTAAGTTATTCGTTGAATAGATAGAAAGAAAAAATAAATAGTATTATAATGATAAAAAATAATAATGCGATAAATTACATGAATTTAATCATCTTATGCTATAATTTAAAACTTTCTCTAAATAATTTTGCTTTCAAACTAATATATATATTCATATATATGTATAGACAGATAGATATATAGATATACCTATATTAATATACATATATATATATATATATATATATATATATATATATATATATATATATATATATATATATATATATATATATATATAGATAGATAGATAGATAGATAGATAGACATATGTATACCTATATATATAGATATTGAATTTAATATCAATTTCCCAATATGCAGGTAATTCTTTAAACCGCATTTATTCAATTTTAATTTGTTTACTCTGGAGAAGAATATATATGTAAGCATATTTATATTCAACTGCCTATAGTCAAAAATTTAATTAACCCTATAACTTATAAACCAGAAGATAATTATGAGAATTACGTCACTTTAACTTAATTTAAAATAACATATTTACTCCGTATTCATACATACAAGAATATATACACATAATCAAGTTTTTAAATCGAAAAAGTATTTCTAGTAACAGCAATTATATCTAGAAAAACATTGTTCAGCTAATTCAACTGCTTAGTTAAAAGTTATTAAAGTTTATACTTTTAATTAGTTACAATTTTTATTTCCAGAAAACTAAAAACATTTGTAACGAGTTTCTTTGGGTCAAATAAAGCAACAACTTGAAAACACAACAAGCATAAAAGTTACAATTCGCAATCAAAAGGGAGAAATTTAAGTCTTTCTTTTTATGTTATAAAAGTGACGAATCGAAGCAAACAATGGAAGTGGCCCTGCATGAAATATACAACATTTCCTCGGTGTCGTCAAGTGAAATAGAGACATTTTCCAATGCAACTGTGGGCAATGTGACGGGCTTAGAAGGCTCCTGGAAAGATGATGTTAAGCCTATATTAGATTACTTGTTGATGGTTATTCTCATAGTTGTGATGTTAGCAATGGGCTGCGAAGTAACTTGGATGAGTGTAAGTTTGTTATTTCATATTTTTTAATTTCTTAGAATATTTTTTTTTATTTTCCTGGAAAATACATTTTACCTACTCAATTTTTATTTTCTTTTGTAATATGTAAATTGCAATCACTTTAACCATGAAATGAAGTAAAATTCGAATCTTAATTACAATATTCATTTTTCTTGCTAAAATACGAATACATTTTTTTTCAAAGAATATTTTAAAATCCAAAACAGTTATCAAGTTAGCAAAACCAATTTTTTTTATTCCTAACTAATTAAGTTAAGTTATACTGGTGTGTAAAATTATTATTCTGGGTGAGAAAGAACTGGTAAACGTATTTGAAATTATTTATGATTACAGATATGGATACATGTCAAACGGCCTATTGGTTTGGGAATCGGCCTCTTTAGTCAATTTGGTGTGAAACCCTTGTGTGCATTTGCAATTCTTAAAATCGGTGGCATTTCAGGTCTTTATGCAACAGGTGTTCTTATTATTGCATGTTGTCCAGGTGGTGTTCTATCCAACACTTTCACGTACTTCATTGATGGAGACTTAGGCCTAAGGTAAGCTTATTGACTTTAATTCATTAAAGTGCTCAGTAAATTCTTAATATAAAAAAATTATAAGCAAATTATACCAGATTAATTAATACCAAATTATACCAAATTATCCCTTCTAATAAAGTTCATACTTGATATAAATTATATATATATTTATATCAAGTATGAACTTTATTAGAAGGGAGAGTTATATATTAGTTAGTTTAGTATGTGCGTATATATAGCTTTTAATAATAACATTATGCAATAAACTATGCGATACATATATAACTATACTGATTACAATTATTACACTAACAATATATATCCGTGTTACTTGGAAAATACCATTCATTAAGAAAATTCTGTACACTTGAATAATAAACATGTATATAAATTGCCATGCATAAGAAATGAGTTGGAGTTTCAATGAAACTGAACTTGTGAAAGCAATTTATATAAATTAAAAATACTAAATTACGTGCTATTTCATATTTTACGTGTTATTTTGTGTAACATACCCTTTATATTTTTTATTAGACAATACTTAATATAATTACAAATTACAATAAATGTAAAAAATCTAATCTAAATATTTAATTACTTTTATTCTCTTTTAATGAGTTATTTTAGAAAATATTTCAATGAAGTAAATTGTCTACCTATGCATAAATACCGCCAATCTAGATCTGCATTAATGTACTTAAATTGTAATTTAAGAAAGAAGAAATTGCTTACTATAAATATATATATATATATATATATATATATATATATATATATATATATATATATATACACACATATACACACACAACTAGATTTGCAAACAAATTTGGTGCCAAACTCATGTTACAAATTTCAAATCGGTATAGACCAAACTGACTTAAAACGAAAAATTATGAATACAAGTATTAAAGTTATTGTTTTTTTTAATATTTTTGTGTGTATTAAAGTATTCTTCTTTTAATAGGATATACTTTGTGCAACATTAATTAAGCTTTATTTATTTTTAAAATAATCTAAAATTTTCATATGCATTTGAAATTTATATTAATTTTGAAAATATTTCCTCCAGCATTGCTATGACATCAGCCTCCACAATAATGGCCATGGCATTGATGCCTGCAAACCTTTGGCTTTACGGCAGGAGTTTTGAATCGGAAGAGTTGGTCATACCTTACAAAGAAATGGCTCTCTCTCTCGTCAGTGTCACTTCTCCTGTTATAGTGGGAATGATCCTCAAGTGGAAAGTACCTTCCGTCGCAAAATGGGTAGCAAAAGTAAGTACAACTCTTTTTTTCCTCCTTCAACTTCTTATATTTACTTTTTTTATCTCCTATGAATGGATTAAAAAGGGGATTCCTCATGTTCAGATCTCAGAAAAGAGCATAAAAAATCTTTAAAATAAAAGCTAAGCATTGTGATTTTTAACAATAACGTATTTACCTAGTATCGGTACTATAATAAAAGACCATAAATAGAGATACCAAATATACACAGTAATAAATAATACAAATTTTACATTTTCAACCCATTCACATCATCAAAAAAATGAATAGTATTTTCTTATATAGAATATTTTTAAGAATATTAATACATTAAATTATTCATATAAAATTTACTTGAGTTATATTCTAGATTAATAGTATTATTGTATTTAATTAGAACCCCCCCATAGTAGTATTATAAGTACGAGAGTAATCTAGAATCGTGTGGCTCAGTAGAAGAATTTTTCGAGAAGTTTGAACAGTTGTATATTAAGCAATGAACTCTTTTAATTTCATGTAAAATAAACAATCATGGTATCGAAATTCTTTCAAAAAAACTCATTAACTATTTTATTGAGCAAAAAAATATTTTTCATATATGATAATCTCTAGATCTTTCTAAACTATGTTTTTGAATCAAATTTTTAAAAACAATTTCTTTTCACAGATCGGCAGTTATAGTGGTCTCATTATCATGTTTACTTGTATTGCAATTGAACTCATTGTATTTCCAAACATGTTTGATGATGTTCCACCAGAATTGTATGTCCTTGTTGTGGTATTGCCAATATTAGGCCTCAGTTTAGGATACTTCCTCGCCTTTTTAGGACGACAAAACGTACCAGTTCGTAAAACAGTTGCAATAGAATGTGGAGTGCAAAATGTGCCAATAGCTCTTACAATCATAGCCATGTCCTTCCCACTTGAAGTAAGTATAAAGTTTTTGTTTTCAAACAATTGGGTAACTTTCTCAAAATAATTTTTTGTGACTTAAATACAAATAAGCATAATGTGTACGCATTTTTCATTTGAACCAGTTTATCATTCTGAACGGCAATTTGATGCTTCAAAAATATACAAACAAAACACAGAATGGTTATCCATACCTTTAATGCAAAAAAATGGAGCGTTGGTCTGGTGGGTTAGCGCGCCATTCTCATTATCAAAAGGTAGTAGTTTGAATCTCGAATAAACTGTCATAATCACTAAAAGTACCTTAATGTGATGATGATGGCAATGTCCTCCGAAGGAAATAGTGCATCTCGAGCAGCGTGTCAAGTATCGGGGGTCTTCTACTTGGTCCTTGTTTCTAAGTTACGAAGACTCCCACCCAACTTGTGAAGCTGTGAAGCACAACTCTGGGATAGTGATAGGGAAATATTCTGATGCAGCATCAACAAATACGAGCCTCTTATCTGAAGAAACATAATAATCGTACTCAAATGCAAATAAAGCTAACAAATGATGTTTGAGACGCATGTCTATGTTATATAATGCCATTTGTTATAAGGTTAGAAACGGTAAAAATATATAATAATTATTAACATAAACGACGTATCAGTGTCCTTTTAAATTATTTTATTCGAGACACAAACATACTTTACAAAGGGTAGGTATGGGGAAATCTATGCTCTAGAAACGTAACCCTTCTCCTCAATTCAAAAACTTCATCTGATATTTTATATAGTATTCCCAGTAAAAGGGGTGAAATAGGATTTTGAATTCTTGATCAAAAGTATTTTTCACACTCAAACACGAATCTATCATGATATTGTATACAGTACCGAGAATCATAAAGGACGGTGATGCTATTCTTGCATCCAACTTCATTAATCGACGTCATTTCCTGTTTAATTCTAATTGATCATATTTAGGACAATAAACAGCAAACATAATGTTCAAATCATTGAAATTTATTCAATTAAACTGTCTAAATCTTCTTCATACGTGATTAGGTGAATTGTCAAAATTTTACTGACTCAATTTAATTCTAAATATTACCGGATCAATCAGTCGATTACAATGCGTTTGATTCTCAATTCTTTCATTACCCACACAGTTCCTTTTTTTCCCTTTCTCACACTCATTTAATATGGACAATATCTGAAATTGAAAGTAAACACCTCAGGAAGTCTCTATTCCTTTCAAAAAACTGTGATTTCGATTATAGATTGAACATTTCTGGCCTGTTTAACTAGTCAGTTTTCATTTAATAAAAATGAGTTGTAGATTTTAATGCATGTAACACATATAGTATAAAGTGAAAAAATCTTAATTTTAAGTAATTAGAAGGAATTATTTAAACTTTCATGATTAGTACAGATAAATAAATATACATAAATTACATTTCATAAATATTTTTAAGGTTATACGGTATTTAGGAGAATACTAGCTTCTCTTTAAGGTATAGCATTTAAGAATCTGTATGTAAATATTTAAATATGCAAAGATTTAAATATTTGTTTCCCTGGTATCTGCCTACGTAAAACTATAGTTATTGAACTTTCCTCTATTTTATATCTTCCTCGACATAGCTTTTATGTGCTATCCTCTTAAAATATTACAAAAGTTGTTTACTTTTTGGAAATTTTAAGCAAAGTGTTTTTTTAGATGCAAGAAGACATCATTTTACTTCCTTGGCTATATGGTTTCACAATGGTGATAGGCTGTTCCATCATGTGCCTCGTGTACCATTACTTCAAGAGAAGATTTGAAAGACAAAATAGAATAGAAAAAACAGAATCTGCTTTGAGAGACGGTTAGTGATTTTAAACTCATTTTCTATAAAAACAAGTGATTTGCATAAAGCAATGTATTTTGAATGCTAATTTTGTTTACCACAATCACTTATTACTTTTGAATTCTTTTGTTTTATATACATTATTTGTCTCTTATGAAATCAATTTATTTAAGAAATAAATACTCGTTAATTTAAAACTTTAATCCTTTCTGTAATAGAAAATAAACAACATTAAGAAAATAAACTTACTTATTAGTGATAGCAATGCATATTATATCTGTGTTCCCTTATACTACTACTAATAATAAACATAATTATTTTAGAGCAGACAAGAACCGTTATCTGTAATTGCTTTCAAATATTCTAGATAAGATTTAAAATAATTTTTACACCGCCATTGAATGCAGATGAATTTTTTAATAATATTGTTCATAATTTCGTTAATGAAAAAACAATAGAAACGAAGTGTTAAAAATTTAAACACATATTTTATTCGTCAAAATCCAGCAATAATGTTCGATTCTTTGTTTTGCAGACACTGAAATGGAGGAAAAGAAAGACTTGATGAATCCGGATAGCATCAAAATAGAACTTAAGCCCAGCAAAATATCAGTTGTGAATGGAAACAGTTCTAAAACCACTGTCAGCGTGTGATGGGAAAGAATTTTCTAATCAATTTCTTAAGAACTCTTTTCGTGACATTAGCTTTGCAAATGAGCGAAAATGTCTCATATGGTTTGCTTCCGTTATATGGGGGCGCTGCTGTAGAAGTTAAATGCATGCATAACTTCTGGTGTTAAATGCATAGATCTCAAGATACTTTGAAAAAGAAAGTACTTCATTAACATCTACAATCATTTCAATGAGGGCATTGTACTAAATTTTATTTCTAAAACAAGGAGGGCATTGTACAATATTTATGAAAGAATTCTTAAAACGATAGAGTGGAAATTTTTTACTATTATTTGAACAAATTATTATTAAATTTGTTCCAAGTCAAATTTCAAGCAGAAATTTTTCATTTTAAATATTTTCTTTAACACTTCTTTTTTAAGTAAAAGTTATTTCAAAATAATATTTACTAATATATCTATATATATATATATATAATGAACATAAACTCTTGAAATTAAATAATCAATATAACGTATATAAAGCATGTTATGTTCGTAAGTCGATATAGATAATATACAAAAATTAAATATTAATGTTCTTTTTTCAAAATCTAAAGGTAAAAGAAAACGCTTTTATAGGTGATTATACAAAAGAATTTCTTTTTAAAATGATGAAACATGTCTCTAGCTTTTAATATTAAAATAACTTATAATATTCTATAGACACACACACACATATATATATACATATACATATATATATATATATATATGTATATATATATATATATATATATGTATATATATATATGTATGTATGTATATATATATATATATATATATGTATATATATATATGTATGTATGTATGTATATATATACAAGTAAATACGTTTTACATAATATATGATTTTGTACTTACCTATCCTAATGTTATAAGCATCAAATTTTGAAACCTCCTTACTTAGTTTAATGTGAAAGTTAACTAGATATTTGTTCTAAAAAGCTATTTTCAGTATATTTCCTGAAAAATTTAAATATCCCTTCAAATATATAATTATATGTAACAATATGTACAATTTCAAAACGCCTCAAACTTTCAATTTTCTTAGTTGAACTTCCAACAAAATCAACAGCATAAACTTGGCTACTTTATTATTACATAATTTATCATTAAGACAAGTAGCAAGCATTATATTTTAATGAATATATATCTGGAAATTATTTATAACTTTTTATCACTATGATAAAGAAAATATATATAATTCTAGTTTGTCATTAATATCTGAAAAACCCCGCAGCTGAAAGTGTATCTAACTTAAAAAACGAACAGGATAACTTTCTCTCTTTTACAAAGAGTGTGAATGATAAAATTTATTTTATGACAGAGAGAAGTTTATTATCCTGCTGTTATTCGAGTTATCTTATCACATAAACTGCATATACTAATATTAAAGCAAATAATGGTTAACTTAACGCTAAACTAAATAATTTTAACTTAACCCTTAAGTAAAACTCTTAACGTAAGAAACCTTAATGTATTTTCCGGAAGTCCTTCAACTCTGATATGAATAACATATCGCCGTCTCGCTGGTTTTTTAATTCCATTCCAAGTTTATGGTATGTAAGTATCTTATTATTCATACTGTTTTCATGTTTCTATGGACAGCTTTCAGAATCATACTTTAATGCAAGTTCTCTCAGTACCAGATGTCAGATGTCCAGCTTTTATCTCAACAACCCTTGTTTCAGCATGAATGTTCGTAATTGTTCCGAAACTGTTTTTAACAGCTTTTGGTCGAATCGTGTTTCAAGAAGTGTGCGAAAAGTGATAAATTAATGAAGCCAAATTGCCTATCCAGGGCTAGAATCACTTGGATACTCAAACATCATATAATTCAAAATTTATTTGATATAATTTGACACTTCAAACGTTCCTATAATAAATAATAAGTAATTAAATTTTATAACATGAAGTTATATTTAGATGTTAAAACCGTGTAACGTGAGATCTTCTCAACGTTAATTTATGAAAGCTGGGTTATCATGTATCCCATTGTTTTATTAAATATAAATATTGAGACAATAATAGAAGCATTTAATGCTTCAAACAAAAAGCTTTATTTAAATGAAAATTTTTGAACTATAATTAGTTATCTCAATATGCTTATATACATATGTGAAATTGGAAAATAACCTCGGGAATTGCTTCTTAATTGAATAAGAATACTAAGAATGTGTTCAAAATGCATTCCCTTTTGGTGATCCTTCTCCTACATTTACATAAATTGTCTGGTGTGAAATGGACGAATAAAAATAATACGAAAGACTTTAATCATTATATGCTTCGAATGAAAGCGTACAAACTGAAACATTGAATATGTAAATATGAAAATACTTTTCTGCCCTTTTGTTCTCTGCTGTATATGAAGAAATAAATATTTACTTTTTGTATATAATCTTGCTTTTCTTTTTAATGTGACATCAACATTTTAAAAGCGAATATGATTGAAAAAATATATGTTTAGAAATAACGGAATTCAAATAATCGTTTAAAATTTAAATAAAGAAAATAGATATTTTTACATATATTGTTATTATATTGCTTTATGCTATTAATTGTTTTGTGTGTGTGTATATGTGTGTGTGCGCGTGTGTGTGTGTATGTGTGTGTGTGCGCGTGTGTGTATGTGTGTGTGTGTGTGTGCGCGTGTGTGTGTGCGTTTGTGTGTGTGCGTGCATGCGTGCGTTTGTGTGTGTGTGCGTGCATGCGTGCGTTTGTGTGTGTGTGTGTGTGGCATGCGTGCGTTTGTGTGTGTGTGTGTGTGTGCATGCGTGCGTTTGTGTGTGTGTGCGTGCATGCGTGCGTTTGTGTGTGTGTGTGCGTTTGTGTGTGTGTGTGCGTTTGTGTGTGTGTGCGTGTTTGTGTGTGTGTGCGTTTGTGTGTGTGTGCGTTTGTGTGTGCGTGTGTGTGTGTGTGTGTGCGTTTGTGTGTGTGTGTGTGCGTTTGTGTGTGTGTGTGCGTTTGTGTGTGTGTGTGTGCGTGCATGCGTGCGTTTGTGTGCGTGCATGCGTGCGTTTGTGTGCGTGCATGCGTGCGTTTGTGTGCGTGCATGCGTGCGTTTGTGTGCGTGCATGCGTGCGTTTGTGTGCGTGCATGCGTGCGTTTGTGTGCGTGCATGCGTGCGTTTGTGTGCGTGCATGCGTGCGTTTGTGTGCGTGCATGCGTGTGTTTGTGTGCGTGCATGCGTGCGTGAGTTTTTGTTTGTTTTACATCAATACCAGAAATAAAAAGATTCATATACGCAAGTTATATATTTGTATAGGTGTTACACATTTTTTGAAAAATTGTAGGAACATTCTAATGGAAGTATTAAAATAAAATTTAATAAAAATTAATATATTATTTTTACTCACTTTCGTGCATTTACTCTAATTTTTTTATCATAATTTTTAACAGATATATATGTTTGATCGATCTATTAAAAAATCACTGTATTGAATAAACTAAATAATTTGCATAAGCGAATTTTTTAACTTTTATCTTTGCTATTCCTCTTTGAAACTACATTACATTTTGCATTGAAATCCAAATTTCATATTTTAAGTTATTCTTTAAAAACAAATTTCTTCAAATGAGCAAAGTACCGCCTTAAATGCATTAATGCTTGTAATTTCCAATTATTTGAAATATTAAGTTAAGTAAGCTCATCAATCCGCTATCTCTCTCCCTTTTCTGCTTTTCTCTCTCTCTCTCTCATAACAAGATAAAATAAAAAAAATCTAAAACTCAATTATTAATTTTAATTCATTTATATTTGAAGAGAGTTATAAAATCTTTTAGTAAAAGCATCTGTTAGCAACCTGTAGACACTTCCAATGGATCGAAACATTTAACTCGAAACTTTTTTCTTTATACTAGTATAAACTTTTCAATGCTGTTAATGCAATAAGACGAGAGATTTTAATTTTAGATTTAAATTAAATTTCAAGAAAGCAATGCATTTTTCAAACAGAATATAGTAGATCAAAGACTAAAAAAATACATTTGTAATATTTTTAATTTGATTATTAAAGTAAAATCGCACCAGATTAAAAAATATATGGAAAACAGAAATAATGTTCCTTTATCATCACATATCATGTTAACTTCTTTATTTTAAGAAATATTTGCTGAAGTATTTTCAACACATTTCTGAGAAACTCGTTATACATTACAAAAGTTTTTTAACATTGCATACACTGACGCTAAAAAACAACATCAGCAGGAAAAGGTATTATTAAGCAATAAAATTTCGACGACACATTTTTCTGTGTACAAATATGTTTAATTGCTTCAAGTTTAAAGTTGATGTGTAAATAGCCAATTCAAGTTCTGATACTTTATATTAATAATCAATGTTACTTCCATAACTTTAAATGCATTGTATCGTATAGGTGCAGTATATCTGTTTATGGAACTAAGTTCCATGCATATTTCATTTGGTTTATCAACACACGTACATCCAATAGTTAGTTATGGATGATCCTTGAAGTGTCATAAAATTATATTCGACGTATTCTCTATTAGGAAAAGATTTGTTGTTCATGAATGACAGAACAACAGGTTGAATAAAAACTGACGTACAAATCTCGAGACAAAATGTGCGAGATAACTAAAATGATTCTGCTGTCAAAGCAATTTGATTTTTAGACCATACATCCAGATATTTATCCTCGTCTCAAACCACAGTGGCTCAGATTGGGTACAATACACGTTAGAGGGTGTTTGGCTGAGACCTTTCTTTGAAGGAACTCCTTTCTTCTTGAAGTAGCCTTTCTTTGATCCTATTGATGTCAACAATCATGCAGAGAAAACATTTTCTTGTACAGTCTTTTCAATAGTAAAATAAATCCCGCGAACTTTACATTAAATCTGATTTATATTTTCATAGACTCCACAAGCGCCATATTCATCGGCCTAGCGAAAAATTCGAAGCTGCAATTTTAAGATGTATAAACAGATCTAGAAAATGTCATTGTGTAAGGTTTTTTCTGTCTGCAGACGTAATATACACTACTGGCCATTAAAATTGCTACACCAGGAAGAAATGCAGATAACAAAATGATATTTATTGGAAAAATATATTATACTAGAAATAACAAGTGATTAAATTTTCAAAATATTTGGCTGGATATATAGACCCTGAGAAATCAGTACCCAGAACAACCACCTCTGGCAGTAATAACAGCAGTTATACGCCTGGGCATTGAGTCAAACAGAGATTGGATTGCATGTACAGGTACAGATGCCCATGCAGCTTCAACACGATGCCACAGTTCATCAACCGTAGTGACTGGCGTTTGGTGACGAGCCAGTCGCTCGGCAACCATTGACCAGACGTTTTCTATTGGTGAAAGATCTGGAGAACGTGCTGGCCAGGGCAACAGTCGAACCTGTTCCACATCAAGTAAGGTCCGTACAATACCGGCAACATGCGGTCGGGCATTATCCTGCTGAAACGTAGGGTTTCGCAGGGCTCGAATAAAGGGTAGAGCCACGGGTCGTAACACACCAGAAATGTAACGTGCACTGTTCAAAGCACCGTCAATTCGAACAAGAGGTGACCGAGACGTGTATCCAATGGCACCCCATACCATCACGCCAGTGATGGGCCAGTATGACGATGACGAATGCACGCTGCCAGTGTGCGTTCACCACGATGCCGCCAAACACGAATGCGACCATCATGATGCTGTACAAAGAACCTGGATTCATCTGAAAAGGTGACGTCTCGCCATTCGTGCGCCCAGATTCGTCGTTGATCACACCATTGAAGGCGCTCATGTCTATGACGCAGCGTCAAGGGAATCCGCATCCATGGTCTCCGAGCTGAGAGTCCATGCTGCTGCAAACGTCGTCGAACTGCTCGTGCAGGCACTTGTTGTCTTCCAAACGACCCCGTCTCTTGACTCACTTTTCGTACGTGGTTGCACGATCCATTACGTCCATGCAGATAATATGCCTGTCTTCTCGGCTACTAATGATAGGTGGCCGTTGAGATCTCGCATGGCGTTCCATATTACCGTCCTGAACCCATCGATTTCATATTCTGCTAACAGTCATTGGATCTCGACGGACGCGAGCAGCAATACTGCGATAAGATAAACCGCAATCCCGGTACGCTACAATTCGACCTTTATCAAAGTCAGAAACGTGCTGGTACGAATTTCTCCTTTTTACACGAGGCATCACAACAACTTTTCACCAGGCAACAGCGTTCAAATGCAATTTGTGTATGAGGAACCGGCTGAACAATTTCCTCATTTAAACACAATGTAGGTGTCGCTACTGGCGCCTCTTTTGTCTGAATGCGCTGAAAAGCTAATCATTTGCATATCACAGCAACTTCTTCCTTTCGTGTAAATTTCACGTCTGTAGCATGTCGCCTTCTTGGTGTAGCAATTTTAATGGCCAGTAGTGTATTATACCGCATGTAAGGATACTTCTAGAGCTTGAAGAGATCCATATCGAATCAGTACTTATATATAAAAAGCATGCAAACCTTTAATTCTATGACATCATGAATCGGAAGTGAATGGTACAATAAACACTAAATATTATTACCTTTATTTAAGGATCCTTTACTTACAAATTTTTGTGACTCTCAATCCCAATCAAACGTTTTTTGATCTTAATAAAAGTTATCATATCTTAAAGGAAAATATGTATTACAATGCGTACGGCCCAAATGTAAAATAAAATTTTAAACTATTCTAGATGAGAAGTCAATTACGTTTATATAATAGATTTTGTCAGTGAAAATTTTTAAATTGCTTGGAAAACTTTTTTATATTTTTCATGAAATATGTGAAAATGTAAATTAAAAAAAAAGTATTTTTGTCTTCAAGGCAGATATCTCAAAATTTCTTTTAGAGTCATTGCATACGTGTACCATGATTTTTTCAAATTGCGAAAAGTATTGGCAAATTAACACTTTTTTAATATACATAGCAACTGCAAAAAATTCCTGAGAAAATGCATGATCCTTAAATTAAAGCAAGAAATGAATGCTTTTCATTTTCGGGGAATATTTCTAGAGCAGTTTAAAAAATTGAAAGTCCAAATATGAATGTATTTTATTGTTATTATAAATTGCATTTTTAAAAGTTCTTATGATTTGAAGAGTTTTTTTTAAGAACTAAAAATAATTTCTGAATCTACTTCAAGATCATCTCCAATCAGTTTTTAGAATCAATACTAAAAGTCCACAGTTAAAAATTTATGTAATGTGATGTTAAAAAAATAAGGATATAATAGATACAATATGCATTTTTAAATCGTTTAATGCAGCAGTTTTAGTCCTAATATAAAGGACTGTGATTTTTACTATCAAGTTTATTCAAAAGTCATCCTTATTTCATCTCCCAATGTTATTTTCCTGTAAAGAGACATAATTCTTTCATGTAATGGAGTTCGCATTTTTTAGTCCATATGAAAAATAATTATTTCAAAAAGAGATTTATTTCAGTTCTGTTTTATTCACCAATTCCTTTTTATTTTTCAAAATTATTAAGCGCATAAAGGTTTAAAAACTCTAATTTCATATTATTAAAAATATAAATTTCATTTATAATATTCTGTTTGAAATCATTATATACAGAATTTAAAAACATGAGAAGCTTAAATTTAATTCGTGTTTCTGGCATCAGTATTCCTTTCTTTTTTATTCAATAATTAACTTACGGTGCAAGAATTATAAAGTCAATAAACATACTAGTAAATAAAAATCCCTTATATATTTAGGGTTTTTAATGAAAATTACATAGACATTACCTTTATTTTCACTAATTTTACTAAAATCTTAAAGACTTGAGAATGCACACATAAAGAAATCCTGCACTCATACTCTTGTTGTATCGATTGTTATTTTAATAGGCATGATTTTGTATGTTATTTAAATTTTATACTTTCTTATTTATTCCCCTTGATAATAATTGCAGAAAAATCAGTTTTTAAAAGACTTTCTTTAATTAATTTGCTCCCAAATTGCTTTAGATTTCCGTTTTTATAAATATTTCTAAAAGACCGAAGGAACAACTATGAGATTTCAACCTTGTTGTTGCGAATGTAGTTAAACAAAACAAAAAAATGATGATACTTAAGATGAATTTCTTTATTATTTTCTTATTGAATAATCAAAAGTGAATTTACTATCTAAATTTTAAAAATATTTTATGTGGTAAAAATTCATGTTTCATTTAAACCTGTAGACCTTTGTAGAATTAGCGTCCGGGCTTCAAGACCACATGTGACATAAACTTCTTCACTAAATATACGTCTAATCCTTAAAGTTTTATCTAAACAATGTTATATCTTATATTCATTCTAAATATAACATATAATACTGTGAATAAATGAAATAAAATTGAAAAGTATTCATAAAATATATATATATATAGTTATTTTCAAATTGTGCACCATTCACATTAGCCGATTATTTTAAAAATTTCTTTTTACGTATTTTAAAATTTCCTTTTACATATTGTTCTTACAAATCCTCTTAAAATTTTCAAACTTTTTAGCTTAGTAAACAATGAAACATGAACAGAAATTTCATAAAAATAAATGTAAGTTTTGTACATTGGAAGCATGCTCTACCCTGTAATAATTAAGTACAATGTTGTTGGGTTTTTTTTATAACGGCGAGTATTTGGCGGCTGACTAACCCTTCTCCGCCGCATGGCGTATGCCACATGAGTATACAATGCTACCCGTGGGAGCCTGTGAACCTGGTCACGGAGGCGAGTAACATAACCTACACGTATATACCACCAAAAACTATCTTACAGGGTGGGCCACGTTCATACATCATCTCAAATGAAAGGACAGAGAAACACAGAGGGAAAGAAACATCCATGCCCGATCTGGGATTCGAGCCCGAGACCAATAGTCTAGAAGTCATGAACGCTAATCACTCATCAAGCGGACACACTTAAGTACAAAATAAAATCTATTAAAGGTATTTAATTTGCAAATTTTCAAAAATACTTTTCATATCATAAATTACATTAAATATATATAATCCCTAGCAATCTAATATAGCAATAAGACAACATAATGATGCTCATATACACTTCTATTCACTTATGGATGGTAGGCAGTACTGGTGATATCTAACACAAAAATAATTTTTAGTAAATAATTCAGTTTAATAAAATATAATTTTGCATAAGACATTCAGAAACGAATACAATCTGCTTTGTAATTATTGTATTTGTAAAAGCTATTTAAGTTAGAATGTACACAAAAACAATACAACAACCAACAAAACTATGCTAAATCGCATCAAATGCATGCTAATTGCTCTAATACTTGCCACAGTTTCATTGAATAGTACGAGTAGCAAGCAGATATCCATTCGATATTGTATCATATTAAAAATTGCGATAAACGTACAAACTAATAAATTTTTGCCGCAGTAATTGCTCTAATTATATCCATATAGGTTCGATCTATCGTTCTATTGTCCTTTTCTGCTTATGCTAGTAAATTATATCGTTATTTAGAGTACAAAATCAATTCCGTGCAACTATAAATATTCATGTGGAAAGAGATGGTCAAATACACAAACTGTGTAACTAAAAGCCAAAGTGATGATCAGTCATTTTTCCCAAGCGTAATTCAATATGAAAAATTATGCATAGTTTATGAAATTGGAATAAATTATTCTCTCATTTTCTTCTTAGATACAAATTCGGTCTTTTCCAGTAACCTTAACTTTATATATTTTAATCTAAGCTCATTCAAGTCGGCATATAATGCATTTCCCACTGTTTAATAAGTATTTTCTATTTATTTTTGTTGTCTTAAGGGAAATTTTGTAATTATTTGTTAAATTTTGCATAATCCACACACACACATAATGTGCATTAAATTTAGTCAGTTTACAAAGCTTATAAAAATAAAAATTCTCTCTCATTTGGAATTGTAAATTTCAAAATTATCTCTTTCAATTTATCCAATGAATCTGCAAATAGATATAGGATTAAGGATGCTAGATTTTATGTAGTGATACTAAATACCAGATATAAATAAAGATACTAAATACCAGCTTCTAAAAAGAAACTTTAGAACTCTTTGAAAATAATCGTGAGAACTTCTTTGCGGAAATGTAATGAAATTATTTATAGCATAAATCACGTAAGGGAAAAATATAATTTTAATTATAATGAGCTAGATTTTAAATGATTAACATTACTCAAAATAATTCTTAAAATACTGTTTTCTAAACTTTATTTGACGAAACTTTTTTATCAGCATTTTCAAATCTTTTTCCGTTGTAATCGAGTTGTAGTTTATATATTTTAAATACCATTTTATTCAACTTCATTTTTTCCAAAATTTTCGAGCTACAATAACTTGTTAGTTTTAATATAAGGAATAAAACATTTTGCATGAAAGAATATTGGAATAAAATTCCCTTAATTACCATTTTAGATACTTGAAGAATGCATGTAAGAAATTAAATTTTGAATTTTGCAAATATGTTTACGACTAACAATGATGAAAATATAAATTATTAATTTTCTGGGCAGTTATGAGTACGTTGCTACAAATTTGAACTTTTTTAATCGTTCACAATAAAAAATTACTATTTCGATTTCCAGTGTGCAAACTTTTTGTTATAATTTTTGCTTCTATTTACGAAGTTCGTTATTTCACATTTTTGCTTACTTTATAAAGCGCAATCAATAAAATCATTGAACTTAAGAATATTGAGAAGAAAAAGAGATTTGATATACTATTTTAATTAGCGATAAAATTTCATATTTGACATTTTATTAATAAAAATATTGAAAAAAGAAATAAAAATTGATAGTTCTTATAAATCAAAATAAACATGTATATAATTTTATTGTTAATTTATATCTCTAATTTCAAAGTACTATAGAAATGAAAACTCAAAAAATTTTAATTCTGGTATTAATGCAATCACTTCATTTCTTTTGTGCCTGATTAAAGCAAGACTTAATTCATTTAAAATGAAATTGATTTCAGTATTTTCCATGGTAAACTTTTTATAGATTAAAATTATCAAGTCATAAAATTTTTACGACATTAAGGTTAAAAGGTTCACAGTGCATAAAATACTATTGAGTCGCGTTAATCAGATATCATGCCAGTAAATAGCAGTGTTTTACACTATGACTCCATTCACAAAAAAAAGTTCACCTATTCCACATGCGTCATTTATCAAGATTATTTCTTAACTCCTATTAAAAAACGAGATAAAAGTTTTATGCATCTAAACACTATGGGAAATATTGTATTAAGAAGTAAAAGGTCTTATTACTTAAAAAAAAGTAATATCGAATTAAAATGCAAGCAATCGACGAAAATATCAAGATGGATAACTATTCATTCAAAGAAACTAATAATACGATTAAGTTAGAAAATAACGCTTTAATTAGAAAAACGGAATTTAAATTTGTCCTTGACTATACTCTTTTGATAACTTTGGTGATTATAATGTTTACCATTGGCTGCGAGATCTCATGGGAACAAGTAAGTCTACTTCAGTTACTATTGAAAAGTAAATGAAGTTTCGTTCTATAGTCATTATATAAGTCAATTAGTAGTGTTTAATTATGTATATCAATATTCAATATTATTAGTTTATAAAATTATCAATTTGAAAATGCTTATATAAAATTGAATGCTCAATATATAAGAAAAACTTTAATTCCGATTTTCTACCATAATAAAGAAATTTTAAACAAATTATTTAATACGATTAATTTATAAAACTATAAATTATTATAATAAAAAATTAAGATATAAATTCTAATTATTGATTATTGTACAAAAATTAAACTTTCATATTCGATTAGAAATTAAATTAATAAATATTAACTGAAATATAAAATGTTTTAGAAATTATAATGAATATTCGATTTATTAAAATACTTGAATACATTGCTTTCGTACTTTATATGGGACGCTGTAACAAATGAGCTTAATTTTAATAAGATATTTGTATGATTTCGAAGATAAATTTCCTACTTATTATTGTAGCCTTACCTACATAGTAATTTAATGCGCGTGATTTAAAAAATACAGGCTTGATTTAAAAAATATGAAATTAAAAAAGGGACAAAAACTGTAACGCGTGAAAATTATTGCATTATTTGTTATTAAAAAATATTTTAATTTTCATATGTAAGATTTTAATTTTAACTTGTTGCAAAAAAATTTTTATTTCCTATTCCATCATTAATTAAATTTAAGTTTTAACCATTGTAAACGTTTGTAATAATGTGTAGAAAACAACTAAAAAATATTAATAAAAATTTCATTTGTTGAATTAAGAACTGAAAAATATTAATAACTTATTTTTGAGCTTAAAAAGGGAAAATGGGACTATTAAATAATTTGTAAAGATAAGATGTGATGAAACTTTAACAAAGTGATTTCTATTTGATGTTTTTAGAAATTCCAAGCAGAAATTAAGTTTACAATCCATACTTTACATCTAAAAGAGAAGACCACCTTTTATATAGTAAAAAAATCTAGAAAAAAAAAACCTCGATAGAAATTATAAAAAAACCTAAATAAAAAACAAGCACTCTATACTTTGAATGAAAATAGTTTTAAACGCCAACTTAATAAAATAGATATAATATCAAGAAAACGTACTAAAATATTTTCACAAAATCATAGAAAGTCGAGCTGAGAAATACCAAAATTTAATGCATAATGATTGGTACTGGATACCTACGTTTTGGATTTTTGGATGAATCTAAAATTCATTTATTTTTACTTGGATGGTAAATCAAAAGTTTATGATGCAATCATCTGATAGATGAATTAAAGTTTATGAAACATTATTATGAATACTATTAGTGACACTTGAATAAGAAATTCAAGAAAACGAGATAAAAAAAATTGTTATTTCCAAAAATAGGCAAAAATGAATTACAAAGGAAAATTTACTAAATCTTAACGGTTTATAATTGATCTCAAATAATATTTGAGGAATTCAACATTTACTCCTTCAAGCTGAAGTGATCTTCAACTGAAGTGAAGAAAATGTGAGACCTATAAAGGAAATTACTCCTTGGCAACATTCAAGCAATATTCTGCAATTGGACAAATTATGCTTCTAGAACGACTTATAAATATTTAAGATTATATATATAACTGTTATAAGAAATGACATACTATAATAATTTTTAGAGCTTCGATAAAATTTACAGCTATTCAAAACAAAGGTCTTATAGCTATTGGGGTGAGATAGCTTTTATTTCTGTTCTTAGTTTATTTTATTCATTAAGTCCATTAGTATTTATTTATTATTCTATTTGATGCTAGTTTAGAAATATAGCAAAATTGACATTAGTTCAAAAGCATAGCAGGTAATTAAGATAGGAAAGAATATCCGGCAATTTTTATTAATTGTTTACCCAATTAAGTTACTTTTTTTTAGCACAATAGTATAATAACCTTTGAGCTTCATCGTTTTTTTATTTCAATTCAATTTAATTTAGATGTGAATGTTTGTTTTATTGTAGTATCACCAATTTCTGTTGCAATGTTTATTCAAACTGTTTTGATTTCAGTACGTATTTAACTCAATTCTTTTCCAGTGGCACGACAGCCCAGGGTAGGTCCTGGTCTTTTTAAGAATTTTTCTTTGTGCCTCTCTATCTAATTGATCACCCTTAAAATGGCAAGATCCCTTTCTAAACAGACATCCCAGTTAAGATTGGATTGGCTCTTGTTCTAGAAGCCCTGGCCAAGAATATTTTCTGTGTTGAACGTTTTTTGTTTGCACTCTGATAATAGGACTAACCCATTTTATTCTTTGTAATTTAATGAATTTGATGATATCGGAATTCTCCAAAGACACGATAGAATTCTGAATTTGAGCGAAGATTCCATGAGAATTTTCATCCTTTTGTGTCATTATCCAAGTTTCTATTGAGTATATAAATATAGGTCTGATTAGATATTTTTATAAATTAATAACTTAGTCTTCCTTTTAATTAGGTTTAATTTTAGATACTTCTTTAATCGATAAAAGATAGAAGAATTGGATTGCTCAAAATATAAACCTAAGAAACAGACAAAAATAGAGATTCATTTATGGACACACTCATTAAATTCTTTTTTTAGAAAAAATTATCAAACAGCATACAAAATAATATCAATGACTGTGTGCTTATGCAAATAAATAATTATTATCTCTTTTGAATCAAACCGGTATAATTTTTACAATATTTTATGAATAAATTGTTCTGAATCTTTTCCGCTTCTTTAGCCAATCACTTCCTTTTATTGAGGTTCTTGACGAATTCCTAATACGTAACCTTGCATGTGATTTACCAGAAACAAGTCAGCTTTCAAGATCTTGCTAATATTTTTAAGCTATTAAGAGTAAATTTCTCATTTTTATGAAGATTAAGTAAATATTTTGATGAGCACAAGTGAGTGACGTTATTTCCTACTTTAAAAAATTTATTTCATGGTTTGAAATAAAAAAAGATTATGCCTGTAAGGAATTTAAACTAATTAAGTAAATAACTTGTACTTTTCTGTAAATGTATGTTTTAATTAACATTCTTTCACTAAATTTCATACCATTGTTATTGGTAGATTGAGGAGAGTTGTTAGCTTATTTAATATTTCACGTGATTTTAAAACAATAGTGTATATATATATTTCAAATTTCGTCTTTTTCATTCATATTATCCTCCTCACCCCACTTTTCCTTTATAATTTCAATTAATTCAGTGGGAGAGGGAGAGAGAAATATTTTCAGAATACGAAAAGTATATATCAAAAAAAATTAAAAATATGATTTAGATGGAATATTAATAAACTGCACCAACTTAATTCTGTTTTGAAAATAATCATTTTCTCTTTCAGATAAAAAAACACATTAAACATCCCTTATGCGTTATTGTCGGCCTAGTAAGTCAGTTTTTCATCATCCCTTTGACCACCTACACTTTGTTGCGAAGTTGTGGCATCAAAGGTCATCATGCAACTGGAGTGCTCATCATATCCTGTTGCCCAGGCGGCATCTTGTCCAACTGTTGCGCCTACTTTTGTAACGGAAATATGTCACTGAGGTAATGTTTTGATTACACTTGAAGGGTTTGAAAAAGGATAATTTCAGTCCTAAATCAGTTTTGTTTTTTTTAACAAAAACTAAATACAAAACTTTAAAGCATTTGAAGCAATGTTGTATTTAACGTCACATGAAAAATATTTTCGGAACATAACATATGAAATGAGTTTATATTTTAAGCAAATCTGTATATAATGTATGTAATAGATAGATGTTTCAAAAATGAGTAATTGAAATAAATCACAACAAAATTGACAGATATTAGGATGAAATAATGGCCCGAAATATTATTAATTAAATATATCGTAGTTATTGAAATCTATGTGTAGACTTTCTTAAAATATCTAACATATTTGATTTTTTATAGAATAGCTTTACAATCATAGTAGAGATTAATAATTTTTCTATTAGAACCGTACAATGACTGACGACTGGAGTTTATGGTAAACATTCTAAAATATTAATTAAGACTTGATAAGAAATTTTGAATACTAATCAACGTTTCTTGCAATTTAAACGAGGATCCCTTTTATGAGAAATTCAAAAACTGATTTAAGAAATTTAGAATTGTATGTCAAATTAACTTGAGAAATATATAAAATAAATTCACTGAGGGAATAAAAAAAATCCTTTCAGTGCGCTTCAGACTTCATTAAATAATTTATTATTTTCAATAAAAATTGAAAAGATTTTAATAAAATATTATTTTAGATATATTAACTTCAGAAGTTTGGAGACCTTACGTAAATTTCTAGTCATACATTTTTCGAGTCTCAGAATTTAAAAAAAAATATTATAAATTATTAAAGCTTATTAAATATTTATATTTGTTATTTAAAGATTTTTGGTTTAAATTATTTTTTATATATTTTGCTTGACAAGTACTTTAGAGTTGAGTCTTTCATTAGAAACCAAATTACTCCTTCATTGGAGTTTAAAACAAAAAATATTATGCAAATTTTATTATAAATTTTTTTATAATGATTCAAGAGATAAAGACAGGAATATATTTTACATTAAATATGAAATAAATCAATAAGTTAATGAATTTTATCAAAGCTGTGGGTTCGATCGTACAATACTTGTCGATTTTAAACAGTCAATAAAAAGAACCGTAGATTTCAATTCATTCTAAATCTTATGTTTCTGAATCAGTCCCACGTGTTATTTCAAAATAACCCAACTTGTATGCGCTGGAATAGATGTATTAATCATTACAACATTAATACCACGGTTTCATAAGTTATGGTCATGCAAACTAACACAATTATTAAATGTTATATTTTAATTCAAGCGTAACGATGACTTTCTTCTCAACATTGACGGCCCTAGGGATGATGCCTTTCAATTTGTGGATTTATGGGAACAGCTTTGAGACTGAAAATTTGGTTGTGCCATACGGTAGCGCTGCCATGTCCCTCGTCTCGATTGTGGTCCCCATAACCGCTGGTTTGCTTCTGAAGTGGAAATTTTCAAATGTAATCAAAGGCATTAAGAAAGTAAGTACTCCAGGTAACTTAATTGTTCATTGTCATTTAAATACATAAACTGTGAATAGTATTTGTCTTTATATGTTATATAAATCCTATTTAATTTTTTCAAAACATAAACTACATGAGTAAATGAGAAATATGCATTCACATTGTATCAGAACAGCATATGCATTTACATTATATTATTGAATATAGGTATGAGCTTAAATTATATATTTTAGATACATATCCTAGGAAAACATTTAATTGAAATCACTCATTTCTTAACACGGGAGGCACGTTAATAATCAACTAATACAAATTATTTCGAACTATAAAAATTATTGGAGATATACATTTAGTCCTAGAATTAAAATCGACAACAATATTATATTAATGCTACCAATATAGAAGAATGGATTACATCATCATCTTTCTTGCATTCGTGTAATCGAAATCTAAAATTTAATTGTATATTTCACAACATCATAGGCAAATTAGAAATGATAAAACAAACTCTATATCAGGGCTACCAATGAAAATTGTCATTGCTTTATCTACACCCACTTCATTGACTACAAAAATTTGTTGCATAAACTTCAGCGTCTTAACATTACTTATGGGTGTGCAAGATGGGGAAAAAAGAAATAAGTTATACTAAAAATAAATCATTTGTTAAATTATAAGAATTGTTTGCAAGGTATCTAAGATTTCTGAAACAAGTGAAGACTTTTAGAATCGCAAATTAATAAAGGTCACAAATGTGTTTCAATGGACTCTAGCCGTTAACTTTACAGAAGGTAGGTTTCAGCAAGTAAATATAATTTATTTTATTTTAAAATGCCTAGATAAATATAAAATCATATATCCAACAGCTACTTGTAAGATTTAAAGTTGAACCAGTTCATAACTAAGCCTAATTAGGGAGGAGAGAAATGCTACCAGTTTTCCAAGAAAGCCTGTGATTTTTGAGCATTGACTGCTCACGACTGCTTACAGGACCATCTCTACAGAATTAGAGTAGTAGATTTCCCAAGCTGTTTTGTGTGACTCCAACCAACCAATGTTTTTGAATAGTTAAATTATTGTACTGTACTTTTGCAATACGAGTCAAGAAGTATTTGAGAGCCAGAGAACTAATGGCTTAAGAGCTAATGTTTGGCATACATAAAACAAATAAATAACTTAGACTAAATTTAAAATACAAATAATTAATTCAAGTAATTTATCAAAATATTTAATAACAAAAATACTAAAACATTATGAAATTCTTTGAAGTAATATAATTTAGATTAAGAAATTTAATTTATGTTTAATATTATTTTAAATGTGATGAAAAGATTTAAATTATTCACTTAATTTAAAGAGATGTTATTATAATTGAAAGAATTTAATGATATATATTTGCGCTACTAAATTAATTATGAATTACTTAATATTTAAGAGCTCTGCAAAAAAACCCCAAACCATATAAAATAAAACAGTTTGAGATACGACTAATTATCCTGCAAAAACATAGAGTCGAATTCCTGTAAGAAGTAGCAGTTTCTTTAGGTCACATTATAAGTATTGCTCTAAAATTTGAAAGCCACAAATAATTCTGGCTTGGTGATAGTTAAATAACGGGAGATGGGGAAAACCCAAAAATAACCTCATTATACATTTGTATCGATATATAGCTTTGCCTTAACAATGTCTATCATTAAGTTAACATTCAATTTTGCTTATTTTTCTAATTTTTTATAATTTCCGATTCTTATACTTACTCCGTTTTAGACACTTTATCCTCATTAATTACCTGGTTGCATATAGTTATAAGTATTTTTCTTAACATTTTATATACCGCCAAGTACGGTTATACTTTTTATAATTTCATTTAAGGAAATTTAGTTTTAAAATTTTACTTTCTATTTTCAATTAGTATTAATATTTCTTTCAAAGGAATCAGGAATAGTTCATTTGTGTATTATTTATATATATATATACTCTTCAGAATATTTACACAAATAAATTAAAAACGCTTTTTCCTGATGAGAAAGAAGAGATTTTATTTTTTAGTGTTTCAAATATTTTGCTTCCTCTCTTAAAATATGATTTTTTACTTATTTTATTGTTACTTTAATTATTTTCTCAGTTTTCTAAGTAATTTATCTTGTTCTTATCAAAAACTTTTTTTCTAATTTCTTGCGCCTTTTTTCCTTTGAGCAATTCAAGTTACTTTATTTATACGCCATTTAAAAATGTCTAAGATACTTTTTAAAAAATTTAATTTACTTTAATTATATTTAAATTTCACTTTAAAATATAATATTTATATTTTTTTCTAGGTTATAATCTGCATAAGTGTTACAGGCATAGTTTTCTGCGTTATCCTTCAAATCCTGATCTTTCCCGATATGTTCACAAGTGTGCCCCGGAGTGTAAGAGGGATACTCCTGACCCTACCTCCCCTGGGGTCATCCCTAGGATATATCCTTGCCCACAGTTTCAAACAGGATATATTCATAAGGAAGACAATAGCAACTGAATGTGGAATTCAAAATGTACCCACAGCAATAGCTATCATAGCCTCCTCTTTCGAACAGGTTTGAATGCTTTATAATCACTTACTAAATGTCAATAAAAATACTTCCGGGGAAAAATTACTCTGAACAAAATCAAATTTAATTTGATTTGAAGTCGGGAAAGCTCTAGAGGGTACTGAATTATAAATCCTAGAAGACTTTTGATCATAACAGAGATTTCTTTTATATTTTTACAGAAATAATCTGTATTAGAGCCTACTTTTAATTTCTCTAAAATTTTATGGAAAACTATTTTCTTTTCGTCTCTGCAAGCAAGTGAGAGAGTTTCTCAATTTAAGTAAATAAACTTATAAGTATAATCTCATTATGTATTACTATGGTACTTAGGGCTCAATGCGATTTAGCTGTAAAACCACACTCTTTTAGTTGGTCCTGGATTTAATACTAGCCACCGTTGAGCAAAGAAAGATGGATTTCAGCATTCACATTAATTAAGCACATTAATAACTCTCTCTTTATCTCAATAACATTAACATAACATTAATAATTCACATTAATTAGACCAATTATCAGTAAGTCTACTTCAAAGTCTATTTCGAGGGTAAGGCACTGTATAAATTTTAAAGGACTTCAGCAGAGCAAAAAACATTTGCTCAAAAATAATAAATGTAATGATACTGTGACCTCATCCATTTTGAATATTTTCAAATTATATGCATATAAATATTATACAGATAAGACCCAGGAATAAATTAAACTTTATAGACGATCTTTATGAGTAATATTATAATATATATAAAACTCTCTTTATTAAATTTAGAAACGAATCATCTTGTAGATATAAGATTTTCTTTCGTTGGCAGTTAGGAACTTCAGATATCTTTACATCTCATCTATTTAAAAATAATTTTATGCAATAGAAAAATGAAAATATCCTATAGCTTACTTGATCAATATTAGTTGGATATTTTTTACAGCTTTTCAATAAGATGTTTAAACTTTTCATGAGATAAGTAATGGCGTTCATTCTTCAAAAAATGAATATAACTCCCTTCAAACTTGCAGAGCTTTTAAGAAGTACATGTTACAGATATTTGAGAATACTTAAGAACATTGTAAGGATTGTTGGCACTTCTGGAATATCTTAATAACTTCAGTATTCTTTTTTTGAACGCATAATGTGATTCCATATTTCTTAGCAAGGTGATCACAAAGATTGGATCCATTGATTGTTTTGAAACAAAACATTACAGCTGATATAAATAGAACAACATTTTATGAAGCTATTAAATTAACATTAAAAATGGACAGTTAACTTTTGCCAAGGTTTGCTTTTTGACCCATTTTCTATACTTTGGATTCCAGGCTGGTTTACAACATAAAATTTGATTACAGTGAAAAATAATCATGCATACTTGCAAAAAATTTTATTCGTGGCATGATATCTCCATATAACTCTTTATTCGAAGTACAATATCTACATATAATGTTTTATATTTATATATATAACCAACAAATAACTTTTTAGTCAGATTATAGGTAACATAATTATAGATCTTAGTCAGACTAAAAGGTAACAAATAACCTTTTAGTCGATTCCTTTTTGAAAAAAAAGTTATTTCACCAGCAATTATACTTACTCCTGAGTTGAATCTTATATTCTCCATATATTTTGATTTGCACCTTATATTCACCGTATATCCCGAGATGAGTTTATAGAAAGGAAGAGAAGAAACAATCAAATTTATAAGATTTATTTTCATTTTTTTAAAGAATATTCAAAATCCATTTCTATAACAGCTTAAAAACAATATTTTTCAACCAGCAGAAAACAGTATTTTTTTTAAAGTATTTTTATACAATAATGCTTAAAGGAATACCCGAATTTATATCCACACAAATAAGCTTTTTAAATTTTAAAATATATGACCCTTTAGATTAATGCATAAAGAAATTTTATGAACAATAATAAAGAGATAATTTGATCACAAAATTTATGTAACATAATTGTTAATATCATTATTTAAATGTCAACGAATTATATTCTGTATTCCCATACATGTAGTTGAAGGAAAAATGAAATGGTAGATTTCTAAGATATGCCTTTTTGGCTAAAAAGTTAATTTTATATAAGATAAAAAAAAATTATTGGAATACACATCCATGACGAACTGATAACGATTTAACAGGTGGTTCAGAACTTCCGGAATCAGCAACCCTGTTAAAGTATTTCTCTGGTAAAATTGCACGTGTTTTATTCATGTTATCCATTATACTAGTAAATAAATTCAGATCTCTACTATGCACAGCTGGTGAAGTGAAAACAAACTATCTTGAGAAATGGTAAATAGTAAACTTATTTTTATATCGTACTTGTGTGTAGATACATATTCATTTGATCACCGAGAAAAACCACACGCGATACACTGGGACATTAACCCCATGCAAAAGAATAACTACATTTTTCTCTATATGGCTTTTCTTTTATTTATTTTAGAATTTCTAGAAATATATGTACTATCAAAAATCATAATGTGATTTAAATGGTGGAGATATCACATAGCGCCAAATGAACTGTGGTGATTAGAAATTGAATTGCTACAATTTTAATCAGACTTATAATATCAGCGCTCGGTTTACAAGAAAATATTTTGCTTCCATTATTGATGGCTATTTTTGAAGTGATTTTTTTCTATTGTTTCTGCTTTATTGCATGTAACATTACAATTTTTTACATGAAATTTAAATTACCATTAACAACAGAAGCTAAAAAAAACCACGGAAAATTTTCAGTTCATGTGAGCATTCGAGGTAAACAATAAAATGACTTTATATGTTTAAAATGTTTTGTTTTTTATGTGTGTGTGAGTGTCTCAGTGCGCGCCCTTTACTTAATATACTATGACATTGATGAAATTCATATATCTGACTAGATCAGACAATGTCCCAAAATGTCATCCTCATAAATTCATAATAATACATATTGTTTTCTAAAGGAACACAGATAAAAACTTACAAAATCTATATTACCTGCTATCAATTAATTATGTTAAAACCATTTCCTTGGAAAAAAAGGTTCCTGTCGCACATGGGCAAGATTCACAAAATTAGCCATCCATTAAGATAAAACATAAGAACAAATGAAGAGTCAACTAAAAGTTAATGGAATTTAAAACAGAAATCGGATATTTTATACTGGAATAATTTTGTGTCTCAACTAATACTCCCTCTTATAAGAGTTTCTGGAATATACGTGTTCATTAAATCTATGGAATCAAAAGTCCTGTGGTCTATCGCTGCAGTTACCATGGCTGTAATGATCTGGAGAAAATTTCCTACTCCTCCGGATTATAGTTAAAAGAGAGGTTTCTCTGGTGGAGCCATCTATCGGAGGAGTACTTAGAGCAGGAGTTCCCAACCAGGGGGACGAAAAGCATTTGTATTTTATTTTTATTTTTATACCACTAAAATGACAAACAGGCAAGAAAAAAACAAATAAATAAACAAACAACATTAAGAAATAACATTTCAATGCAATGTTTAATTTAATGCATAAAATTAATGAAATTAAATATCATACCTATTCACTTATTCTGACTATCAGTTCCAAAACCAACGTCGTCAATCGCAATTTATGCAAGTTTCGACAAGTCACAACATGAAACCCACGAGTACTCCCGCCCCGCTTAACATTCATCACTTAGAAAACAGTTGTGTGCCTACTGGACATGAGCATCTGCGAAATTCATTCCCTCATATTTGCGACACATTTTACGTTTCGGTGAACATATTTTGCTGAAAAATCATTTTGAGTGTACAAAATTATTGGATCTCATTGTTAAAAGGTAAATTTTTGTTTACAACTTCAAGCACCATTTTTATTTAATTTACTAAATTGGTGATAGAGCGGAGACGCGTTCATAAATCGGCCATTGGAACTGATTATTTGTTTTATTGTTATAAACGCAAAACGGCAGCGAAAAAAAAAAGAGTTTTTCGAAGATAACATTAAGTTTGGATTTACTTTCATAGAAAAATACGAGTTACAATTGCATCAGTGTGTGATATCTATGAAAGTTTTAAGTAATGATAGCATGAGGCGCAATTTCTTTGAAAAGCACATTTGAAAAAACAGCATCCTACTCTGGTTTTGAAGACGAGACAGTTTTTTCTTCTAAAATTGAATCACTAAAGCGGATGATTGGATAAATCGGGAAGTTATCACACAAGTGTGCCGCAGTATCTCAAAACTTCATTTGAAATACAGATAGCTTTTATGATAGAAAAAGAAAAGAAACTTCATAGTATCGGTGGAGAATTAATAAGACCATGTGTCCTAAAAGCCACGCAGATAATTTTAGAAGATGCAGAGTAAAAAATGAATTCTATTTCTCTTTCGAATAACACAATCAATCGTAGAATCTATAACATTGCAGTAGACATTAAGTTCCAAATAATTAACTAATTAAAATTATCACCATTTTTTGCCATTAGTTGCGATGAATCCACCGACATCGTTAATTGTGCACAGTTAATAGTTTATGTTCGTTGCATCGGTGGAGATATCATTGAAGAGATTTTATACTCCCAATCTTTGACAGCAGGAACTACATCTGAAGATATATTTAATTTAATATCAAATTTTGTTGGAAATAAAATGATGTGGATTGGAATAAGCTCATTGGACTTTGCACAGATAGTGCACCTGTAATGATAGGTGTACAATCAGGCATAGATAAAAAGCTAAAGGAAAAGAATTCCGCAATGGTTAGTACACATTGTGTTATTCATATGCACAAGCTTTGGCTTCCAAAACACACATTATCCACAAAATTACTGCAGACTTTGGACTCGGCTATAAGGATTGTAAACTACGTCAAGAGCAGCGCTTTGAACAGTCGGTTATTTACTTTACCTCGCGAGGATTTCGATTCTGATCACAAAGTTCTTCCATTCCATACAGAAGTACGTTGGCTATCCAAAGGCAACATGTTGGTTGGTCTTTATGAATTAAAAGAAGAGGTAGTTCTTTTTCTTGAGTTCAAAGAAAAACACGATTTCCTCACAAATTTCAATAGAGGTTGACATATTTGGTACCTTGAATGAGCTAATCTTGAAACTTCAGGGTAGAAACGGCACTGTAGTGATGCCTTTCTCACGTCCTTAATTAGTAACGGAAATGGCATTTCCTCTTCTCAGCCCATCTGGTAAGGGGTGAAATAAATCCCCACGCTTCGAGGTATGGATGCACAGTTTGGACAGGAAATGCATGCCGACCCCCTTTTTCCTCGGAAGAAGCAGTCGCGCCGAACCATGTGATATACCAGTTGAGGAGATGAGTCGAACAACTCCTGCCACTTGGTACGCGACCGTCTTGTGATGTTGTAGAATGTAATAAACGCTTCCTTTAATTGAAGTCTTGATTCTGTTCTTCACATTGAACACGACCACTAAATCCCAAAAGTGGTGACCCGCGAGAATTTATGAACCTCATATCTATGCTCATTTTTCCTGAATAAAAACTGCATAATTATGGAGTCAGCAGCTGTTGTCATACCAGCATTCATAAAAGCAGACCCTTCGTTGTGGTTCTATATGATAGAAAGTACTTTCGCACTAGCGACTCCTAACCCTATAACTGACTCTAAAACGAAATATAAATATGTAGCCGCTCATCTTCCTCCAGAAACGGCAACCATCGTCAGGGATGTCATTATGTAGCCAGACACAACAGACCCGTACCAGAATCTGAAGGGAAAATTAGTGGAATGGTGTTTGGAAAGCAAGACTCAAGAAATTCGGCGGTTGTTAGCAGGAGAATATCTGGGAGACCGAAAGTCTTCGGCATTGTTACGGAGCATGAAACATCGAGCCGAGAACCACAACATCCATGATGCTTTGCTCTTACAGCTTTTCAATCAAGCAATGCCAGTTCCAGTGCAGACGATCCTAGCATCGATTTCTCCTCTGACTTCCGATAAAGCTGCTGAGATTTCCGATAGAATTCTAAATTCCTCTTCATAATGCTTTTGCTGTCTCTAATCAAGTTCCTACTCAATCATCATTCACCGTAGAAAAGAAATCCAACTTCGACTCTCTCTACGAGGAAATAAAGGAGCTACGTAAAAAATGACGGAAATACGATCCAGATCGAGAAGAAAGAATTGGAGCCAGGAGAATTTTCACCATCTGCAACGATCTTCTTCACGGGAAAAACTCTGCTTTTATCATGCCCGATTTAAAGAAAAGGCTCGAAAATGTACATCCCAGGTACATCTCCATGCTCATACCAGGGAAGCGCAACTCCGGGGGAGTAGCTACGACGGACTCCTCCGAAAATTTTACATCTTGTCGCATGTTCATAATAGACAAAAATACAGGTACGTGTTTTCTAGTTGATTCAGGGAGTCATGCTTCTATAATTGTCGCCCATAAACAAGAACGCACACTTCCCGTTCTTCAAACATTTCGCGCTGCTAACGGCAATTCTATCAATGTGCATGGTCGGAAATCGGTAACGGTCAATTTTGGGTTGAGAAGAAATTTTACCTACTCATTTTATATTTGTAATGTATCCAGTGCAATATTAGGTGCAGATTTTTTATACCGTTTTAATTTATACCCAGACTTAAGGAATATGCGTCTTGTAGATACAACGAATTTAAAAGTATATGGTAAAATATATATTTTCTATAAAATCTGTTTTTGTAAATAATGTATATGGTAAAATATTGTCAAAATACCCCGATATTACGTAATTACCAGATCCTGATATGGCTATAAAACATAATACAGTTCATTATATAAATAATAAAGGTCCAGCAATCGTAGCTAAGCCTAGCCGTTTAGTACCTAACCGTCTAAAAAGTGCAAAAGCGAATTTCAGCGCATGATTGAACTGGGCCATATGCGAGCATGAAAAAGCCAATATGCTTCTCCCTTGCACATGGTGCCTAAAAAGGGTACGAGCACCTTCTCACACTGGACCACATTTAGTTACCAATAAAATAGATAAAAATTTTGTTTTGGACATCAACGGTAAACCTTACACCGTTTCCATCGATGGATTAAAACCAGCATATCAGTCCTCAGATGAAATGGATTATGTCGAATTAACCATGTCAAACAAAACTGTTGATAGTTCTGACGTTCAGACTCCATCGCAACCACTGCACAGTACTAGATGTAGTAGGAAAGTTCGTTTTCCACAACATTTAATTACTGAATATGTAATATAGATAAATAATGTCTTGTTTATATATAACTAAATATACTGCAAATTAATAAACTAAAATATGTGTAAAATATTACGCAGTATATAATTTCATGGTTTATTCTGTATTAAATCACCAATATATATGTCAATAGTTCGATATAATTCATATTATTGAAAATAGCAACATGTTTTGTATGCTTGCATATTTTTCTTTGTAACCCGAACTAAGTCGATGGGGGAATAGTCTGCAGTGATCCCTTTCTCACGTCCTTAATTAGTAACGGAAATGGCATTTCCCCTTCTCAGTCCATCTGGCAAGGGGTGAAATAAATTCCCACGCTTCAAGGTATGGACGCACAGTTTGGACAGGAAATGCATGTCGACCCCATTTTTCCTCGGGGGAAGCAGGCGCGCGGGACAACGTGATATACCAGTTGAGGAGATGAGTCGAACGACTCCAGCCACTTGGTACGCGACCGTCTTGTGATGTAGTAGAATATAATAAACGTTTATTTTAATTGAAGTCTTGATTCTGTTCTTCGCGACCACTAAATCCCAAAAGCACTATAATAAGCAATTATGATTATATTCAAGAGAGTTCATAGCAAAGCTTCAACTTTGGAATCAAAAACTGTCTTCTGAAATTGTTATATCTTTTTTCTCGGCTGTTCGAAGCAATTAAAAATAACGAACTGGACAGAAATTTGAATGCTGGCATAAAAACTCATTTGCAAGCACTAGAAGACGAATTTCGCCGATACTATCAATTCAGAGTCACCAATACATCATGACAAGAAATCCATTGGTTGTCGATGTCTTACAATTACCAAAAGAAGTTGAGGAAGAATTTATAGAAATGAAGGCTGATTTAGATGACCTCCATCTTCTGGCATTGGAGAAATTTTGGATCAAAAAATTACCTGTTAATTCGAAACTTGCATTTCTTGTTTTACAAGTACTAGTTCCTTTTTCTTCAACTTACTTGTGTGAGACAGGTTTTTATGCTCTAGTTCTAATTATAACTAAACAATGAAAACGTCTTGATGTCGATAGCGACCTGATGATAGTTTTGGCAAAAACCGAACCTAGAAGTAACCAACTGGTACAGAACATGCAATCGCAAATTAGTACCTACTCTTATTTTATTAATTTTTTATATAAAAAAACATTTATTATTTTAATTTAAACGTTTAAAATTTGCTTATTAGAATTAAAATTAAAGGTTTTTAAGTGCAAAATATGCGTTTTTTTATATTTATTGAAAAAGTAAAGGGGACATGAAAACATTATTAATAGTAAGGGGAGCCTCAACAAAGATGTCTAAAGCAAAGTAGTACTTTCACCTTCGTTAGGCTTTAGCTAAGCAAAAAAAAAAAAAAAAAACACCTTGATGACTTAAATCCGCAAAGCAGTCAGCAGAGAAAGCTTGGCTTGTCCAAGTGTCATAAGTAACAACACACACACACATATATATATGTATATATATATATATATATATATATATATATTACATGCTATGTGTATTAGTAATGAATTTTGTACTATAATACATTCTCTCTCGGATGTCAGTTTTGTTATTTATTTACATTAATAACCTCAACTCAAAAAATAAATAAAAAAATCACTTAAAGTTATTATATAGCAACTAAATCAATGATATTTCAGTTTCAAGATTGCATGTTGCTTCTTCCTTGGTTGTACACATTTGTTGTGATGAGTGGTAGCATTGTCCTATGCTTGATGTATCAAATGCACAAGATATATGTCTCCTTTAAAGAAAGAAAAGAAAAGAATTTTGATCTTGTCTAGGTACGTATAAAAATTCCTCGACATTTGAATAATTTGTCCCTTTATTTATTTTCGTAATAATTATTAATAAAACAATGCTGTAGATCAATTTTAGCTACACTTGCATCTAAAAATTGAATCAACTGGTTTTCAATAAATTAATCAATGCAAAACATATATAAATGAGATGTAACATTAACAGATATAAAATTATCTATTTAGTCTTTTTTGCATAGCTATTATCAGTAAATTTTAGTGAACATTGTCTTTAAGCAGTCATTTTAAAGGTAAAATATATTATTACAAATAAAGGTGAGAAAAGTAATATTTTTTAGAAAAGAGTATGAACCTTTTGTGTGTGGCAGGAAGCTTGAACCACTTTTTATGATTTCAATGGACTTATCTAATATTTGAATGGAAACTAAAGACTAAAGCAAAGAATAAATAAGTTCAGTAAGATTCCTTGAGATGTACTTATTACTTAATGAAAACAACAAAAGCGTGGCACTTTTAAATTTCAATAAAGAGACAAAGTTCTTAATAAAGGAGGGAAGCACTCATCCGTCACTATTTTCGAACGGATAAGGATATGTGAATATTCAATACACTCACAACATTTATTTTCTGATTAAATCAAAGATAAAACAAGCCCAACTTTACAAATCGATGTTGTTTTGTTAGCACTAGCTTGCTTCCCTTTACCTAACCCTGATTTGGGCTGGATGATTAGATGATTAGATGGGAGCAACCAGCTGGGAGTTTTCGTAATTAAGAAGGTGTGGACCAAGCAGAAAATCACCAATACTTTGCCTGCCACCTGCAGTATCATTTCACTTGGTGGACATTGTGATCATGAGCTATTTAACGTGCCTTTAATGAACACAACGGATCTTCAACTAAGCCGGGATTTGAATTCGCTACCTTACGATGATAAAAGCATCGCCATTACCAACTAAATTACCACTACCTTTTAAATCTGTATTACGGACATCATTCTAAATGTTAAGTGCAACTTGTACCAATCAGATAAAAAATTAATCAAATCGTAAACAAAAAGCAACTGCACTACTCATGGCTCATCGAAATTCGTATAATTAACTACACAAAAATTCTTTTTCTCCCTTTTTAATGCTTTCATAATTTATAATACGAATTAAAAACAGTCATTTGTTTCCTAAAGATCAAAGACATTTGAGGTTGTTAAATCTGACTGAGAGTTTGCCAAACTAAACACAGGAAGGTGGCTAATTCCGCTGTTCAATTTGATCCTCAAGATGTCTACAAGTCTGATTTGGTAAGATTGATCTTTATAACCAATAACGAAAACAGAAAAATTAAAAAATATAACGCCTATATATAGATAAAGAGAATGCGCCTTCATATATTTCTAAAGTGATTTTAGCATCTCACATCATTCACATTTCTTTACAAGAATGACTATCATTTTGTGACCATAACAAAATAATTATAGTAAAAATCATAATTCATTCAAATAAATCGAGCAAACTAGATTTTTGAGAAAAAGGTAGAGCTGTAATTTAGCGACATCTTAAAATTAAAAATGAGTATTTTTTTCGGAATAAAGGCAGACGTCATCATTTGAATTAAGAACTGATTTTTATTTTAAGACAATTCTTTTATATAAAAGTGATTTCAATAAATTTTATAAATACTACTTTTTTGTCTCTTATAATCTCTATTCTAACCCCTTTATAATCCTTTCTTCGATTCTTAAAAATTTTTGAGAGATAAATCTAATGGGCACCATACTCTAATATAATAAATTGCATATATCTAACATATAATTTAGTTGTCATATAATTATATTTAGTTCTTTATTAAACAAAAAATATTTTTCTTTTTAATTTCCATTAATAATTACAATTTTAAAAAGTTAACCACTGGTAACAGATAGAATTATATTCTCATTGAATTTTTTTTTAAGGTGAGGCAGAATAACAATCTAATTTGCAGTGTTAAATAGAATTAAAAAGTAATGACTACATAAATTCATTCATAAATTAGCATCCTATTATATTTGGAACAGCTGCTAAAAATATTTTCTAAATTAAATAAGCACTATCTACCTTGCTGTGTTGCTAGATTACAATAGAGCAGTTTTAACTGGAATGTGCACTGTCAACCTCATTTAAAAAGCAGTCAGTGTCATTGCTTTTAATTCTTCCCAAGAGAAGGAACAATTACTCAAAAAAAAATTTTTTTTAGACTGAGATATTAAAATAGGCGAAAAATAAACCAGCCTTGAAGGATAACAATAATGAAAATAAAATTGATGAAGTCACAAAGATTAGGGTAAAGTAAATTAATGTTTTCTTTGGCTGTAACATAACCAATTAAAAAATCTTAGATATTCTAATTCCTTTTTAACCCCATACTTAGGTTTTGAGATTTTTTTAGCAAATCATTTTGTGCAGTAATATAAAACTCTATGCATATTTATAAATGTACACACATATAAAGATAATAGCATAAAGTTAATTTTAATTCAAAATCTTGATTATGAAAATTTCTAATATATAAAAGATTAAAAATTTTTTACTTTATTATTGGAATTTTTTCCTCAAATTATAGTACATTTATTATATTATAATCTACTGATTTAAAGTAAACTTCTGATTCAATATAACCAAAGTATAAATTTTGATTTTATGTTTTTTAATTTTCATAGCTTACGTTTGGTATATCGGTGTTACTTTTAAGTATTCATACATTGTAAACAGCAGATGATTCGAGAAATTGAGCTATCGCGACTATCTACAAATTTATAAAAGAAGCGAACAAATCAAAACATTAATTTTAACAATCAATAGAAATCGCATTAAATACTCGAGGAATAAAATAAATCACAATTTAAAAAGTTGTAATTAGGATTGAAGTTTTCCTGGAATTTAGACATTGTGGATAGCTCACATAAAGGATAAGTTAACGGTAACTTTTTGTTGGTTGATTTCAAAACTTCTAGTTTCCCATAAGGAGTTAATAAACGTAAAGTGAACTGTATATACCATTGTACACACACAGTTCACTGGCCATCTTTCTGGTAAGTGATCCACACGGCAATAAAACCTCGGTAATTTCATGTCATTAAGTCTTGAATGACAATTTTCCCAGTATCAAGATCAGATTTTCTGATTGAAGAAATTATTAAACGCACGAAGTAGGTGATAAGACATTTGATGGCAAATTATGAGAATAAGGATTATGACATAAAACCTCCCAACTAAAAATCATTAACTTCTGGGAAGTGATGACAGTAACAAGTGGACTAGCGTGATCATGAGGGTCAACAACGCGACGAGTAAGACACACCCAGCAGCTTCTTGGTATCACCAATTTTGAATGCAGCCCTTTATATTTTAATGTAGACGGCAGTGATATTTTGGTTGAGTAAATGGCAGGACCTCCCAGTAAGTTTTTCCCAGCACAGCCCACCTCATTCAATAACACCTTGGGATAAATTTGAGCTTTCGAAGTTCATGTAAGCGGATCACAAAAGGGCAATTCATAGTCCTATGAAACTTTACATTATGGTGCACAACTCACTTCCCATCTTCTGTCACTATTCATTTCAAAACTAAGTCATTTTTGAACCAGAAAGAAATGGGGGTTACCTGCCAAGTTAATGTGAAACCTAACGATGTCAATTTCTTTAAAAGCCAAGTTAATGAGCTGTCTTTCAACTGCTGTCCATTGAAGATCTGCACAAAAATTTTAATGGTTGTGTTCGAATTGTTCTTTTGTCAATATCGTCTTCTCCAACATGTGATGTGGGTGTCCACTCCCATACTGATCTTGTCTTCTTGCCTAAATTTGGTCTGTTGCATTCTCCCTTTAAATTTCACAAACATTGAGACATCGTGCTATTCACCGAACTCGTATTACAATGTTTCACTTGCTACATTAGTTTTTTTGTTGAACATAACCATAATTATTTTGCATGTTTCTTGACTGTTAGTTTGACAGGATTTCCCTCTAATATCTATCCAACGAAACTAAATTTATATCAAAACTATCTTCATTCCCAATCATCTATTAATAAATAAAAAAAAAAATAAATAAAAACTCATCTTCATTACGTAATCTTATTGATGGCTTATTTAACGCTCTTACCTACAATTCACAGTTTCAATTTCGATCTCTAAAATGCATGCTTGTAAAGGTTTGGAATCCATCTTAAACAAAAAATTTTGTTAAATTAGTTCAAATGTACAAGAACACAGTAGGCTATTTAATAATTTATCCCTTTTGGATTAAAGGGAATGATATTTTTTTCCATGTCTTTTAGTTATCTTATTGACTAATTCTACTTCTATGGAAATTTGAAAATCAAACTCGCCAATAGCATACTAAAACACAGCATATAATCTAATAGCTAAAGATTTAAATACCATCCGCCACATATTGCCTTTTGAATGGACTTTTCATGTTGCATTTTTCGTGTTCATGTATAGTAATAGTGGGATGGTTTGGTTTGTCGGTCGCACAACGGTCATTTTTTGCACACGAGGGCTAATTAGACCGGGACCTACGGTTTAAAGTGGATTCCGAACCACCACAAACATCCATGCCCAAGGTGGGATTCGAACCCACAAATTGCTGAACCGAAGGCAAGAGCGCTAACCATTCGGCTGCCAGCTCGGCTAATAGTGGGATAGATACTAGGAAATTCAAATATACATTCTAAAAACATGCATGAAGAAGTAAACATCTCCCATTGGCTTGGATAAAACATGGGACTATTACGAATATCATAAATTTCATAATTTCTGTATTACTACTTTACTTAATGTTTTTGCATTGTATTTTAATGGTATTCATAGGTTTACTAATCATTAAAAATGTTCGGCTTCATGGATATTTTTAAAATTATCAAAGATTAAAATCTAGGTTGTACCATAATTCTTTATATATATACATATTACAGTGGGCGGCTAAATTTGTGGACACTTTTGGAAATTTTTATGTTTTTGAAATTTGTATGCTTATAGAAAATGTTACGTTTCGCAAAATGCAAACTTGCATACATTATTTTAAAGAGAATTTATTACTGAATTCAATACAAAACATAAAATTCAATTATTTGCAATACAAAAAAAGTTAGACGATAATAGTTATCGATATATATTAGATAGTGTTGATTGCAGTGAATTATCAGTACTTAGAGTACCCTTTATTTTTGATTACAGCTTCACATTGACGTTTCATTGAGATGACAGGAGTTTTAAGTTCTTTTGTTATTACACGATGCCAGGAAACTATTATAACCTCAATTAGTTCCCTTTTATTTGATGGGCACCTCATTCGGACAAGAGTTTTCAAACCTGTTTCTTATACATTGTAATTACAAGTAGGAATTTTTATACAATTTTTTAATATTTAGTCGAGAAGCAATGACATTAAATAAAAGAGTAGATTGAACACCTAGAAAGAGATGTAATATTATTGTGTTACAAGAAAGTTGTCTTTCCTATGCTGAAGTTGCAAGACAGGTGGGTGGTTCAGTGACTACATCTGGAGTCTGAAAGTTTCGTTTACGATATTAGGAGACAAATTCAATAAAAAATAAAGGAAAAAGTCGAAAAGATGCACCACATCTATTGATGACAGAAGAATAAAAAGACTATGTCTCCAAGGTAGGAAAATGTCATTAGTGGGCATCAGAAGTGATCTGAATGATGTTTCTGTCAGTTCAAGAACAATCAGAGGAATATTAACAGATGTTGGACTGAGAGTTAGAATTCCACGAAAAATGCTTTATCTTAATTTTTAGCAACGGAAAAAAAAATACAGTGGGCAAAAGAGCACATTAATTGGACAGATGATCAGTGGTCACAAGTTATATGGAGTGATGAAACTAAGCTATCGTTATTCAGTAGTGATGGGCGAAAGTATGTAAAGCATAGAATAGGAGAAGAGGTACATCCTGACTGCATTCAAGCAACTGTGAAGAAACCAGTTAGTGTTATGATTTGGTCATGCATGTCAGCAGATGGTATTGGTCGCCTTCATGTCATTGGTGGGATACTGAATGCCCAGAAAATACATTGACACTATTCTAGAACCAAAACTTCTACCTTCCGTCAGAGATCTCTTTTCCAACAATGATTCGTTTATTTTTCAGCAGGATTCTGCTCCTTGCCACACGGGCAAAATATCGAAAGAATGCAAAAAGAGAGTAAAATATCGTACAAAGAGCATTAAATTGTCATGGCCAGGAAACAGTCCTAACCTCAATCCTATCGAAAATTTGTGGCACTGTTTGAAAACTCTTGTCCGAATGAGGCGCCCATCAAACTCTTGAACATCAACATCTTAGAACTCTTGCCAGCTCAATGAAACGTCGATGTGAAGCTGTAATTAAAAATAAAGGCTACTAAGGTTATGATATCAGGAATACTAAGGTTACGATATCATGTAATTTATATATTTATGCTAATTTACCTAAATTAAATTCAATTAATTTGTTAAAATTCAAAACACGTAAGAAGCATTGTCTTGAGTTTGTTAATGTGCCTTTTGAGTTATGATTATCCTGGGGTACTGAATTTATGGGAAGAACACACAAAATATACAACTACTGCATATGAGTTTGTTACATCGAAAATAATGTTTGGTTGATAACTCACTACAATCAACACTATCTAATGTATATCGATAACTATTATTGTTTACTTTTTTTGTATTGCAAATAATTGAATTTTGTGTTTTGTATTGAATTCAGTAATAAATTCTCTTTAAAATGATATATATAAGTTTGCATTTTGTGAGACGTAACCTGTTCTATAAGCATACAAAGTTCAAAAACAATTTTGGCTACCACTGTGTAGTCAAAACTGAATTTGCAATTATATATATATATCTTATTTTTTTAATATATGTTATCAATCTCATTTCTTTATTTGCTTCTCTTCATCTGACCTTCTATTACCATTTTGAGTATTTTAGATGATTGTAAGATTTTTATATATTTCAAGTTCTCTAATTCAGCTGTTCGTTCTGAAATAAAAATTCTTTACAATTCTTGTTATACCCTTGATATTTTTCTCTTGCACCTATAAAACCTAGAACTTCTTTTCCAGATATTTCAAGGTGCCACATAATTATTCTAGTCATTTTTTAAAATTATATGAAAGTTAGAATTAGGGCACGTCTGGAATATATTTTTTATTTACATTTGATTACAAATGATTTCTTTTTTAGATAAAAGAGCCATTTATTTTTTTGGTTACCCCTAGTGAAATTTAAGTAACATTTCACCTTTGTTTTTATATTTATTGTCTACATTGAAAATTATACATAAAATTGTGCACATGAAAGAAACAGTTTTCCACATCATTTTGTTAGAATTTCATATGGACTTTGCAGATTCTAGTGAAATAATGATGATCTTTGTAATTTAGTAATTTAAACTTTCTTTGAAAACAGTAACATTTATAAATTAAAGTTTCAATAAAGATTCTTCCCCAACTCCTAAAACTTCATTTATAACAAAATTAATTTATAAACTAATAGAAACTGACAAACAACACCAAATTTAAATTTTGACCTTGTATTCATACACAACAAATTGCTTAATTATTTTTAAAGTTTTTAATGCATATTTGGTTTATATATTTCAGTTTCAAACTGCCTAATATTCTTTGATGCTGAACTCTGATAATCAAATATGGAGATTTGAAGAGAGGAATTACAGCAGATAAGTAGACCGCTGCCTAAATTACAAGGCACAATCCTCAGATACACTTTATTTCAAGATCATCAATAATATTCTGTTTAATAATAAATATGATAAAAATTATAAATATGAAAATTCTTTATAAAATGTACCAAATAATTAAATTTTTTCTTCCTTTAAGAAATTCAAAAATAAGCGTTTTATATTTTATTAAATGAAATAAAAATTTTGTCAACTTCTTTAATTTTATATATATATATATATATATATATATATATATATATATATATATATATATGATTTGAATATTTTTGAAGAAATAATAAGGAAATATATTATGTACTTTAGGCATACAATAAATTGTTAACTTTTCTAATAATCACTTTAAAAACAAATTAGTACTAAAATCATAACATTATACATCGATTATAGGTGTTAACCTTTTGAGTCCGGCGTCATCGTTTCAAAAAACTGCTCCTAGGACGGCGCGAGAAGATGACATTTCCTACCCCCTTGACCGAAAGGAGAGGGTCATTTTCCTCCCATTTGAGTGCCCCAGGTTTCACAATGACGAATCTTTAACTTTTTGAGGGAGATACGCCGCGCTAGGTCTGCCGTAATTCTAATGAAAATGTAAATCGTTTACTATAAATACTGTACTTTATCGACAAGGTATCGATTTTTTTTTCTAATCGTTGTTTTATATACCACATTAAGAAATGTTATAAAAATTTGAAGATTATATACATGCATTTGTTAAACAAACTTAGTCTGTTTTGAAAACAATATGGTGTATATTAATTTATTATAGAGAATTTTCAGAAATAATTATTTAAAATAATTACAAACTTCTTTAATGAATTTGTAATTAGTTATAATAAAACTGATAAACAATAAACTAACTGAATATTTCAAAACATTCTAAAAACAACCTGCCTAATATTAAAATATGTAAATAAATAAAAGATATTTTTAACAAATATTTCCTTTTATGAGTAAATACAAGCAAATTGCTGGAGTTGCATTTAAAAAGATTAAAAGTAATCTGTGTGTTAAATACAGAAATGTTTCAATTTTCTTTTGATTTAAGTATTTCTATTTATAACAAATTTCTATATTGAATGGATTAAAATATATGCTTTTATATCCTTCATTTTAAGGAAAAAGCTTAAAATGGAATTTTTCTTTCTGCATGTTTCTGCAGCTAAGTATAAAACGTTTTGCACAATGAAGGTAGCCAGACGAGGTCTTGAGTTTCTCCTTTATATGTGGAATTTAGGTTGATTGTTTAATAAAATTACATTTGTCATACAATAAATTGTAATACTCGGTTCATTTCTCAATAACTGAGAATTTGAAAATGTTCATTCAAAAATAATACATTCCAAAATATACTCAGATTAGTCTCAGAAAATATTTTTATAAAATTCTTATTAGAATCATGCAAAAAGCGTTAGCTTTATATTGGGAATAAATTCTTTTAGTATTTTTAGCTTTTATAAAACTATGCTTAGATTATTTTTAAAAATAAAAACCGTGATTAGTTAAATTTTATACAGAAATTAAAAATTACGAGAAAGACTGACACAACTAAAAGGCAACTTTTTTAAATATCTACCGCATCTCAATTTATGATTGAAAGTATTTTCATTTTTATATTTATTTTATTTCTACCTATATGTTTTTTGTGAGATTAAAAAATACAATGTGCTCCTGGGATATTTTCCATAAACAGTACGTTGAAAGGAAGAAACCAAGAAACATGTCTAGCATCTATTCCGATATTTGTGTACATAAAAAAGTGATGTTTAGTACTCTTTATTCAATAGTGCATTGGACTAATGAATAAAATATATTTCACATTGAAGAGCATATTTCTAACACTAAATAAAAACTATTTCTTTGTAAAAAATTTATTTCATTAGTCCATCTAAAAATCTAGAATGTGAAAATAGCTCTTATATTACATAAATACCGTTTCTTAATGAAAATGTTTCGAAGACTCTTAAATCTTTGAATTGAGGAATTTCCTAACACATACTTTCTCAAGTGTAAATTATTATGAGAAACTTTTAACATTCCCTTATAATATTTTCTTATTTTAACTTTTAAAATATCAATCTCAAAACCAGTAATTTTGGTCAGGGTTAGACCAAAAATAGTCCTATTTACAGGATTATAATTGTTAAAAATGTAAGGACACTAATGCTAATTTTCCAGGTTTTATTATGTAATTCAGAAATAGTTAACCAATGCAGAAGCAGCATACCAATTTACTGATAGTTAAAAATCATAAAATACAATATATAGAATCTCAGACTCTCATAAATATGAAGTTGGTAATTAAAGAAAAACCATTAATACAATTAAAAATAAAAATATTCTTTATATGTGTAGTTCTGTATAGTGTGTATGTGTAGTAAAGAATATATTGCTTGAATATCACTCTTCATTTGAATTTTATAATGACTTCATCAATTGCAAGTTTTCAGACGGATTATAGTGCTCCTTAAAGATTTATTAAAAATCAAAATCTTTAAGTAATTTCTATAATCTGTCGTATTCATCTAGTTTTGGCTTTTCTTATTGTCTGTAAAATGTAAAAATATCAATACATTAAAAAACCTATCGTAGGACATATTTTTCTAAAAACAGGAGTTTCAATCAATTCATCTGACCAATAATCTTTGATGTTATCTTTATCCATATGGCCCATTAAAAGAATAAGTCCTAAGATTTTTTTAAATTCTTCTACATCAATATCAGTCCACTTTGTCCCATGTTTTCTTTTATTACTTTCTGGATGTAACTCTAATATTTGGGAAGCATATCTATTTGTTTCATCTGCAATAAAGTTTAAAATTTCTTCTGAAAAAATAAATAAAAAAATTAGTAACTCCTCAACTAAATCCTTTATTCGCTCAGAAAATACCGTAATTCCAGTAAATTTAAAAATGATAGGATTATCATCTGCTTTTGCCTTACGTCAATCAAAATCAAATGATACAGAGGAATTTGCATCATTATTGCCATCAAAAAAACTAATATCCTTGCATTCAGATTCATCACAGAAATCAGAATCACTGTCTGCAAAATTTTCTTCTTCTAATTCTTCCAATAAATTTTTAATTTCTTCATCAGTCAATCCTTTCTGACGTGAAGCCATCAAAATATTTTTTCTAGTGACGAAAAAAACTGGCATTGTAATGAAAAAATTGTTTTAAAGTCAGGATGAAAATGCTTCCCTTTTAAAAAGGAGCCAATAATATCGTTTTTCGCCAAAATTCGCCACTCAAAGAAGTCCCCAAATTTACGACTTTCACACACAAAAGAGCAGCAATTAAATCGCACTCAACTGCCGAAAACTTGAGCGGGAAAAAGTCAGGCGCTTGAAAGGGAAAAAATCCATGGTACAACTGTTGTACCACAGCCGTCCTCTGAGACACTCGTTTCTGGTACAACAGTTGTACCGCCGGGACGAAAAGGTTAATTTAATTTTTAACAACTAATTCATTCTTAACCTTTTTTAATGCATCATTTCTGGTCCACATACTTAGACATAAAAAGTGCCATTATGAATGCTTCAACATTTTGTATAAGTCCTTATAGCATTAGCTTATACTACAATTATTTCAAATTTTTATCAACAATATTCATTAATTTTTTCCAGTTAGTATTACTAGGAGTATATCATAAATTTGTAAAAAAAAAAAAAAACAAAAAAACAATCAATTTAAAACATTTTATAACAATACAAATTTTTTAGTCTTATTGCTGAGAAATCCCCAAATGAAAAAAATGATAAGTGATTAGATAGTATTTTCTTTTTTATCAAAATTTTCTGTTCCGAAATTTCAGATTTCTTATTCAATCATCTTTTCAGTACAGTAATTTTAGCATTGTATTCAAATTAAAAACATTACAGTACAATTTGATTACGTCAAAAATCAAATACATTATAAGACATTTCCACTGATGACTTAATATTTCTATAAAAATATAGAACTAAATAAAAATTAAATATATTTACATATCACACTTGAGATGCTAAAATAAAACATTAATAACAAATATTTTATCAACAAAACTTATAGTAATTGCAATTAATTATATCAGAATACTATATAATAATTCAATAAATATTTTCAATTATTTCGCAGAAGATTTTTGGGGCAAAATACATATATTGAATGATGATTTTTAAGTAATTAGTGCTATGAATTTAATCAATGATTTTCCCTCCCTCCTCACACACAAGACTTAGATTAGACTAAGGTTTGAAAAATATAGAAATACACTTTATTTCTAAATTTTCCATGGGTTCACAGAAAAAGGAAATCGTTTTTGTATTTTTAAATATTTCAAGAATTGTGATGGTTAATTGTAAAGTTTTCAGAGAAATGTAATAATTTTAATAATCAATTAACAATTTTAATTTTTTAATTTCTAAATCATAAAATATTTTAGCAAAAATGAATTTGAACAGCAGAGTATAATTATTTTAAGTTAATAATAAATGGAAAATTAGTAATTTGGAACTATATTTTATTTGTTCTGTATGTGTTTTCCAAAAGAACACACTAGAAATTGATGCAGAAAAGTCATTATTAAAAATAGAAAAAGATCACATTATAAAAAATGAATTTTCTAAATTACAATAGATACAAATTTTTAATTGCCTCTAATTTATATGAAACTTGTACCCAATTTATTTCAAAAGAGCCAATTAAAGCATCACAGAATATTAAGAAACTATTAGTACCAAAAATATTGTGAAAACATAAAATTAATAGCAAAAATATATAATGTGTTTAATAAAAGATATTCAAAAGTTTAAATCCAAAAAGCTTACATTGTAAGTTACAAAGCGTAAAATGATACCAATATAACTATTTAAGAATTAATTATAATATGAATAGTTCAATAAATTGTCCTTTTTGGAGTATTCTTTTTAGTTACAAGTTTCAATAAGACTATGAATAGAATGATGATTTATTTAATTCACATCAAATAATATAATAATCATCAAAAAACATTAATCACAAACGTATATGTAGAATAATAGATTATTTATCTAGAGAGAAATCACAATGTGTGAATTTACCAAATAAAATTAAACATATCACATAAGACTATCTCAAGTAATATCCATTAATAAAATTAATTTTTAAAATGTATTCATAAAATATTGACATAGAAAGAAAATACAGATTAATTAATGATAATACAATAAATTAAAAGGAGCAACTGAGATGTTTATGATTGCATAATGACAAACATATGATAGCCACATGAAAATGTTTAGTGTTATGCCATAAAATAATTATGTTACTATCACATTGCACAGTAAATAATTTGAATATGATTTATTTTAACTTAAACATACTTAAAAATATCATCTACATAATAGCTTCAAATTTTTTACGTTTGAAAATGTTTTATAATACTGATGCAATACAAAGATGTAGAAGTGAAAGAAATTAAGTAATGTAAAGGCTCTTTATTCTAACAGCTATTACTTTTCACAGTGGTTCTAACAGGGATATTTTTTATTAAACAGTAATAGATAAATTGTCATAACAATTTAAGATCTTAAACTGTCCAGATAAACAATATCAATTTTTTTTTTCTGGAGAGTATAAATTATTTTAAAAATACATCAGGTACGATTATGCTCTTTTACTTTTAAAAACACTATATATAAAAGAATGAGTAAAGCTGTGCAGATAAATCCAAAATGAAAAAACTTATCAGGTCATCTTTAAATGACTTTTCATGACTGAACTTGCAGCGCTTGAAAGTTTATTTTGATGTCCAATTTTTTTTTCCATACTTTGTACTTGTTTGACAAGTATTTCTACCTTCTTAGTCAGCTTTTCTTTTATTTCCTGATTAATGAGAACATATAAAAAGTTGTAATAAATGTGTACAAGACAAGCAACAAAATCAGTTAGAAACAATAAATCAATTTAGCAATTAACAAACAAGAAATTGCTAAAAATAAAAATTTCTTTAATATATATTACGTCTTTAATATATAAGCATCCATTCCTACAGTCACACTGTGCCTTCTAACATCCACAAAATCCCTAAAACGATATATATATATATATATATATATATATATATATATATATATATATATATATATATATATATATATCAAACTAGCCAAAGTGGGCGATTATTTTAAAATTTCATTAAATTAAAAAATTTTGTTTTAAAACTTCACAAACACATTCATGCCAATAAAATAAAAGTAAGTAAAAAAAAAAAAAAAAAAAAAAAAAAAACGAAATTTTAATATAAACAGTTTATTGCAATTTATAAAAAGACCACAATTCTTATACCAAACTAGTATATCAAGAAAATGAAAAAAAATTGGAATAACAGAAATACTGCACTAAAGTCAGTATTTCTTTTTAATATTTAGATTCATTTGACAGCTAATGAAAACTATTAATTTGGATTTGTACATATTATCAAATAAAAGTAAAAAGGCTTAAAAATTAAGTTAAATAGCAATCTACACATACATAATTGAAATACTGATAGCCTCTTCAAGGAAGAAAATTGCTTGAAAGGGAGAGCTTATATTGTTACAAGAATTGTCGCTGAATCCACTATTTAAAACTTAAACCCATAGAATTTCAGCTTTTAAAATTTCTTTTGAAGAAACAAATGAATTTAAAATTTCAAAACATGCTTTAAGTTCATGTTTTTTAATAGGAATAGCAGTAGCAAAAATATCATTTAAAACAGATTTTTGACAGATGCAAACTGCTCTTCAATAAATACACATATTTTTTCCCTTTCATATGGGATTTGATTGCCAATTTGCCCATAATTGAAATATAGAAGTATTGGTTTTATGGCTCTTTTTACACAAATGGCCATTGTCTGTTTTGCAAGTGTTTCTTGCAAAACAGACAATGGACATTTGTTTTTTCTGACTCACTCATATGCCAATCTTTGTACAGTTTTTCCAGAGTCAATTGGTCATTGAAAAAACATTTTCTACCAAGCATATTAAATCATTTATTCCAGCTTTTATTTCATTGTTGAACAAATTCATCATGATTCACTTAAATTATATAAAATTTGAGGAAAGGAAACATGGAAAGTACATTTTAACTCCAAAATTCTGTATTTAAATATTAACAGTGAGTGAATTTTATACAATATAAGGAAAACCGAGACAAATAGAAAAATAATCAATTAAAATCTCCAGTGTGACAGCATAACATGATGATCTTGTTTGATGAATATATCACACAGAAATCTAAATATAACTAAATCAGATTATCAACAAATTATTGTGGTTGAACAAGATCTTTAAACAATTAAGAATATAACAGCCAGCAGTTAAAAATACAAGAATATATCTATCATGCTGTCATCTAGTGGTAACATTTTAAACTAAAACTAGTTAGGTTTTTGTACTATTGAAAATTTTAAAACATTAAAAATAAAAATTCAACAAAAACTATAATAGTTTCTAAAAAAAATATATCAAAGTAAGTAAAAATTCCAGGTATTTAAGGATCCTTAAAAAATGTTTGTGATTAAGGAATTTTCAAAAGTTGTACAAATCCTGTTAAATTATAGGTAATTATAATCCAATTAATAACTGTCTAAAATTTGTTGATGGTCATGTGTGGAGATTTCACAATCAACAGTTTTAATCTTTCCTTACATGTGATATAATGCCCTGCCTTACCTGTTAGAATGTAGGTCTGAAACTCAGTTTGTTAAAATTTACCATCACTTCTTGCAGTCAAATTAAAAAAAAAAAACACAGCTTATACTTGCATTACTACATTTAACAGCAATTTTCCACAAAAGGCAAAGTTTAGTTCTCCATAAAAAGAGTTCACAAAGATGGTTATGGAATACAGATCATTCCACGATTAATAATTTTTAGATTTTATTATAATTGGGCATTTACGTGATTATAACACTCTCATTTTATAATTTAATCAGAAATTAGGAATATTTTTAACAAAATTTGAAGGGAAAAAAACCAACAATTAATATAGCAATATAATATTAAAGCAACTTTTGGAAAATTAAATATTTATTCTCTTTTGAATTGTGTGAAGAAAAGATGCCTTATGTGCCAATAGTATAAGGAATTTTTGTTCCATTTACTTTCATAACTTACATACTAAAAAACATATTTAAGAATTTTTAAAATTAGAATATTTAAAATTTTTCGAACTAAAAATCATATTTTAAACTTATTTTTAAAAATACAGATTTAAATATATATATCATTTTTGTCTCACTACGCAAATTCACAAAAACAATTTTAAAAAAACAAATATCTTTTTAACATATAAGTCTAGAATAATTTTATTCATATTTACATGCATGTATTTGAAGGTGCTTAAAAAATTCTACACATATGTAAGTATTTTTTGTCGAATATTTATTCATTCTTTTTTAACATTCATAAATTAAATGTGATTTAAGCAAACTGATGTCAATCAATTCTAAATCTTGAAATTTTAAAACCCTAAAAACAAAAAAAGTAAAAAATAAAATAAGAAAAACTTATGGAAATTGGGTGATTTATTAACATTCACAAATTATCCACATAAATTGATAACATTGGTTCACAAATTATCTATACTGCATGTACTGATCCATGTGCATAGGAAAAAGTAAACATCTACAAAATTATTTGAATTAATATTTTTATTCAGACATTTTTTGATAAATGTATAAAAAAAATACATTTATTTGTTATTATAAATAAAATTTTTGCTAAACAATTTTTAGATAAAAACTTCTTTTGTCAGAAATACAAGATCACAGTTCATTTAAATTTTGTTTTTTTCTGTTCTATACTTTTTGTGCACAAGAATTAGACTGGAAATTACAGTTTAAACTGGATTCTGAGCTATAGTCTCTGAAACAGTTTCTAAAAGGATAACAAGTCTCTAAAAGGATAATCCAACCCATGAACTGTAGAATCAAATGGCAGAGTGAAAATCATTCAGGTGGCCAACAAGATTTCCCTAAACCTAACCAGCAGACCATAAGATTATTATCATCGTTATTTTCTGTATGAGGAATAATGGATTTTTTTTTTTTTAAAAAAAAAAAAAATAAGTATAATACACAAAAAAGGTATATTATTCAGTGAAATTTCAGAAGCTCAAATTATTAACAATGAAATAAATCTTAAAACCAACTATTGAGATTTCAGTTAATAAAGCGATAGTTGTTAGTTCAGAATAAAGTGAAACATATCATATGAGCAAACATTTTTTGCAGATCCTTATATTTTCTTTGAAAAGAGCCAGATGCTACACAATTATTCATCTTGGCATTGCAATAACATAATAATTTATTGATTTGTTGCAATAACATAACCAATGCATTTTCTCATCATTATCAAATTCAAAAGTATTAAGATTTTAAACAATCTTTTAGATTCTGAAATCTATTATCTGTGATGAAGAATCATTCATCCATTGATAAATTTAAATTCCAATTCTAGCAACATCTCTTAAGAGATTTAACATTCTAAGCCATGTAAGCAGAATAAGAAAGAATAATGTCGAAAATAAAAAATTTATCACTGTTTGACAGTTGATAAGTGTTAAGCTCTTTCATGGGCATAAAATATTCTGCAAAATACATTTAAAAAGTTGACAAGCATCATCTTTTTTATCATTTATTTAATGAAATTTATCTTTTGTAATTAGCTGCATTTACTTAAAAAACATTTTCACTTACTTCTTGTTGCCCAATCAAAAAATCTTTCTCCTTCTTTAATATGTCTAATTCTTTATTAGCCTCTTCAATGGAACTTATAATTTGAACTGGTCTAAGCTGAAAAATTTTAAGAGCATAAATAATGAAACATTTTTTAAATGAAATGAAATTCATCTACTTATCAGTTGTCTACTTCTATTAACTAAATATGAAACCATGCATATAACATCCCCTTATCATGCAAAAAAATTGAAATTTTTAAATCTTCATATATTACAAAATAAAAAGAAAAACAAATCAGGAAAATTAAGAGATTCCATTTTTGACAAATAACTATAGTATGAAAATGCATATAACTGTTTTTATACCTTAGTAACTATCATGGAAAGTATTTAGTTTTGCAACCTAAGCAATTTACACAAGAAATTAAACTCTTATCAAATTAGAAATGCACAAGCTTCAAAAATAAACATGCTTGTAATAAAAGTCTAAAATAATCAAATGGAAATATAATTTTCAAAAAATATTAACCAATTATAAACACTAGTAAAATCTTAGGAACAAGCTGGGGTTTGGTGTGATTCCCAATTTTTGAGCCCAAACATTGCAGTTATTCTGCCAAACTAATTTACATAACTTCATGCAATATGCAGTTCTCAAAATCCCGACTGCACTTAAACTTGAGCTGTGAATATTGCAGTCTCTCACTATTTAAATTTCAAATATCAAAATTTTGAATGTTTCATCATAATTACTCACTACAGAAGTATTAAAGTACTAAAATCTAGAAATTAATTTTGCAAAGATTACATATTAAAAAACAAATATAAGCAATCTACAGCATGAAGAAACCAAGAAATAAAGCTCTAAATCTACAACATAAATAACATCCATTTTTACAAAAACTCTGATTTTAATTAACAAAGCAATGGAGTCCATCTCTAAAAAAGAACCATCAGAAAAATTGCTATCTAGCTTCAGAGAGAACAAGGCAATAAAACTAAATCAATAACATAAATTAAATACATTTTTATGAAAAAACACAATTTTCTAATTATTATTAAACATACGTTTATTTTCTTTTTTTGAAAACTTGTGATAATTCAGCAAAATCCTACACATTTCCTTGACAATAAATGCACTATACTGGCTTACTGTGCTAGAATGTACATGTATTTGTTGTTACATTTTGTTTCAAAAAATATTAAATTGAAATTTAAGTGTTTGAAATTATATTTTTTAAAAATAAATCAAATTGAAAAATTAGAATTTTAATATTAGTGTGTAAGAAGTGGAAGGTATGGATAGTGATAAATGGAATGCAGGTTTTTTTAATTCTTAAAGTAATGATTAGAAGAGTACAACTTTGAGTTATTCGATTAAAATTGCTGTTGTATGCAATAATTTGTGTAATGTATTGAATATAAGGTAGAATTACTGGCAAAATCCTACAAGACAGAACAATTTTCGAAAGATTGGAATTTTTGTGCAAAGTGCTGCATAATTGTCTCACTAACCTAAATTACAGCATTTCAATTAAACACAAGAATAAAGCCACTTGGATTTTCCCTCCTGAGCATCATTGGTACCACTGCACACGTCTAGGTGCTTCCTTGGCTACTTATCTTAATAGACAAGAACAAACTGCTATTGCCCGTTTCAGAAGTGGCCATCTTAGTAACTTGAAATTTGTTGAGGGTATAAAGAAATTCGAAATTTGCTCCAAGTGCTTAAATGAGCAGGCCTCTCCTGAACATATTCTTCAATGCCTTGCCTCTCTGGGAGAGATCTGATGGAGAGTCCACTTATGGTACTGGACTTTTTAAAGGTGTATGCACTCATGGACCAGGTCTAGCACTGCTGACCTCAGGGGCATGCAACAACAACAACAGCATTTCAAATCAATAATCCAAATAACATACATGTTTATGAAAACTCTAGTTTTAATTAACCAGGCAGTGGTACCCATCTTTTTTTTTTTTTTTTAAAAAAAAACATTAGTATAAATGCAATCCACTTTAGTGAGAACCAGGATATAAAGCAAAGTCAATCATGTGAAGAGCACATTTTTCTAATTAACAAGCATTACAATTCACAGTAAACCTAAATACATGTCAAATGTTTCTACACAATACTCAATAAAAATTGTACATATAATTACATACAATGGAAATTTTATAGAATAACACAAAATGAAAGTATTCTATCATTACTTATTTGATTATGTAATTTAGATAAGAGATAACTGCAACACTATGCACAAAAGTTTGCAATTGCTTAAAACCTGTACCAACTTGTAGGAATTTACCAATAATTCTACAAAATATTCAATGAATTACATAAATTATAATATACAACAGCAATTTTAATCAACCAACTCATAAAATACTCAATCAGAAGAATTAAGAAAAATTAAAACTTAATCCAACACTATCCTACTTTTCACTTCCTACACACTAACACTAAAATTTAAATTTTTCAGTTTAATTTACTTTTAAGCACTTAAATTTCAATCATAAATTAAACGAAACATGGCAAAAGTTTCAAAGGCTACCAAACATCATTACAAATTTTATGCACCCTAATATCTGATTGCAAACCATAAAATCACAGTTGCCGGACATCATAAAACTACAAGAATACATTCCATCACAATAAATCAGTTTTGCATATTTATCAACATACTGGCTCCAAGGATTTGACAGTTATTTAATATTCAATAATCATCATAAATGCAAAATCTTATGAATTTTACATATGTATAAAAATATTCTTATACTAAGATTTTTTTTTTATTTAAGGAACTTAGTCTTAATTCTTTCTTACTAATTAAAAACTAATTTAAATATAAATCTTAACTTGTATACCAAATATTTCTGCACATTACACAATATCATAATGAAGTTACTAAACTTCATAACAGAATTTTTATCAATTTCTTTTTAAAAACAAATAAATAAAATAAATAACATGCATTGTACTGTAGGTCTAAAATCATAACAAACTGGATTAAAGAAAAATCATTCTTTGAAGTCCCTCCCCCAAATAAAGTAGCAGAGCAAATATTCATATGGCATGGCAACAATTATCATTTTAGCCAAGTGACTTGTAAACAAAGTAAATTTTATTAAATGCTGAAAAATTGTAGTAAAATAATCTAAGACAAATAGTAAGTTTATTTTGATTATGAAAGAATAATCTTTTAATCAAGCATCGAAATAAGAGGGGAAAATCATTAATATAAACTGAGAAATGTATTTGAAAATTCTTTTGGAAATTTTAAATGGAAATTGTAAGTGGGAAAAATTAAATTTATTCTTATACTGAGTGTTTTTATTACCTCTTCTACAATTAAGTATATATTTATTCCAGAATTTTAAATTCCATTTTGAAGAAAACTTAAAATAATGTTTAAATGCAAATGTAAAAAAAGTAAGTTGAGGAAATATTTTACAATATAAGTGAGAGAAAATATCTAAATTTCAACAAACAAATCAGATTATTTGCAAAGCAATTCATGATCAAAACCAATTATATAATACAATTACAGATACTTACCAAAATATTAATTCCAGTGTTTCATCTTGAAGATAAATTAGGTTCTTTATTGGACAAGCAATAAACACATGCTGCAGAGAGGTTGAAATGATTGAAATAGACTTAAGATCTTTAAGTACCAAAGTATTTCTCTGAAATAATAACTAGAGCCTTATTAAGAACAAAGCTCATCACTATTTTTTAAAGAATAGTCACTCATGAAAAGTAAATGCTCTTCATTCAAATAAATATAGAAGTAAGTGTTTAATAAATATATGTATATGTGGGTGCAACTTGATGCATTTCAAAGGACATACTTAACTTGCAAGGATATACTTCACTAACATAAATGCTCTCTTAATATTTTATCATTAATGCAAACTGCAGAAAGTTTAAAAATAAAATATTTACACCATACCTATTATTTTTATACAGAAAATTCTCTATAAATCATATTTATTTATATTACAATGAGCAGCACATAAAGCTTAAAATGTTGGCATTATCTACAGATCAACTTTCATTATCTGATTCATTTGATATGCTTGTTGACTCTCCTGTAACCCGACAACGATGTAAAATAGCATTTTCAAAAGCTTTTTTTACAGCTTTTCGTTCAGCAGCTTTTTTAGATTCAACAAGCCTTGCTTTATCTAAGTTAGTATCAACACCTAAAGGTTCTAATTTATCACGGGGTAACCACTGCCAAGTTCTTTTAGTATCAAAAAATAATACCAAATATACATTTTCAGGATAATTTGATTTTAGAGCAAGAACATCTTCTGGGGGTATAGGAATAGGTACACCATTATGAAAGTAACCAGAATTGGGCATATCAGGACTTATTATTAGTGCTGGGTACCAAGGATATCCACGGCATTTAGCCCACACTAAATCTAAAGGCTGTAGTTTAATGAGATGCAATTGCTGTTGATGTTCCACACAAGGAAGCTGTTCTTGTTTCTTCTCTTCTTTCGTTTCTTCTTCATCAGTTTCTTCAAAGTCGGTCTCGTCTTCTGAGCTCATCTTTGAATTATTATCTGAATCAGTACCATGATCTTTATTATTTGATCTGTAAAATTTGAAACTATCAGTCTGAGGAAGAGTGGAAAAAGGCAATAAACATGAAGAGCTAGAGCCATGTGATGATAACTTTTTTCTAGTAGAAATTTCACTTTCAGCTGTCATGCTTGAAGTCCTGTTCTTTTTCTGACCTTTTTGAACGGGAAGAGCATCAGTATCTGATTGAGACCTATTTTGAGTTCTAGTGCTTTTACTTCGAGTACCTTTATCTTTTATCTCAGAAGATTTATCTGTTTCTGTCTCACTAGCTTCAGAACTAAATTCTTTACCACTGTCTCTTCTTGTAGCCATAGAGCGTCGAGTTCTTGTTGGTGCAACACTCTTTAATTCAGAATCATATTTAGAGAACTTTTTATGAGTTGAGAAAGCCACATTTTCAGATTGTGTATCATTTGAATTCACTGAAATTTGTGGTTTCAGTACAGGTGGAGAAGCAATTTTATTTGATTTAGGTGACAAAGATGAAATAGCAGATACCTTAGCAAGTTTTTTCGGTGATACTGGTGATTCCACTGAGGAAGCCAGTTTAGATGATTTGGATAAAGGTGGTGGAGAAGAACTCTTCAAATTTGTAGATTTTAAACTATTCTTAAAATTTTTACGAGAGTGCCGTAGACTATGAGAAGGTGTTTCAGTTTCTTCATCAGCAGATTCAGATCCATTATTTCGGAGATTTCTTCCATGAAAGATTGCTTTTGGTGGTGATACTATTGGAATACCAAAACTACATTTATCTTCATCATCTGTGTCAGTAAACAAATTTTGGTTAAGGCTTTCTTTGGCAGCCCTTCTAAGAGGTGTACGAACATTTTTCTTTTCTTTATTCATTGAATTTTCTTCAATGATTTTATTCTTTATATTGGAAACATTGCTTTCTTCAATGTCCGAGTCATGTAATCGATTCCTAGCTCTTGTTTTATTTTGAATAATTTGTGATTGTACAGAAGTTTGAGAAATATCTGGTTTTGTATCACTTTCATTTGATTTAATTCTATTGCGTGTGAAACTTCGGGGAATTATACTTTTTTTATTGAGCAATTTTAATCTTTCTGAGTCTTTAGGTCTTCCTCGCTTTCTGACAACTGTTTGCCCTGTTTCAACCTTCACTTTACTAAGATCAACAGTGTCTTTTATTTTTGGTGCATTAATTTGAGGTTTAACGTCTTCACTTTGTTTTATTTCTTGCGTTTGATTTTTTGATAACTGATCTAGGCTTTTAAATGGAGTATCATTTGAATGGATAGATTTATATTCTTTAGGTTGTAATCTTTCAGAAATATTTCTACTTCTTTTACGTTGAATAGCTGCCCGTAATGATATTTTCCTTCGTATTATAATGGATTCAGTACGGAGACGCTTAATTCTTTTTGTGCGAGAAACTCCTGGTTTCATTTTATATGCTTCGTCTAGTTTATGAAGAACTCTCTCAAGTTGCTTTTCAGGAGTAGATAAAGAATCACTTTTATTCTCTTCAAATTCATATGACCTTGTTTCACTTGGAGGTTTTGTTTTCTGATCTAAGAAAAGACCAGTTTTAAAATTGAAGTTCAATGAAATATATTTTCTTGCTTCACGTAAAATATGTCCACCTTGTTCACGCATTTTTAAAGCTGCCTTATAGAAAACTGTATCTTTGGAATTATAAGACATGCAATTTTTTATCATTAAGTTAAAATCATTTTCAAAATCATCAAAACTATGATATTCATAGGAATCAACTTTCTTCAACATTGTTGATAAATCCATTGGTTGTTTAATATATTCTAAATAATCAGGTACTTCATTTAAATCAACAGGTTTAGCAAATATCTCACCAACATCTTTCTCACGCAGTTGTTCTATAACAGCTCGTAATTTAACTATTAAAGGCTGTATCTGCATTTCAGTAGCAAGTTGATGTGCCCTAATATATTCTCGTTTCAATTTTTCCCGTTTGCGAATTAATTCAACAAGTAGTCTAGCACGTTCTAAATCTTGGCGCAATTTCTGCCAATACTGCAGCTGTTCACCAAGAGAGGCAGCATCTTTATCAATATCAGGTTCTCGTCGAGAAGATTGCTGTGTTTGAAGGCGGCGTAACAATGGCACACCATTTCTTGATTGTCGTTTCAGAATCCAATAACTTAATAATCTGTCAAGAAATGCTTGCTTTTTGGGCATAGAAACCATACTAGCAATCTTTGTTAGTCTTTCAGGAGGAATTGTTGGAAGAGAAACAATAGGTACAGCAGTTCTATTTTCAGCTAATATTTTTCTAGCTTTCTTCATTTTTTCCCTAGATTTTGCCTTAGCTTTGGCCTTTTTTATAGTATCTGTTTTACTGTTATCATCATCTTGATTACTATCCATATCTGCAGGAGCATGGACATCACAATAAGCAGTTTTACGTACATTGTAAGATGTTCCATTGGCATTATTTTCTCTTACTGCTTCCATCCTCATATACAGACCTGCTTGTTGAGCACAAGTAACGTGAAATGCAGTGTAACAATTTGCTTTATGACACTGAATGCATGCACCAACACTTCTTTGCTTACAGATGTAACAAGATAACTTCCATCGAGCAGGCGGTATATTTTCAATGCTATCCAACGGTTCCAAAAATACAGTATTGGCAAAACATACTTCTGGAATCCATAAAGCACAAACTACGTGAGCCCATCGTCCATCATCAGTTTGTTTAAAAGCACCGCCTTTATTGGGACACAATACACAATCAACAGCTCGAGAAGGAGACTGTAGACATCTTCGACAAAGCCACTGGCCTTCAGGTATATATGGGACACCATAGCATTCCTGATGCACAGCTAAATTGCACATATCACAAAAAAGGATAGCATTAGAATTTTGACATTCCCCATCATTACAAATACAACAAACTGCATCTTCATCAATAGAAGGATTTGGATCTTTTCCAGTTGTCTGACTTTGAAAATATGATTCTTTTTCTAGTCGATCCATAAGAAGTTCAAATGTGTCAGGAGATACTTCTAACAAATCATCAGATTTTCGCTTTTCATTCATAAATTCAAGCCAAACACAATCTTCTTCATCCATATCATATTCTACATCTTCATCCAATTCTTCTAATGATTTTTCAATAAAACGATAATATGCAGTGGGCATTGGAGGTGCATCTGGTGCATTGTAGTCAGAGATAATTCGATACGAAGCTTCAGGAAGTTTAACAGTGTTATTTGCAGGTGGGTGTTCCTTTTGTTTTTTTGAAGAATCAGAATGCTTACTAGACTTGGTTACTTTAGCTTTTGTATGTTTCATATCCATTTTCTCTTGTTTCTGGTCACTCTTTTTTTCTGTCTCAGAACCATCATGTAAAACAAAATCAATTGGCTCACATATATTTAATTGATGAACATGGCCATTCAGATCTACTTCAACAACTTTTTGTGGTTCATTATAACGTAAGCTTTCTCTGGGACTCGATGAAACTTGCATTGGAGAAGGAGACCTACGATTAGCTCGAGGATGCCATTTGCCTTTTTTCTTTCGAATTTTAGATGAAGTGGAAGGTGAATGTTGAACAGGAGGATTATCATGATCATAATTATATAAATGAAATTGAATACCAGGAAAACTTTTATAGATTTTTCCACATGATTTTACTGGGCATTCATAAGGTGGTTTAGTAGCTCTTAGATTTTGACAAAATGTTTTGACATCAAAATCAAGGCCCATCTTGATTATTCACATTAAAAATATTTTCAAGTATACATTCTTGTTACTTGAAAGTTGTCTAAAAAGATGTTGCACTTGTGTATTCTATTGAAAATTCATAGGAAATAGCAAATTTTTATAAAAGGAAGCCAAGTTACAGATATCTACCAACCTGCATTCCTGATAGTTTGCTCAATTCAACTTCGAGCTGAAATTCAATTGTCTCTAGATTAACCTCTGCTTGGTTTACCTGAAAAAATTAATAAAAATATATACTATTTGTTAATCTGTAAATAAAGATATATCAGTTCATTTCATATACAATTTACAAATAAATTTAATAAAACAGTTAAAATTCAAGAAAGTGTACATTCTACATATTTTATTTTTTAACAACTATTTCAAAATCTTTAGAATATTCAAATTTTTTTTAATTTGTTTCATTCTTAAAATTTTATAATCTATCATCTGACAACAGTTAACTATGAAAATAAACTAAACCTAAATGGAATGATACCATTTATAGGACCTAGACCTACAGTGCCAATATCTGTTCTCTTGACTGAGGGTTGTGAGGTACATTCATGTCCCAGCTAAGTGGTCATCCTAATGTGAATTTCCCAGTGTTTAATTCTCGAGCATGCTTGGTACTCAGTTTTATCAAGCGACTAAAAGAATGAAAGGTGGAGTCAAACTTGCCCAGCTAGAGGATCAAATTTTGTGCTTGTGCTTTGGAAGAATAAAGTATTACCACTAAGCCATGAAAGTATTAATAGTGAATAATATGTTACAATTTACCAGTGTATTTAATCAGATTACTTTAACAATATTTGTTCTTTTTAACTATTGTCTTTTAACAAATTAAAAGAGTAATTATACAGATTTCCTTTTGTTTCTTAATTGTGATATATTTTGCTACCAACAAAAAGATTTCTTAAGTATTTATCTTAACTCTTTTTTTTAAATCATATAAAATAAAAAGCAAATTTGTCGTCTAAAATAATCACAAAACTGAAACACTGAAATCTATATAGTTCAGTACTAACATCAGACTACAGTTTTATTTTTATGTCAAAAAGTCACACACTTGAATATATATAATGATAACATTAAATACTAAGTGTCACAAGGAATTTATTTAGTTTTTTCAAATTTAATACTAAAACTGCACAAATCTACATTAAATTATATTCAATTTTGTGAAAAACAGTAATGTGCATAGTTAGAGGATTATTTAAATAATTCTTATACTGATACCATTTTAATGACACCAAAATAATTTTTTTTAATATGATTCTGATTTAACAGGCATAGGAATACATCATAAAATTTTCCTTATAACTATATTGTAATAGATTTTAAGCATTCACGTTATACTCAGCATTTTTTTAATTATCTCAATATTGTCCATTTCAGAAATGATCTTACTCTATCTAGAATTGTTATAAAATCACAATCTTTAGATAACTTTAAAATTCTTAATCCAAAGAATTTCAATCATGATATTTTTCTTTATTATTTTCTACAGCTTTTGGAAAATGCATGCAAACTTATTCCTTACTACTGATATTTTAAACCAACATTATATAAAAAGATTTTTTACATAACAATAAAGAAAAAAGAACAATTTGCAATTATTGACTAAGTGTGAAAGTAATAACTTTGATCTAATTTAAACAAAATGACAGCTAATTACTACAGTTACTTTACTAAATTTTACAGAATCAGTCAAATTTTTTTACAATGAAATAATAAAAGTTCAAACCACTTGCATTGGAAAAATGACAACATTAATTTAATGAAGTGTATATACAATTAATCACATTATAATGCTTAAGAAATTCTCAATTTACCAACTAGTTATAACGGTTAACATCTTTTATCGCCTAGTATGTCAATATTTAGAAGCATTATTAAATTATGTGATTTACATCTGAATTAGTATCCTCTTGTCTACATTGAAATACAAATACTTGGATGCAGTACTAAAGATAACATTGATGTCACTGCTTATCAGCAGTAGTGATAAGGAGTTCTAAAATTGGTAGGCAAAAGAATGATGACCAAATTTTACTAGTCAGTGAGTCTGTACAGATTGAATTATTTTATGATTTCAAATAAGATTAATTTGTGAAAAAATTAACTTTTACAAAAAAAAAAAACCCTTCCAATTAAAGAGAATGGAATATAGAATTTTTAAGTTATGTGCAAGAAAGGTCTGTACTATATAAGTTCTAGAGTTAACAAAACTTTACCTTTAAAGTTAAATATGTTCCTTAAGAATATTTTCTTGGAAACTATCTTTAACAAAAACCCATATTTTTGTTGACTTCTTTACTTGTTTAGTTTAAATACTAAAAAATTAAGCAGTGACATTAAATAGTGAGAACAGCTCATTTTTCAAATAATTTTTTGTAAATAATTTTATTAAAAATGAGTTTTAAAAATTATTAGACAATATTTAAATATTCAGATAACTCTTACCAGAAGAAGAATCATAACATTATTTCTATATGTGTGAGTTCCATTATAAAATTATAATAAAAACAATCTAAAAATTAAAATTATTGGTATACTGTTACATACCAAAAGAGTAAATTCACAAGTTTACAATTACAGATTAGAGTTTAAATATTCAAGCTGTTTTGAAATTAATCAATTCATTATTTTAAAAAATTTAATGCATTGTTAACCAATTATCATTATTTTTATAAAATAATAATTCTAGTTGAAAAAATTGATAGTTATACAAAATCTTATATTTCCATTATAGAAATTTTATTTTTCAATGACATTTCCAAACTATGGCACAAAGAATCTTCTGTGATCAAGTTACAATGATCATTACATTCAGATGTTTTAATTTAATAAGATTTTTGCTTGTTATGGTTCCTAATTGAATGTCAAGTTATTTATTTTCTGTTGTACCTGTTGGTTACATGTCTGAAATAGAAAATTAGCTGCAAGAATTTGAAATCAGTGATACTTTTGTTGATATTTATCATTTGAGAAAAAGTTTTCCTGGTTATGAAATTCTAAATATTTGAGATTATAGGATTAATTTATTATAAATGAGACATTTTAGACCCAATTATCAGATTTGTTAAATTAATTTCTTTAAAAATGTGCTTCTATTCGCAACAATTATATACTACTATTAGGCCATGGTAGCCTAAAGGTTAGGGTATCGGCCTTCCACCCGGAAGGGTGTGGTTATATTTCTAATGGCGCCAAAGACCCACCAAGTACTAGCGATATACATGCTCGTTAAATCTGTGGAATCAAAAGTCCTATAGTCAGTTGTTGAGCAGTTACCATGGATGCAACTGTCTAGAGAAAACACCCATTCAGATCAATGCCAAAATTGAGGAATTGATCAACTGGAGGATTTGAAAAGCAAAAGTCGTACCTTCATATTCGTGGTGCTCTGATTAAGCGAAAGACGCTCCCAATTGACTTAAATTCGCATAGTCAAGGCATAACGAGCTTGGCCTGTTCAAGTGCCATTAGTAACAACAAAAAAGGTTACTTTGTTACCCTAGTACAGACGTATTTAATTGTTCTTATCACCATATACATTTATCATTCATATTACTAGTGGGCTATTTTTAACTTTATTTTTCTGCTATGCCTTACCTGCATACTACTATACTATTTATTACTAACACTTAAAATTTCACTTTGCCAATTTGTCATTTCTATGTTCATAATCAAATTATTAACTTACTGTATATGCATGCCAGATCGTTGAAGGGGGCATATCCCAGGTGTTTTAAAAGAACCCGATTAAAAAAAATCAAACTGTGATGTCTGATAGTTTTGGTTAAGAACTGTTATTATCGTTGGTATTATATTTTACTTATTTTTGTTAGTAATGATTATGAGTTATTTAATTGGGATATCTTTACTCTATCTATTTTCAAATTTTAAACTTAATTTATGTTATGTAATTATTTTATGTTTAGTATCAATAGATTAAACTTACTTATTTTTATGCAAGCATCATTACTGGCATGTTATTACTTTAATTATTAAAGGTTCTATTATTAGAATGAAATACTTGATAGGTATTTAAACCAATAGCTAGCATTTCTTTAACTGCATCAAAATTTAATATTTGCAATTCTGCTTATCGTAGTTAATTATTTTTTGCAATTAGCCAAATGGTGGGTATTGGTAAAATGACATCTGCCCACAGATACTTAAAAAGTGGTATAAACTGACAAAAGGTTATGGGCTCAGGTTACATATCAAATATCTTGAAATTTATCTTGGAATAGTAAGTTAAAATACTTTAAGCGAATTTTTACCCATTTTAAAATGTATTAGATTATTTAAGATGGGGAGGGGGGCTAAATTGATATAATTTTTTCAATAAATAAATATAAACTTAATCAAATTAAATTTATAAATAAATTTTTTTCTCGAAAAAATTTTTTTTTCTTTGCGATTTGGTTAAAAAAATTTTTTTTTCCATGGCTACTTACGCAATTACTAAGTTAAGTAACCAAAACTATGAGACATGGACATCAGACATTCTGATAAAGAGAAGTGTGTGGGAGGTTGTAAAGGGAACTGAAAAAGCTCCGATTCCATCAATATTAAAAACTGAAACTGGTTCAATCGAAGATTTGAATGATACTGCATACTTCAAAAATCATTCAACAAAAACGTTGCTTTTTCTCTGATATATTTGAACATGGATGAAGATCATCGACCTATAATAGATGGAATAGACAATCCAGTAGTTGCTTGGGAAACTTTGGTGAAATACTTCCGTTCAGATACCAGAGCAAATCACATGACTATATTTTCAGAATTATGTGATACTAAAATTTTACTTGAAGAAAGTGTTCTCATGTTTTCAACAAGATTTTTAAAAGTCTACAACAAATTGAAAACTACTGATCCTACTTTTAACGAAAAATATGCTAGTTTTCAAATTCTGATTACCGAAGGGAAATATTAAATATTTCCATCTGAGATATCTTTCCATGCATTTCGACAGAATAGTGCAAGTTATTCTTGGTTGGCCGGATGAAAACTTTAACTACAAAGCTATTACAGAAGTTCTGAATGCAGAAGAGGTTTGTCTTCAGTTATGAGAAAAAGACTCTCTAACACAGGCTAGTGCAGTAACATCTGTGAAGAAACAAATTCTGTTTTGTTTGTCAGCAGCCTGGGCATTATAGAAATTTATGTCCTCTTAACCCCTTAACCAGGTATCCGAGGTAACTTAGCAAACAATTCTGTGCGTTTTCCGGCTATCCCAAGCCCCTTGGTAGGAACAGCTGGCTTCACTGCAATGCTTCAAATTTAACCCCCAAAATTGATGGACTACTGTGAAATCGTAGCTGGGGAATTTATTTACTGAACGGTTACGGTTGACATAACTAATGCAAGCGAAAATCGAAAGTGTTTCAAGGAAGGAACAGCTATTTACGTTTTACTTTTCTATATTTATTTGCATTTAGTTTTAGTAATTAAAGGTTATCTAACAATGGAAATTTATAAGCAACATATATAATGATAATTTTCAGTTCTTTTTATCAAGTTTTTAACTTATTAATATTTTTTAGTTTTTCTTTATATAATATATATATAGATAGATAGATATAGATATATATGTTTAGTTGTAAACTTCATAGTATAAAAATATGTGACTTGGTGACAAGGTTAAAATATAAGAAATTTTAAAATGTTAAAAATTTTGTTTAAAATTAGAAAGGATAAAATAAGTAATAAATTAAATGCTAATTTTTTTTTAACATTTGAATGAATTTAGTATTTTAAACAATTCTGCAATGATTTTTGAACAAAATATATAATCTAATTTTTATAAAATGCAACTATAAAAAGTTCTTCCACTTTTTGGAGTTACATTTTATTAAAATTAGATTTTATACTTTATTCTGCGAATAATTAATCTTTGTAATCTCTCAGGTATTATTTAAATTCACAATGCACCTAATTTTAGTTTATAAATTAAATAACTTGTTACTAATTACCTCATTTTAAATGCTTATATAATTTATAAAAGAGCATCAAAAAATCGGAACTGCTTAACTGTCGACTAGGCGAGTAATCTACGAAGAGTAATCTTCATAATAAAAATAAAATTTTCTTCGCTACTTGAATCAGACATAATTTTCGTAAATCGGTAATATTTTTACATATATGATTAGCTACTAGAATAACTTCTGAGAGTGAAACAACACTCATATATATGTTTATGTGTGTGTGACTGTATATATATATATGCAAACAAGAATAGGGAAGTGACAATATGGCATTTCAATAATTTGTTCTGGCCAGCTGAAGGTGATTTATTGACATGCTCACATGGAATACATCATGAAACAGATCATTCCAAGATAATTCGACTGGAAATGTGCATCAACTACACCAGTGCTACACTTGATTTAAATTTATATTATCGGTGTCCCACGGAATTTTAAAAAATTCCAAAGTTTCACTAGTTACTCATTTGTCAATCTTGATGTCAAATTGATATAATCAGAAACACCAATCAATCATTCTGCTATCTTCATTCTACTTGTAAATAATTTAAAATTAACTACATGTGCATTAATTCTCTGTTTACTCGAGAATTTGACTAAACAAGTTTTGAAATTTTTCCTATTGTTAGCTTCACACTACTCAAATTTTCAGTACACATATTTCAAGCATTGGCTAAAATACCAAGATCAAGGTAATTACAAAATGAGAAGGAATACATCATCCTACATAGCTATTTTCAAATTTTAGAATGGGACTTATGTTACTCTTTATTCCACTTAAAATTATAATATTTTGTTACGATTAAGGTCTATAACTTTACAAGGAAGCTAATATTTTTAGCAAGAAAATTTTAATTTTTTTTAAAACATTCAATCAATTCACATTTTACTACAGGACTGGCAAATGATATTAAAATACATTAAGAATTGCTAATTTCAGAAAAATTATGAGAAATATTCCCTTAAATGTTTAAGAAATGCATATCTGTTTCAGAGACATTATAACATAATTACACCATAAAATCTCTCTAATGATCAAATTTAAATATTTAAAAAATGTTTGAACTTAGTAATCACAAACATTTTTCATATAAGGAAAACAGCAGAAAACTGGTTAAATTTAATGTCTTTATTTAGAGGTTTGAAATTATTTCAATAATAATTTTTGTAAAATTAAGGTTTTAAACTAATATATTTTGTAAGTATAATTTAAAATCATTAACTTTAAGTAAAAGTTACTTACAAATTCTTAATTCTAATATTAAAGCTAAGCAATTTGACCTTCAATAAGATGTCTTTAACATAAGAAACAAATTTTATTTTTATGATAAATTAATAAATTATGATATATATTTTTAACAGGTTAAACTTTATGTAAAATTAATACTTTTGAACTAGAGAAAGTATTCATTTCTGGTTAGTGAATTTATGTTCACAAAATTAAATTTTGTGAATATTTACTTCAATCAAAACTATTTAAAAATATTTGATTACTCAAACTAAAAGTAGCTAAATACTTTTATTTATAACCACTAAAAGAAAAATGAAGTTAAATCATTATTGTACTATAAAGTACTTTAAAAAAATTTTTTTATCTCAATTTATAGCTTACAATGATTAGCATGTCAAAGCAGTTATAATTCGGTGAAGGCAAAAAATATTTAATATAGAGCTAATTTGAATATGTGAAAAAATGTTATATTACAAGTTTTATATTAAATATCCAATTTTTAGAATACTAGTGTAAGCAATAGTGTTAAGATGTCCCTGTTTTTATATTTTTGCCATTTTTCTCCTTTTAAAAAACAAATATTCATACGAGAAACACATTAATTTTATTATTTGTGTAAAACAATTTAAGAAATACTAAAAGATATATAATAACAACATGGGTTCTTGTATGGAGTAATATTTTTTACATAATAAGAAATGGAAATCTTTTGGTACGAGGAATTTAATATAAAAAATTTACTTTCAAAATTTTCGCCAAAATTTCATCTGTCGTCAGCAGCTTACTATATAATGTAAAACCTATTGTTAGTTAATTAAGTTAGCTTTTTATTTTTTAAATTATTAAAAATGTGCAATATCAAAATTCTTCAATCTGTAAATATTAAAGCAACAAAAGTGTTTCTTTTAATGACTTTGAAAATTTTTTGATGATTTTAAAAATATAATATTGATTTTGAAAAGTATCTGCAATCATTACCAATTACAAATAAACAGCAAATCAACTAATTATAGCTATTAAAATCAATACATTTTTAACTATCTGGGAAATTAAAATAAATTTTCTGATTATATATATATATATATAGTTACATTTAAAAATTATAGTATGATATTCATTGTGATGTCTATCTTATATATTTTAATTTGTTTAAGATTTTTCTTTAAATACAAAAACTGCTTAGAAATAAATTAAATTTCCTGATAATAATTTACAAAATAATTAAATAAAAAATTATATTTAGTATATCATTATCATAAGGACTTGAAGAAATTTTTGAGCAGAACATTCACAGAGCAAACTGCAAGCACATATAGGTTTCTACAGCTGACAGCGATTGATGTGCTTCCCCGCTGTAAGTCATTAGAATGTGATTATTGTGAGGTGATCCACAGTACAACGGAAATATGTCTCATCAAGAATTACAACTTTTGTATTCTTGACAAGTGCTAAAAGGGTAAAAACTTGCATTGCAGTGAAAGCCAAAACTATGTTGCCACAGCAAAGCAAAAGTGATGCATTTTCTTCACAAAACCCTAGACGGTTAAGGGGTTAAAGTAAAATCACTGAAGGTATCCAGATGTTTTAGACCAAAATACGTGAGCCATTCCAGATGTTCTACTCCAGAATAATATATATTTTTAACAGGTTAAACTTTATGTAAAATTAATACTTTTGAACTAGAGAAAGTATTCATTTCTGGTTAGTGAATTTATGTTCATAAAATTAAATTTTGTGAATATTTACTTCAATCAAAACTATTTAAAAATATTTGATTACTCAAACTAAAAGTAGCTAAATACTTTTATTTATAACCACTAAAAGAAAAATGAAGTTAAATCATTATTGTACTATAAAGTACTAAGTAAAGTATTGAGAGAAAAGTAACTGTTAAATTGTTTTTTTGGTTTACAAAGGTATACATTAAATGATGGTAATGTAACTCTCCAAAATTATGGAGAAATTTTATTTCAGGTCCAAAACTAGATATTCAGGGTTTTGTGTATCATGGCAATAACAATGCAGTGAAAGTCTTAGAAAAATGGGGGAAAACTGTTTTTAAGGCCATATTAAAAGAAGGTATTTACCAAGTTTCACCCTGTATGGTTAAAACAGTCAGATATGTTTCATTTACAACTAACTTAAAAAATAGCAAAGCTCTTGAACTATGGCACAGAGGTTTTGGACATATCAGCACATCCACTATTTCACATACCAGTAGGAAAAAGGGAGTGATTGGTTTATTACTCTTTAAGTGATAAGACAATCTTTTGTGAACCATGTAAAATTAGTAAACATCAAAGAGTTTCATTTAAGTCTTTGAGAGAACTGAGATCCAAGGCTCCGTTAAAGCTGTTGTATGCTAATGTTTGTGGTCCTCAATCTGTCAAAGGAAGAATGGGAGAAAGATATTTTATTACCAAATAATTGAGGATTATTCACATAAAGTTTCATTGTTTCCTATCTGAGAAATATATCTCAGGTTTTTGGTATAATTAAATCCTATATTACCAGAGTTGAAAATATTTTAAATAAAAAGGTTAAGGCATTTAGATCTGATATTTGGACAGAATTTGTGAATAGACAGATGCAAAATTATTTTGCTGAAAAGGGGATATATTCATCCCGGAACAAAACTGTGTTAGTGAAAGATATAACCAAACTGTTGCAAGTGGTGCTACAGCAATTCTGCAGAAATCTGGTCTTCCTAAGTGTTTTTTACCTGAAACAGTGTTATATTTTACATATACTTGGAATAGAGTTTGCCACAATAAGCTGAACAAGATGCCTTGCGAATTATTCTCAGGGTCCAGACCCTCAGTCAAACACTTAAAGTCTTTTGGTACTGAAGCATATATAGGTGTACCTCGACAACATAGATAAAAGCTAGATATCAGAGCCCAAGAAGGTTTCCTCGTTGATTATGCATTCCGTACAAAAGGATACCGGATTTGGATGCTTGATACCAACAATATAACAGAAACTATTAATGTTTCTTTTAATGAGAAAGTTGTGTACAAGGATGCTTTAAGTGGAGCAATGCTGGCCCCTAGTAACAGGATTTCGACTGTCTCAAATGAGAATGAAGTGGGACGTGACGATGATATCGAATATCACATTGTACCTTGTGATTCTAAAAGCGACAACAGTGATTCTGAAGTCTCCATAGATGATATTACTAGCCTAATATCAGAACTAAATGTTAAAGTTGAAAATTGACTCAAATTATTAACATATCATTGATAGTTTTTTTGGAACCACCCTACTTTAAATGTAATCTAATCTAACATATCATACAACATGGGAGATTATTTCTACTGTCCAGAAAATAAATTTTAAATTTGAAAATACTATAAATACTAGAATTTTACCAGACAATTGTATATCAGTTTTATATCAAAAATTACATACATTAGTTGTTCGGATAAATTAACCTTAATAAACTAATGATATTGGATTATAAAGAACATCAATAACTATTTATCAAATTGAATAAATCTTAGGAATTGGTATGGATGCCAAATACACCAAGGCTTCACTGCAGTGGATTCTTGTGACAACATACTTGATGTGCACAAGCATGAAATTGCATTTTATGTAGGGAACATGTTGATATGGATGGCGAGCATCTTTGGAAATATTCTGCCCTCCAGGAAGTCCGCTCTTCTTCACATTTCAAGATGCTCTCCACTCCTGGAGATACTTTTCTTTATTGGACTGCAAGACTTATTATGCTCAAGAGCCAACATAAAAACATAATTTAAAAAAAAAAAAAAAAAACAAGCATTAAATTTGTTTGGAGAGTTCTAATAACACTAGAATCCTTTGCTATGTCTTTTTTTATTATTATTATTTATTTTACATTTATGCTTGAAATGTTTGCATTTGAATGGGTTTTTTAAAAAAAAAACAAAAACAAATTGCATAAAAATCCATATTTTAGGTGTAGCAAGTGAAAGGTATGGAAGGTATAAACTCAACTGGAATTTTCTTTTAATTTGGGGCATGAATAATGTCTAAGGTGTGTTGATGATTCTTCTAAAAATAATAATTACATGAGTATTTTTACTTTATAACTTATGCAATTAAAATTGCAGTAAAAAATGATGGAGCTGAACAGATTTTGCAGGATTTCTAATTTTCGTGCTAAGCACTTCACAGCTCTGTCACCAATGTAAATTACGTCACTATACGCAATAACCTCCTACCAATACCGATCTTATTCGAATTTCAGCTTTGAAATCGCGCGCTTTTTAAATTTCAAATACCAAACTTTGAATATTTCATTAGAATTAAATAATATAGAAGTATTAAGATTCTAATAACTAGAAACGAATTTATTAAAACTCAAATTTTAACATATCATGCAAGTGAACTTATCTTAAAAAAAAAAAAAATAAATAAAAAAAAAACCTATTACTCTAGTACAAACTTAAATTTATATATTCAGTGCTTTTAAGTTTTAGTTAAGTACAGTTCTATTTAATTTTTCTTATCACCATATCATTCATTTAAAGTACTTTTGTGACTTTGTTATTTTCATTGTTATTCATGCATTGTTATTTTCAACTTTATTTGTTCTGCTATGCCTTACCAGCATACTACAGCATTTATTACAAACACACTTAAAATTTTACTTCTGGGACTGCCAATTTGGGATTTCTATATTCATAATCAAATTATTAACTTACTGTATATGTATGTGAGTTCATCAAAGAGGGCGTACCCCAGATGTTTTAAAAGCACCAGATTCAGAAAATCAAACTCTGGTGTCTGATAGTTTTGGCTAAAAAGTTTTATTGTCATTGGTATAATAATTTATTTATTTTTGTTAGTAATGATAATGAATTATTTAATTGGAATATCTTTATTTTATCTATTCTCAAATTTTAAACTTAATTCATGTTATGTAATTTATGTTTAACATCAATAAATTAAACTTACTTATTTTTATGCAAGCCTAATTATTGGCATGTTATTAGTTTATTTATTAAAGGTTATATTAATAGAATGAAATATTTTATAAATATTAAAACCAATAGCTAGTGTTTCTTTAACTGCATTAAAATTTAATATTTGCAGTTCTGCTTATCGTAGTAATAAAAATGGCAATTAGCCTAATGGTGGTTATTGGTAAAATGACATCTGCCCACAGATACTTAAAAAAGTGGTACAGAATGACAAACTTCAGTGTAGCGCTTCCTAGTACAGTGACACCCAGGCAATAAAGCTAAATTTCTAATGTGAACAAATTTCATTTTTTTATTTAAACTTCAATTTTAATTTACCGGGCAACTGCGCCCACCATAAAAAAACTTCAATCTAGTGCCACTTACTACAGTGACATCTAGGCAATAAAGCTAAATTTCAAACGTTAAAAAATTAATTTTTTGTTTAAGCTTGAATTTTTAAAAAAAACAGGTCAATAAAGCTAAACTTCTAACATTAACAAATTGCATTTTTTACACAAACTCAAATTTTAATCAACCAGGCGTATGACTCCCACATTAAAAAAATTTTTAGTTTGGTACAATTTAACACTAACGTGAAACACTCAAAAACTTACTTAAAGATGTATTTACTTTTTTAAACTTGGATTTTTATAAAACCTAGAGTTTCTAATAATCGCTCTGAATGAAATATTAATGAAAAATAAAATAACTCACCCCATAGAGAAAAGAACGTTTTTTAGAGCTTTTAAGAAATCTTCAACTGTATTTTCTTTATGCTTTCTCCACCATACAAACTCTGCAATGTATGAATCAAACTAACTAGGCTCATGATTAGCACCCTATATAGATCTTATATTGGCCGACCAAATAAAAATTCAAAATAATATAACTTAAAGAAAATTCAAACAATATAGTTTTCAAAATTTTGAAACAGTATTTTAAAAATTATAAACAATATATCTTCTAAAAATTTGAGATAATATAACTAAAAATGGAAACATTAACATAGTATATTCTTAATTTGCAAACTAATATAATTACTCATTGAACACACAGACACAAAAAAAAATTTTGGGGGCATATCATATGATAACGTTAAGTCATAAAAGGAAAATCTCATCACAAAAACACATTCCCAATCATTAGGCCAGTTTGGCGCACTTTGTTACATGCTTGACGCATTTTACCCTCAGTACAGTTCCCTACACTTTAGCGAAAATTGCTACTGTACATATATTAGAAACATACATAGACTTAGATTTAATGTGAATTATACATCTTGTTAACTGAAAGCACAAGTTTTGACAAAAATGTTTAAAATTAAGTTCCTAGTCTTTAATTTTGCAATACTTCTATAGTAAATAAATATAATGAAATATTCAAAATTTCCGTATCTAATAATGAAAAAAACACAAGAGTGAAATATTCATTTATATAAAGTTTAACATTGAGTACATTATGTGTAATGATATAATTAAGACTGACGAAATAAATATACAGAGCTTGGCATGAAAATTAGAAATTGCCCCAAACCTCTACTAGCTCCCAGATTTTTCAACAAATTTTATATTAAACCTAACATATTAAGCCTAACTATATAATATGCAAAATAAATATTGGCTGAAGACTAGATGATAGTGCGAGTGATAAAATAGATCAAACTGACTTCCCATATCCATCATTCCATATACTGATGTCAGAATGTGTTTGTATGACAGTTTTTGTTTTATGGTGCAATGTGATTGTATATCGCAAAATTATTTTTGTGTAACAATAACACTAGAAGCATTTGATTAGCAATTTTTTACAGTTTAAGTCTTTGAAATGAATGATTTAATTTTTATATTTTGAAATTTTTTTGAAAGTTAAGTTTTTGAATATTAGTTTAAAGGGAATTTTTTATTTTAAAATTTACTTAAAAAGCTTATTTTTAAAAGTTTTTAAATTAATTAATTTTTCTACTGCTTGCATTATTTTGTATTATCATTTTTCTCACGGAGTATACATAGCCACCACGTGATCACATAAGCCATGTAATCATTCTGAGAACATTGTGGCATAATATTTTGGAGCCAGAATGACTATTAGACAGTCTATTGTCCAAACCATGCTGATGATTCTGCAATCAATGAGTAGGATAGTTACTTTATTTATGTATTTAATTAATATTGTATATATATTTTATGTCAGACAAAGTAGGATTCAAAATCTCGAACCGAGTCCTGTCATCAATTCCTACTCATCTGCAATTTCTTTGAGAAAAAGTACTATTTTGTCTCATCCTCCTTACTCACCTGATATCACAAGATGTTTGTAAGGCCATCGATTTCAATCTTCATTTGAAATTAAATGCGCATTGCAGGCTAAACTAAAGGGCATGGTCAAAAATGGATTTGATGATGACAAGCTTTGATGAACTTTACAAACTCTGTCAAAAGTGTGTTGTTTCACAAGGGTCTTATTTCTAAGATGTTTCTATAATTTTATTAATAATATCTTAAGTTATACATTCAATCTGACAACTTTAAAATCATACCACGTATTTATATATATATATTTCATATATTTGAACTTAGATTTATTCAACATAGTAATGTTGATTAATTAGATAGTTTTTGTAACAATATTTGTTTATGTTATAGATTTATTTTTATTACCCTTTTTAAATCGGGGCTATATATATATATATATATTCATATATATATATTGCCTTATATATAAATATATATCAAAAAATTTTCGAGCAGAACATTCACAAAGTAAACTACTAGTACATTTTCGTTTCTTCAGCTGACAGCGATTGAAGGACTTCCCAGTTGAAAGTCGTTAGAATGTGATTATTGTCAGGTGGGCCAGGGTAAACGGAAATGCGTCTCATCAAGAATTAGAGGCTTTTGTATTCTTGACAAGATCTAAAGGGAGAAAAACTTGCAATGCAGTGAAAGCCAAAACTATGTTGCCACCACGAAGCAAAAATGGAGCACTTTCTTCACAGAAGCCCAGACGGTTAAGTGGTTAAATCAGCAAGTTAGGGGAATTATAAGGTAGGTAACATGTTCATATAACTCCAGTGTCTGATAGTTTTGGTTATAGCGTAATGCCTTGGTATTATAGATTATTTACCTTTGTTAGTAGTGACAATGAATAGTTTAAATGAAATATTTTTATTAGTCATCAAATTTTAAACTTAATTTATATTATGTACTTATTTTTATTATGTTTGATATCAATAAACAAAACTTACTCTTTTTATTTAAGTCTAATTATTGATATACTATTAGTTTCTAGTATATTAGGTTCTATCAATAAAATGAAATAATTTGTACTTAAAGCAATAGCTAGTTGCTTCATTAAGCAACTAGCAATTATAGCTCAGCTTATAGTTATAACTCTTTGGGAATTAGCCTTATATTGTAAGAGTATTAATAATAGGATACTTACCCATAGATACTTAAATCCTATTATAGGGACCAACAGTATAACTCTAATTGGTGACCTTTGTGACTTTTTTCGTTGCAAAGCAATTCAAATATTGTTTTCATTTTAAAAAACCCTACATTTTATGCAAAAATGACCAACAAATAAAAGGAAAAAAAAACCAACAAACAATAGTTAGACAGCGAAATACTCTTATCCATAAATTTTTAACATCATGGCAAATATGTACACTGATAAACATTCCTTTAATAAATGGACAATATTTTGAATGATGATAAAAACAAACAAACAGAATGATATAAAAAAATAGTAAGCAAAAATGCTCATTTGAAATAGGAAATAGATAAGTAATAATTGATTATCAAAAAAATATATTAGTTCTAGTAAATTAAATAAAATGCAAATGTTATGTAATGCATATGCACTGTATTTTAGTAATTCAACCAGACATGTACGAAATTTGAATAATTATATGTTTGTAAACAAGTATTAGATTGTACGACTGACATTTAACAACATTTATATAATCTTAATTTTGCAAAAGAATAAGCTTTAGAATGCTTACTAAAGCTTCCAGTTTCTCAGCTGCTATTTCCATTGTTAACTTTATGAAAGATTGGACAGATTATTTACTTATTTAATATATTCTTATATACTATTGCCACAAACAACTAAGGATGCTGTTCATAAATTTAAAATAATTACAGATACAGTTAACTTCAATATTTTTTAAAAGACCGGCTAAAAATCAGAAGGCTATGTAAATAGAAAAGATTTGTATACATCTGCTTATGTGACACTAAAGTTAAATTTTTCTAGACTCATAAAATTCGTATTGTAATTTTAAAGAATATTGACGAATAAAGAAAAGCTAACGAAAAACTAATAATTTTTCTTATTTTCTCCGGACATAAATCTGATCATTTCTGGAAAAAACATCAAAACTAACAAAAGTTAAGCATTAATCAATTAAAATTGTTATTTTCATTGTTCATATTAATATAGTCAGATATATAAAAGTATACCAAAATATTTTCTAATGATATCTTTAAAGAAGTAGTCATACTCAGCCTAGAAGAATTATAAATTCTGTAAATAATTAAAATTAATTCGAAATCTTACTGTTAAAATGAAAAATGATGTTCATAAGAAAATTCAAAATTTCTGAGAATGTATTAAGTTTCATTGCATGAACTATAGTAGTGAAATAACTTGGCCCCATGTTTCATTTGCTTTGAAAATTCAAAATATGACTCGAAGAAAATATCATTTTAAAGAGTTACTTAGCTTTGAACCATTGAATATAATGTTTTCTATACAACCATACTCACTTTTAAATATAAACAATTAAGAATGTCTGCTAATAAAAATATTCATATCTAAACATTTTTTAAGTCTGATCATTTTAAAAATACTGTATTTTTGATCAAACATATTGAATATTCATTTCCATGTAAATAATTTAGATAGAAGGATCAAGACATATAAGTTTGCACCACTTATGTGATAAAAATTATGAAACATGTAGAAAAAAATCATTTTAAAATAATAAAAATTTAAATTTTTATGTTTTTTAAGATATGAGAGATAATTTAGGGCCAATATTTAACGAAATTTAAGTATTCAGGTTTTTAATAATGAACGACTCATATTATTTCTGGGTACTCAGTATTATGTAGTATTATGTAGTGAATAACTTCATTTATTTAGAAAATACATGAACAACATGAATATTAAAATGAGAAAAAAATGTGACTTTATGAGCACCTTATTCCATAGCAAACCTATAACCTAGATAATTTTTTTTTAGTTTTAGATAATTTTGCTTAACGAAATTCTTTCTGATGTCATTTATCTAGCTGTATTAATAATTTTAATAATTATTCAATTAAAAATTAGGGTTATGTTATTCAAGCAATTTACTTATTTAAATGATTATTACATTTTTTGTAACACTTAAAATTGGCAGGAACTGAGGCATCAGTAAATAATGAATTAAGAATTTATAAAGTCAACATTACCTCTATAAAAGAGAAAAAGCTACTACTTTATTTCCATCACACTTAGAATCAAAATGAAGCCATTTTTCTAACTAAAATATAACTTGCATATAGTTTGTAGTATCTATAAATTAGCACTTGCTTTTAATTTCTCATCAAAAGCCTAGTCTTTGGATTTTCACCACATGTATTCCCCGACATACAATTCTATGTGATGGAAAACCATACTTTGAATATTTTTGCTTACAACTTTTCATATTTCATCCATTCCAAAGTGCAGCGAAACTTGTTAAATTATAGACAAATAAGCGTACTGTTCGAAAAAATTTAGGATGGAAATTAACATGCAAGTAAGTTAATAAATGTATGCTATGTAGTTATAATGATTGTAACATGCAAGTAAGTTAATGAATGTATAATAGTGAATTTAAGAACTTCATAGTTAATGTAAGCATGTTGAATAATCTTTTCCACATAACTCTAAATAGATAAACTATAAGAATTTAAAATACATGGTCAACAATATAAAAAGCAACAGTGATCTGCATCTTATTAACAACACAAATAAATAAGTAAAAAAACAATTTCATCATTTTGATTATCCAGTGAAGCTAATTATTAAGTAGTACATTCTTCGATACTGACATTTGTGATTTAAATAATTAATTTAACTCCCTTACATAATGAAACAAGTTGAAAATTTAAAGTTGTTTTTTAAAACATGGAAATAACAGATTTTTAAGACCTCCCTTATGATATAGGTGGCGGTCCTACTCACACAAGTGAGGGAGCTGTTCACGTAATTTTGTAAGAGTGTAGCTGTAACATTGGAAGGTGACAGACGGGCCTGCCGTCGATCTTCCAATTATGGCAAAGCAACAAATAACTGTTTTGAATCGGCAGCGAATTGCCATCAAAACAAAAATTGTAAGGCTAGAAACCTTTACAAAGGACTATCAGGAAACAATTGAAAGTCATATAGAACTTTTACAAAAGTTGGATAACCTTAAAGTTAAAAACAAAACTATTGATGGAATGAGAAATGAATACTGTGCCTTACCTGAAGAAGTAAATATGGGCGAATATTTGAACAACTTAGAGGAGCTTCAAGAAAGCCTGGATAAAATTGCGGTAAGGCTGAAATTCCGTATTTCTCAATTCAAAAGTACAAATGAATTTGATGAGAAACAAAATGAATGTCAAAATGCATCTAAGGTTAAAATCCCTGAAATACCCTTACCCATATTTTTTGGTAATTATGAAGATTGGAATGTTTTTAAAGGAAAATTTTACTCTTTGATTGTTGAAAATAATGATTTAAATGAAACACAGAAACTTTATTATTTACAAGCATCTTTAAAAGGTGAAGCAAAATCCATTCAAACAACAGATGACACATTTAGCTCTCTGTTAAAAACTCTGGAAGAAAGGTGTGAAAACAAGAAATTAATAGCGGACTCACATATAAATTCAATTTTATCTTTAGAGAAATTAACTCATGAATCATCAAAAGAATTGAGAAAACTTACGGACAATATTTTATAACACTTAAGAGCGCTGAAATTGTTAGATTTAGAATTGAATAAATTATAATACTAATCAATATTATTTCCCAAAAACTAGACAAAGAAACGCGTAAACAATACAAAATGACTCAGGTCACAAACAAGCTTTCAAATTGGGAAGAATTTATTAAATTTTTGTTAAAGCCTAGTCAAATATTAGAAAATATACAACGAAATCAACCTTCATACGTAAAGCCTAAAAGTGAAAACTATTTTAAAAGTAAAAGTTTGATGATAAAATCAAGTTCCAGTTGTCCGATATGTTCAATTAATTCTCATCCCATTTATAAATGTAAAAAATTTCATGAAATGTCTATTAATGATCACTCTAACGAAATAAAAAGGAAACATCTTTGTTCAAATGTTTCGAATCTCATAATTTTTTTGAATGTAAAAATCAAATGACTTGCCAAATATGTGAAAAGAAAAATTTGCATCGGAAACACCACACCCTCATATGCAGAGTCGGTAAAACCATAAAAGAAGACCCTTTGGCCTTGAGGCAACGAGACACTACCGAGGTTCCAAGTTCACTAACGATGACTAACTGCTGTCTCTCTCCTTCTCTTGCATCCAAGTACGTTATACTCTCAACAACCAAAATACAAATAAAAGGAAATAAAGGAACTTTATTTTCTTTTCGCTCCTTACTAGACTCTTTCTCGCAATCGTCTTTTTGTACGAATGAAATGTACGACTTATTAGGAATAAAGAAAAATACGTTAACGCACCCATTGCAAGGATTAAGGGATCTACTCTAACAGTAAAAAAATGATATCAACAACTATTTCTAATCCTAATAAAGATTTCGAAACAGACATTGAATTTCTAATAGTGCCAAAAAATTACAGATCTCACTCCTTCAAAGCAAATAGAAATATCAAATTAGATTTACCCAAGAATTTAAATTATGCTGATCCTGAATTTAATAAGCCAGGAAAAATCGACTGTATAATTGGAGGCGAACTTTTTTATCACGTGTGAAAATCAAATGAAATTAAATTAAAACATGAAAATATTATTTTACGCGATACAGTATTTGGTTGGATAGAAGCAGGTTCAATAAACGAAACAGAAATTCCAAATAAGTTACAGTGCTGTTTGGCAATAAATGATCATGATTTTTTGAAATATGATTTAGAAAGGTATTGGGATCTAGAATATTTAGGTATAAGGGATGATCCAAAGCTAGATTCTCATGATGTTGTTTTACAAATATTTAGTGAAACAATAACTTAAAGGGTTATCGCTACCAATTGTGTTTACCATGGATCTCTAATTCATTTGATTTAAATAATAATTATCCAGTTGAAGAAAAGAGATTCAATACTCTTTTAAAACGACTTAACAAAAACCCCACTTTACGTGAACAGTATAATGAAATAATAGAAGATTATTTGAAAACAGATGTCATAGAAAAAGTTTTACCCGAGAAATACTCTTTAGGTAATCATATATTTTATCTTCCTCATCAACCCGTTTGCAAAAATGATAAACTAACAACCAAAGTTCGCATTGTGTTTGATGCTTGCTCTTATGATCATGGTCAGATATTTTTAAATGATTGTTTTCCAGCCCAAATCTTAATTCAAATTTAATGGACCTTTTAATTACATTTCGCTTCAATAAAGCAGCATTCACAGCCGATATTGAAAAGGCGTTTTCGCAAATATCCTTGTCGAGTGACGATGGAGATGCAACAAGATTTCTTTGGAAAAATTGTAAAGCTGTTCAAAACGATAACGGAATTGAAATTTACAGAGTTAAGCGTGTTCTCTTCGGAATTAATTCGAGTCCTTTCCTGTTAGCTGCTACGATAAAGCATCATATAGAAAGATATCGTGATAAATATCCCACCACAGTTCACTCATTAAACACTTGTTTCTACGTTGATGATTTGATTACTGGAGCAAATGATGATGAAGAAGCCTTCCAAATTTCTTCTAACGCTAAGGAAATTATGCAGGAAGCTGGTATAAAGTTAAGAAAATGGAATTCCAACGAGTCAAGCTTAATGATAAGATGGAAGCATGAAAACTTTGATACTCACCCACCAGCCTCTTCGGTGGGATTAAATGCCAATTCAGTGAAGATATTAGGTATTGCTGGGAATACTGCAGAAGGCTGTCTGACAGTGGAAGTGAGAAATCTAATAGAATTCCTTAAAACGAAGAATAATACGAAACGATTTATTTTACGAGCTGCTGGGAAGATATTCGATCCTACAGGAATTCAAGCTACATTTACCATAAGAATTAAGCGTATCTTACAAGAATTATGGCGGGTAAATGTATCCTGGGATGAAAAGCTTCCAACAGATTTAGAAGAACAGTGGACTAAGTGGTGCACAGAACTTCCTCAACTTGCGAAATTGAAAGTTCCAAGATTTATCCTGAACAATATCTTCAATAAACAAGTAGAAATACACTGCTTTTCCGACGCTAGCAACAAAGCTTATGGTCCAGTAATTTACCTTAAAGTCTATAAGCATAATGGGGTAGAAGTAAATCTTGTTGTTTCAAAAAGTCATGTTTCACCTGTCAAGAAACTGTCCTTGCCTAGATTAGAGCTAATGGGAGCTCTTCTCGCATCACTCTTAGCTGACAAAATAAAAAAGATCTTTCAAGAAAAGGTTACAACCAAAGTTTACCTCTGGACCGACTCATAGATTGTGCTACACTGGATCAATAGCTCACCAAGAAAGTGGAAACCATTTATAGCCAACAGAGTGACAGAGATTCAAGCCATGATTGATGACAACTCTTGGTATCACTGCCCTGGAAAGAACAATCCGGCAGATCTGGTTACTCGAGGAGAAAATGCTAGTTCCTTAATCCAGAATTCTACTTGGTTTCATGGACCAACATTTCAGTTACAAGATGACTTTCCAAATGAATCCATTGCTCCCTTGAATGAAGAAGAATTTGGAACGAACTAAGAAAAACTGACAATTTTTCTAATAAGAATTCTAATTTTTTAAATTCAATATCTCAAAATTCATTTATATTCGATTTGTTGAAAATTTCTAACAATTGCACAAAATTAATCCATGTATTAAGTTTTTGTTTCAGATTTCTACACAATCTGAAATCTCCATCCGAGAAAAAAATCAGGTATATTAGAGTCTTCAGAAGTTGAGGGAGCAGAAAAGTTTATGGTAAGAGTCATTCAGCATGAAGACTTTTCTGAAGAAATAAGTAAAATTGTCAAAGATGAGCCCATTTCAGGTAATAGTAAATTAAAATCTTTAAACCCATATATTGATGAAGAAAATATTCTTAGAGTTGGAGGTAGATTAAATAACTCAAATTTTGTCAAAGATAAGAAAAATCCAATCATTCTTCCTAAGTCTAATAAACTAACTATAACTATCCTAAAATTCTATCATGAGAAATATTTGCATGTTAGTCCACAGTCCTTATTGTATTCTATAAAACAAAAATTTTGGCCACTTAATAGTAGAAATTTGTGTAGAAAAATAGTATATGAATGCCTGATATGTTTTAAAAACAAGCCGAAAATGTAGAATCAAATAATGGGCAATTTGCCTAAAGAAAGTATGGTACAAAGTTATCCCTTTAATGTTACAGGTATTGATTTCTGCGGTCCATTCTATGTTAGATTTAAAAATCAAAGAAAAGGAACACTTAATAAAGTATATGTAGCAATTTTTATCTGTTTAGTTACTCGTGCAGTTCATTTTGAAATTGTATCTGATTTGTCGTCAGAAGCCTTTATAGCTTCTTTCAAGCGATTCATCGCTAAAAGAGGCAAATGTTCAAAAATATTCACTGACAATGCAAAAAAAGGGGCAAATAAGGAATTGAAAAAATTTAATGATATTCTGGAAAATCCTGATATTTATATAAAATCCTAATAAATGTAAGTAATTTTTTCTTGGATGAAAATATTGATTGGAAATTTATACCTCCTAGATCACCTAATTTTGGAGGTCTTTGGGTATCTTGTGTAAAGTCCTTTAAATATCATTTAAAGCGCATAGTAGGAAACAACAATTTCACTCTAGAAGAATTTTTAACTATAGTTATTCAAATCGAAGGAATGTTAAATTCTAGACCCCTTACTCCATTAAGTTCTGATTTCGATGACTTCGAAACACTTAGTCCAGGTCATTTTTTAATTGGCAGACAGTTAAAAAACATTAACGAACCCAATTAAACTAATATAAAGGAAAGTAATGTTAATAGATGGAAAAAAACAACAAAGGCCACTCAACAAATAAGGAATCTCTGGAGAAGAGATTAATTTAAGCAATTTGCAAGAAAGAACAAAATGGCAGTTTGAAAAGAACAATGTAGTGATAGGCTCTTTAGTTTTAATTAAAGAAGATAATCTTCCTATTAATAGATATTTACTTGGTAGAATAGAACAGGTTTTTCCTGGTAATGATTCTAAAATAAGAGTTGTAATTGTAAGGTTAACAAATGGTACAATTGTAAAATGTCACGTCAGAAGTTTAAGCATTTTACCCATAAATTAAAATATTGATCACTGTTGAAATTGCAACAAAATTATTTGTTTATTATTCATATATATATGTTATACATTTCATATATTTCTTATGTGTATTGTAATGTGCATTTATTGTATTGTGTAATGTTTATGTAATCAAGTGTTTAATATTTAAATTTTTCAAATATTTGGAAATATTAATTGCATAATGTTAATTATATTTCGATATAAATTCATGATATTGTTTTGAAATTAGCATTTCAACCAGGGGGAGTATGTTAAGACCTCCCTTATGATATAGATGGCGCTTCTACTCACCCAAGTGAGGGAGCTGTTTACGTAATTATGTAAGAGTGTAGCTGTAACATTGGTAGGTGACAAACGGGCCTGCCGTCTGTCTTCTGCTATCCCTGTTTTGTTATGTTTGAATAAATGTTGTTTTATTAAAGAATACAGTCCACTTAAATTCATTAGTTAGTAGTACGGCTCTTACACAGATAATTATTGTATATAGATTAAAAAGTTTATCCATTGTACCAAAATACATAATAAGTAATTTTCAATAACTAACGCATTCAAGTAATATCTGAAAGCAAAGAAATCGAAACAATAGTTCTTTCCGAATAATATTCTGTTGATACATTTACCATAATAAATAAATATATGTGAATAAATAAAAGTAGATACATACTCGTACAGATATTTTATTATTATATGTATAACAATAATATCGGATTATGGGTTTCGGAATATTTTCATGGTTAATAATATGCAAAACAATTGCAAGTAAATATAATATATCTAAACATAAAAATAGGAAGTATTTTGATTTCGATTCTAATTTTAAGTTCAAATAGATTAAAAATTTTCATGGTAATCAAAATTTGTTATAATAAATATAAGAAAAAATCAAACTTACCGACACGGAGACTTTTTTTTAAAACTTCTTGATAAATTAATTGAAATTGAAAACGGTTGCGATTAAACTTCAACTATCGAAGTTTCTAAGTGATTAAAATTCAAGAACATGAATCTCAGTTAGTAAGAAAATTCTTGAGCTAAACAAGAATGCAACTAAACAGCATAGAAAAATAGAAAGCCATATTAAATTTAACTCTACATATGATATATTTTGGCAAAATCTTGGCATGCCCAAGATGGTTAGTAACTCGGCTACCTTTCTAGGACCAATAATGGTTTATCATGGAAGATTGTAGAAAACTCAGCCCCCATGATATTACCAACCTTGGCTTATCTTGGTATACTATATAATGGGAAACCTTGGCCCCCATGATAGGACCCATAGAGCTAGGAGTAGTGGAGAGGGCATATCCTATCAAATGCATTAGGTCCGATTGAAGCCATTTCCGCCATCTTGGTTGGAGCATCAAATGCTGATAGGGAAGAACGCGTCGAGTGATTCATAAACTACGCATGCGCAAGAAAAGCACAATTTGCGCATGCACCAATATTTCGATAAATATAGCAAAGAATAACTCTCAAATTAATTAAAAAGATATTTTTTCATAAAGAAAACAAATTTGTACAGAATACATATTTTTGTGTGAAATAAAATTTACAATTTGTAATGAATATGTAAATTTTTTATAAGCTGAGAAGAGTTATTTAATTACATAAATTTCTTTTAAAAATTAGAAATAAATATTTTTGTCATACATATTACTCATCTATATAATTTAGTGCATTTAAAGAAAAAATGACTATAAGTAGAGAAGGCTTTGAATATTAATCACTAAATGTAATTCTTTTACACACCTTTTCACTAAAAATGTTAATTTGAATTAAATCTCTTGTATAGAGTGAAAATTAAAAATAAACACAGTATGCTTCAATATTTTATTGAATACAAGACATTTCTTGATTTATAAAAGGAGGTTAACATATATTATAGACCTTAAAAAAAAAAAAAAAGAATTACTTTAGTATATATAATTATAGAGTACACATTATTTAAAGTATTTTTAAAATAATGCTTAACATAGATAACAAAATACTTAGTACAGCTTTAATTAGTAAGATGTCATTATTATTCAGAGGATCATGATGAAATTTATGAAGTTTCAATTGAGTAAAAACATTTTCAATATTCAAATCAGATAAAACAATCAATTCACATTGAAGGCTTATTTTCTGACATTTTTCACAAGCTGGGAAATAAATTATAAAACATACATGTCATTCATCTATATAATTTAGTACCATTAAAAAATGTGATTGTTAGTAGAGGAAGGTTTTGAATGTAAAAAAAACCTCCAAATGTAATTTTATTGCACTCTTTTCACTAAATGTTAATAATTTTTAATTAAATTTCTCTTATAGAGAGTGAAATTGAAAATAATCATAGAATGCTTGAAAATTATTTTATCAAATACAAAAGATCTATTGATTATTTAGAAAAGGAAGCTAATATATTAAAGCATTTTTACAATAATGCTTAATTACAATTTAATTAGTTGGATGAAATAAATATCCACAGGATCATGATCAAATTGATGAAGTTTCACAATTGAGGAAATATTTTTCAATATTCACAGCAGATAAAACATCCAATTCACGTTGAACGTTTATTTTTCTGACATTTCTTACAAGCTGGGAAATAAGTTATAAAAATTATTATTAATTACATAAATTTCTTTCAAGATTAGAAATTTTATTTTTGTCATACATGTCACTCATCTATAACATTTTAGAGCATTTTTAAAAACAATGTAAGTAGAAGAAAGTTTTGAATGTGTGTAATAAACCTCCAAATGTAAATTTTTTTTACACACTGTTTTCACTAAATGTTAATAATTTTTAATTAAATTTCTCTTATAGAATGAAATTAAAAATAAACAAAGTATGCTTGAATATTATTTTATCAAATACAAAAAATCTATTGATTATTTAGAAAAGGAAGCTAATATATTACTGACCTTTAAAAAGAATTGCTTTTGTATATAATTGTCTTACAGAGTTCATATTATTTAAAGTATTTTTACAATAATGCTTAATACGGATAACAAAATAATGCTTGATTACAGCTCTAATTAGTTGGATGACATGATTATCCAGAGGATCATGATCAAATTGATGTAGCTTCAATTGAGAAAATATATTTTCAATATTTAATGCAGATAAAGCATCCAATTCACATTGAATGTTTATCTTTCTGACATTTTTAATTTTGAAAATGAGTGTAACATATTTCTTCTAAATACAGATTCACACACTTTACAAATCTTGTAAACATCATCTGATGGGTATATCAATTTACCCTGTGATTTGAAGAAATCAAGGAGAATTATAGGGAGTAACTGCTTGTAATACATTTAAACATACTTCACATTTAATAAGTTGCTTTAATTTTTACTACAAATCCAGCAATATAATAAATTATATCACAAGAAAATTCATTAAGTAAATCTAGTTTAAAAAATATATCTTGCTCTTCTATCATCAAATCAGAACTTCTATTTAAGGTTGTTAATGAATGTACAATATTATTTTGAGAGGTTGACATATTGATAACATTAATAGGTGAATTGTGACTAGGTACACTTAAAATACTGATTTCAGTTAAAGGAATACAATTACCAGAAGATGCAGGTTTCAATTCTGCATTCACAAGCAATTTTTATAAGCTGCTTTGAATTGGCGAGCTGTTGGATTGTTGTTGCTGCCACCATGAAATCTTATTGATGAAAAGAAAAGTTCTAAATGATCTTGGCTGACCTTGTAAAAATGGAAAGTAAAATAATGGAGGATTTGTAGGACAAATTAATGATTCTGCTATATGCAATACACTCTGAATGCATACTTTAAATCCTAAAAATCAATTTTCCTGTTGGAATCTAAAATTTTTGGACCACCAACACTTACCCCTCAAATTGGAAATATATTCATCTGCTTGCTTTAGAAATAATTTAACATTTTGCATATCAGATTGACTTAGAGCTTTTTAAAACCATATTGTTTATTAGATCTAGAATTTAAAATATCAAACAGAGTGTTAAAAATTCTTAAAAATTCTACTGCAGCTTCACTGCCTTTAAAATTATTGAGTTTTAACTTGTTGTTTACACAATATTCAATTGCATCTGCAACACTTTTACTCAACACTTGAGCTGCTAATTTGACCTTCATTTTCTGTTTGTGATAAGACATATGAGAAGCCCTTAATTTATTTCCCATATGTAATCCTTCTGATTCTTGAAGTTTATGTAATTCATCAATATATTTCAATTTATAAGAGAATTATTAAAAGCCAAGCTTTTTTATCTCAAAAGTATTCCTTACAAGTTTCAGCATATGTGAAGGATCAAAAAATATTGCAATTTTGGAATTTTCATCATCAGGATGTGGAAAAGTAGTTATAAGATTATTAATATCAAGTGAACAGCCAAGAATTTTAGCCATTGTCAAATTAGATGCTAATCCATCAAATGTCAGGGAAACAACAGTAGCACCAATGTTTTTTAAAAGGGAGAGAACATTTTGAATTAAATTAGCTTTTTGATGACCATTAATCCCATTTGTAAGGAAGTAGCCTAGAGGTAATTTCCAGTTATCATTGATAGAAACCAAAAGAATAACAAATGCTTCTTTAGCTACAGGTAAAGAATCTTCATTTCAGAAAGCCCCATATTAATGTAGCCATGGAATTCTTTACCATCATATTCAATATGCTGACGAATGGCCATTTCATCTATTATTAAAGAAAAATATAAAGGATATTTACTATTTTTAATTTTAGTATCCAATGCTTTGAAGCATTCTTTAGAAAAATCCAGGATTTCCATCAATATGTTGATACCATTTTTGATAAAGTACGTCGATGGGGAAGTGCCAAATTGAAGGTTTTTCTTACAAATTCATATGCTTTTGGTGAATAAAAATGCAAAGTCAGAGCAAAGATCTTAATTGTTTTTGAATAACTTTTAGGCAAATTTTGTTCTGTTACACTTGCAAGTTGTGAGTAAGAAATTCCTTATTAACAAGACTAACAGTCTCTAAAACATACAGAACATCATCATCAATAAAGTTGAGGTTTTTAAGTTCTTCAAGAAGCATATTTAAGTCACAAATTTTTTCTTATAACGCGTGTTTTTGTTGGAGAATTTTAATTTTTTATTTTGGTTTTAATTATTTCATTCAGATTCTCTATTTTTCGTTTATAAACTATTTTTGTTGGAGATGATAATTCCATTTTAGTATTTGTTACTGACATAGGAATTGCATCAACAACATTAGAAGTACTTGCACAGCTGTAGTTTCACTCCTATCCTTTATAGTTTCATTTGTAGACAGGCTGGATTGATCTTTAATATTACTACTGCTTGGCGGTTTCGAGGATTATATTTCTGAAAAATAAAAATTGATCCACATCATTACAAATGTTAAAAAACTTCATCAGCAATTTATTCAGATAATTTTAATATTAAAAGAAATATGTAGAAAAAGCAACTTTTATAATATTGTATGCATTCTGAATGCATGGCAAATACAATAAAATTATTTAATGTTATGCATTGTTTAAAACGAAAAATTTAAAAAAAAAAAGATAATTTTAAAAATATCAACAAAGTAAATAAGAAAATTCTGATTGTATTTAACTCCAAAGAATTTTCTTGTAAAACGATATATTCTACCTTTTAAAATGATTAAAAGATGCATATTTATTTCTCTTTAAGTAAAAATTATGAATTTTGAAAATATTTTATAACAATCTTACCTTTTGCAATTAGGATGGAAATTCTTTATATAACTGGATAAGCATCATCTCTTAATCTGACACAAGAAAGAGATGTCCGATCTATCATTTCTTCAGGGAAATGTGCTGAACACAGCTTACTATGTTTGGAGGGAAGCCAATTTTGCCGACGTACAGCTTTGATCCAAATTTCTCTCGCGCTATGCTCATCTTTGGAAAACTATGAAAAGAAATTAGAATATTAAAAATGACATCTTTCATTAAAAGTTACAGAATATAGTTAGAATGGAACTAAGTTCCTTATATATTACTATTTCAGCTACATACTCAATGACAGAAAGACAAAATTGATTTAACTTGTTATGTGCCGAAGTTAAGCTATCTATCCTATATACCATAGAGCAAGGAATAGCTCTTAGCTCTATGCTATATACCAAAACCATATTCATGTAAGCACTTAAATGATAAATTGCCATTTTTGTATGAAATATTTCTAATGCTTAGCTCCAAAATAAAGAAATATCATTAAATTTAACTAACACATTTATAAATAAATATTTTACTGACAAACATAAATATGTTTTTGGGACAAAATATTATTTTATTATAAACTTACTTTAACAGATAATAAAAAACATACATGAAATAAGTATAACATATAGAATATAAAATCATAATAATTTGCTTATTCTTCCAACTAGAATTAACATTACCCACACAACCACAAATATCTATGTGATAACCAGATCAATTTCAATTCATATCCAGATATCTATTAGATCTGCATCAAATCCTTGAGATATTCAAAACTTGGATGTCCACTCGATATCATAAAATAACATCATCTAGACATTAACTTTTGGATATTGGCGATACATCTCAGATAATTAAAACTCTTACAAATTGAATATCCATATTTTATAAGGGCTAGACATAATACTAGAATATTAAATTTGATCATCACATTTATTACTAAATATTTTAGCGACAAACATAATTATGGTTTTAGAAAAAATGTTACTTTAATGTGAACCAACTTTAACAGATAATGAAATAACATACATGGAATAACTATAACACATAGAAAGTAAAAATAAAACATTTTGCTAATTCTTCACTTGGATTAAAATCATTATGGAAAACACATTATACAATATAAAAATAGATACTTATATATACAAATACATGCTTAATTGTCATAAAAACAAATTTTCTTTACTTTTCTAAAAAGAAACATTTTATAAAAACTATAAACAATTAAAATATTTATCTTAAATATATATTTTAAGCTATTTTTATAACCCTTTGCAAACTCAGGTTTGAGGAATAACAGATGAACATGCAATAGTACTGTATGAGTTCATGATAAAAAAATATTCTACATTGTAATGAGTGAATTTTAAAATTTTTATAATATTTTTAAGGAAACCAAGAAAAATCAACTGGATTATCAAAGGGTTAGTAGAATTACTGTCCTTAATCAAAACACATTATATTCGTTAACATTAACTGATATAAGAAGCTTAGTAATAATAATTAGAAAGAAATTTATACATAAATTATATATATATTTTTATTTCCATGTACTAAAATATCTGTTCCATACATAAGGCTTAAGCATGCATAGAGTTAATCATTGCTTTATGGTTCTATACATACAACATGAATTTCAATATTGTTTTAAACGAGAAATTACTTAAAAAATAATATAATTTAATAATTATTAAACTATCATTTAACTTAATGTAATTTTTATGCAATCATTAATACATTAAATAATAAAACGATAGCTAAGCAAACTGCAAATAAGCAACACTTAAGCTGAGCACAAAATTTTTCTTACCTGTGAAATGTTATTCCTTCCAATTTCTTGGACCTTCTATTAGTGCATCCGAATGCTACACAAGATGTCATTTCTTCTTTTAAATTCAAATTAAGAAAATAATGTAACTTAAATATCAAAAATTAAGAAATAAATTTAGCACTTATGTTATTGCATACAAAATAAGCGCTTTTCTTATCCAACTAATATGGCCGCTCGGTTACAGTTGATACTTCATCGAAAGGGGGAAATTTCCCCTCCCCTTATTCCTTGCTCTATGATAGGACCAACCTTGGCTTATCTTGGCATGCCCAATCTTGGGGAAAACATGGCGCCCTTTATAGAACCACTCTTGGGTTTATCTTGGCATGCTGGATATTGGGGAAAACTTGACTCCCATCATTTATCCCTTATTAAGGTTATCTCGGCAAGATTGACAATATTGGGCCAGGCTATTTTGCTGCTTGGGAAGTTTTCTGTAATTTTTACAAATTCAAATGATATATTAAAAGCGACACAAGCAGTCATAGCGGAAAAGCTATTGTTCCTAATATTCTACCTTGAATAATATCTGTGATATATTTGCTTGTATAAATATATTCAAAGGTTGAATTTAAATTTTCTGTTAAAAAACTTAGTAAAATCATTCATCCCATAAATATTTAAGATATTAATCAACTTCATAATATTGAAAAAAAGCAAATCTAATTTAATAAAAGGTAAAGTCGAATATCATTTCTCAAATTTTTTTTTTATTTCTTTAACTACTAAAAAACTTTTACTCTAAAAAAACTGCAAAGTATAGAAATGTGCGTTAATAGTGCTTAAAACAAAATAAATTTTTAAAAGGTTTTAAGAAATCACTACATTAGTGATAAAATAATTCTTAAAATATTCTTTACTCTGTAAGTAGTAATCACAAGGATGCCATACGTACTATCATACAAGTAAATGAATTCTTAGAAGAAAAAACAATAAAAATAAATTTAAAATTTTAAATCGTCTTTTCCGATTTAAACTTACCATAAAATATATGTCTTGTTATGACTTTTTTATTTTCCTTTTTCTTCTATTCTATTGTTGACGTATTAATTCCTTGAATAAATAAAAAACGGTTTTTAAAACCGATGCTTTTGTCTTTACATAAATGAAATCGTTTTATTAAAAAAAAAAAAAAAAAAAAAAAAAAAAAAAAACTTTAGAAAATATTTTTAATTTTGATTCCCACGTGCTTAGGCCATAATGTTGCTATTCGATATGGATCTCATGTCCAAATCAATTCGACTATTGTTATGAACAATTGGTTCAAAGAAATTTGAAACAACTTCTGGAAGCGTGGTTTCGTATACTTGGAACAATTGTTTGTTTTACTTACAAATTCTCCTTCAAATCCAAAATAAAAAAGAGAATTAGAGAAGCTTTAATGGATTTCAAGAGAACAAAAGATGACAGAGCTAAAAAAAACTTGAATTAAACAAAGACACAAATTAAAAAAGATTAAAATTTCAATAAATTTTGGAAGCAATATCGATAAAGATTTGAAAATTTGAAAACAAATTATTTTTAACAACAAATAAATTTCATGATTTTGAAAACTTTTACAAATGTCAAAAATTATAATTAATGAATACTTCTTTATTACTGGTAAAAATCATTAATGGATTTTTTCTTACCGCCGACGACACTCATGCATTTGATAGTCGCTATGAAGATATGCCGCTTGAAGAATACGATTTGAAGTCAGGCAACAAATTCGTCAACAAGTCGGATTTACAGCACAGTCTTAAATATGATGTCGATTAAACTAGTGAGAATTCATTTTAATAAAGTGATTATGTACATATCACAACTAGAACTAAAGAAGCAACCACTTTATGGTTAAAATAGCTATTCTTGAAATTTTTTTAATGCTTAATGAATATACTATATTACATATACTGTAGTAGCTCTTTTTAAGAAACCATAATTTACAAATACTCACGATTTTACGAAATATCGACTGTTCCCTGACAAGGCTTATAGATACAATGATAATTTTAATGCCAATTTACGAATTAAAACTCTGATAAATATCTTTTTTGCGAACTTATTTTCAAGCCTTTTTTATTTATGTTTATTTATTTTTATTTTTAATCGGATCAACATTTTCATTGGAGAATCAAATATTCTTCGAACTGGGAATAATTACAGCACTCTTGAAACTGAACATGAAATCCCATATTTTTTAAGCAATTTGTGTGAAAATTTTCCTGATTAATCCAATTCTATCTTGCAACCTCCTCAGCATATAATCAATTGTTCCATATGCTTTTGCCAGGAATGATCATGCCTGAGAACCACCATATAAAATTACCCCCCTAGGAGCAATGCGCAATCAAAATATGATTTGAATACAAAACAAAGGCAGAAAAACGATATAAATGGAATACAGAAGAAACGATGATTGGATAACTTTGACATGCAGACTTTATTTAAAATAGCATCGTAACTAAAAGAAAAATAAGAGCATCTATTTGACACCACAGTCAACTGGTTGATTAGTGCTTCATTCTTATTATGGAAAGATAGTGAGTTTGAGTACCACTTCATCGAAGGTCCCTGGGGTTCGCTAAAGGCGGCTGCAGCATCGCAATGTCCACTGAGTGAAATGAGACCTCTGATGGTGACAGGTCAAGTATTGGGATTCGTATGCTTGGTCCCTTCTTTCAAACTGCAAAGACTCCCTCTCGGTTACTTCCAATTAACTATTAGAGCTCAATTCTGACTAGATATAGGGAAGTATAAAAATATAACTGGGGAGGAAGAAATGCACGTGGAGTATTTCTTACCATGAAAAATCATGCGTGCCATTGAAGCAGCGAAGAGACGAGAACGGCGCTCACTGTGCTTTCTAAAACAAGCATTACTTTCATATCAGAGGATCGGCAAGCATAACTTTATTTCAACTTGCTCACACTAAAATTGTTATTTCTGAAATATTACCAGTTAAAATGATTGTTAAGAGCTCATTTTGTATTTTTTTTTATTAATTATTAGTATTATATACTTCTATGAAGAAGTTTTAGAAGACGTGTTATTGACTTTGAAATAAATACTTGAATAATACAAACTAATTTAAATGTTATGGTGTTGTTATATTAAGAATAATAAAAACAGCCAATTTTTTCCTTTTTTGTCATTCGGAGTGAAAAAAATTTGCTTCTCGTGTTATTTTCAACGATTTTATGAGTGTTTCCAAAATCTTGCAATATTTGGCTATAATTTTTTCATTTATAATAAAAGAGAAATATTCTGTTATATACAGTTATATATAAATGAAAATTCTAATAAAGTAAGTAAATTGTCAGAAGAAAAAATTCAATAAACTTTTATATAAAATTGAATTTTAATAAATTTTGACTTAATGGTTTATTATGATATTTAGGAAGAGTTAAGCCGGATAAATATTTTCTCAAGAAATATAAGAATGCAAATTTTATATTTGCTTACATTAAGCTCACAGAACTTTTTTTTAAAAAAAAATGAAAATTATTTATACCATTTGAAAATTATCTAAAAATATTCTAAAGCTATTATAATATTAATTTAACTTGAAAATAATTATACATCTTTTCTTTTACTGATATAAATAAGAGTTCCCATATCTAACACCTTGAACACAGTAGCAGTTAAACAAATTTTTATAGATATTATATTGAATATTTGAAATGAAGTATATCTACAGGTAATATAATTTCAATTGTATCAGTTTCCATTAAAATGAAATTGTCCATTTATCTTAATGAGTATTTTAGCATTACTTTAAATTTCATTTTTATTTTTGTCTAAGAAATTCTGGAATTATTTGTTGCCTGCTGGATGTTACTTATTTTAACTGCCATAACTCTTGATATGAAAATAATAATATTACTTAAGGCACTTGTCGAATAACATAATTTTTAGAGTGAGATGAATATTGAAAGAAAAATAATATTGTTATTTATTAAAAGTGAACTATGCATTTAAATTTAGTATAAAACAACTTTAAAAATATTATTTAGCTTTCTTCAATATTATTAACAAGAAAATTAAATTGATTCTTATTGCAGAAAATAATTATACTCAATGCTTACTATGTAATTCATAATGCATTAGCTTAAGGACATCCTAATTCAATTGCAAAATTTTTATTTTTATTTTATTTATTTATTTATTTTTTTGATTATTTTGAAAAAATATTTTTTAAAAATATTTTCTTTCATTACTTCAGTTTACACATTGAAATTTAAATAACTGAATCTTCTTTCAAATGCATGTACATATATATTTTAATATCCCGCAAGTTTAAAGAGATCACAATCAGTAAATATTAAATATTTTTCTACTTCTAAGAAATATTAAGAAACATGGAATACCTTCAAATTATAGAAATTGGAAAACATTAATGTTTAAATTTACAAACTTATTTGGTGATTAAATTGTTTTCCTTAGTGTATACACACAAAACCATTTGTAAAATTGAACATAATAATATTATGCATAATATAAGGAAATGGAAATTAAGTAAGCCTTAGTTACTTCGAATAAAATATGTAAAAAGTTTCTACAAGTATTTCTACAATATAGCTTTATGGCATATATAATAAAATTATGCAATATTTTTTAAATTATTTATGAATGATGTAGTTGGGGCTCTCAATTTCATAAACTACATTTATATAGATAGTTTTTCAGAAATTATCGAATCAACTCTTATTAATGTTGCCTTATTTAATCAATTATTTACTTAATCAGTCATTATTATACATAATTATATTATTAATCAATAGCTTTAAATTTTGTCATAATATATTATGCTTCAAAATTTATAACTTTACTTTGCTTTCATATTCAATATTCTTTAAATTTAACAAAAAAAAAAAAAAAAAAATGAAGATTTAAAAATTTAATTGACAAACATCCAGAGTTCTTTACTCATGAAAACTAACGTTTCATTTTTATAATAAATAAATACTTAATTTATACGAAAATTAATCTATACAATAATAAGTAAATTATTTCGTAAAGGTATCGGAAACAATCGTTTTTCTTGATTTGCTTCACTCAAAGTGCTTTCCTTTTTTCTGTAGAAAGCCTAATAATATAAAAACTAATAAATAAAACAATTTCAAATGATATATTCTATTATAAAACTGTATTTCTTTCGCGATTTTTCTTAGTCATATAAAATTGAAATATGTGATGTCTGTGTAACAAGATTAGATACATCTAATTTCAGTATGGTAAAAGTTTTTAAAATTAATAAAATAATCCATCAAAAGTTACTTCAAAGAAAAAAAAAATTTTTTTTTAAAGTCTACTTGTACACTCAAAAACACAGCAAGCAGCCATCGTTATTTTAACAACACTGCTTAATATAATAAAATTTAAAATAACAAAAAATTCAACAACACTGCTGAATATGATAAAAGAAGAATGTTTTGTAAGTGAGGGGACGTGCCACATACTTCAAGCTCTGACCACTGGGGTGTTTTCACCCTCCAAGGGTTTAGGTTACAAAACAAATGATGACAGGCGACTAGATTCTTTGATTCGATCTCTGATTATTCCCACTATTTGTTAATGATACTGCCATCTATCGAAAAATAACTTAACTATAAACGGAAATACATACATTTCATACTGACATACATTCATCTTACATTTCATAATATGACAGTCACTTATAAAAATATAAATTAATTATTTCATCAATATGATTTTCTAATGTATTTATTTACATAAATATCTATAACAAATGTATTACAGTAGATTTATTAACAAATAAACTTATTGTAACTGCAAAAAATCAAAAAAGATCTTAAAAATCTTAAAAGAATGAAATATATATAACTTCTAAAGGAAATTGGAAAACAAAAATATGTTTTTTTTTTTAAAAAAAAAAAGATACAGGAAAAGCCAGTAATTACTGAGTTTGGTTTTTCATGAATAAAATAAAAGTATGAATTGTTTTCAGTTATGGATTTTATTTTATATTTTTCCTACATAAAGTGCATGCTAAATATTTTTTTTTCACGGAACTTTGTTTGTAAAGAAAGAGCAGTTGGTAAAAATAACTAAATAAAAAACTAATTTTAATACCCCAGATTTAACGTAGTACTTTGTGAACTTTCGATTTTAGGAATTATTTCACCAGTCCTTAAGAGTTCATGAAAACGGAGATCTTGTATAAGCAAAACTTTACCCCCTCTCTCTTTCTCAGGCTTTTGTAATTAATATAAAATTAAAATTCAATAAATTTGGCTCATTCGGCTTATGATGTTAATGAGATAACTGTAACTTTTTAAAATTCATTTCTCAATTACGAATTTTTTAAAATTAGTTAGGCTATAAGTAGAAGCTGCAAAACAATTGAAAATTTATTTTTAAATTCATTTTTTATGGAAGTCAGCAAGGATAACTCTGATTCCTATGAATATTTTCTTTGCTCTCTCGTATAGAAATAAGTATATATTTTTTGGTTTAAAATTTATTCAAAGACATTTTCTTAAAAAAAAAATATTTTTAACACAATATTTCAATTTGTCTCTTGGAAAACTCCCATTCTTCATAACTTTAATTTATTATTTTAATGTACTTTGAAAAGATCTATTATTGCTAAATTGTTTTCTTACATGGTCTTCTCAAATGGAAAATACCTTTTGAAATTACAATTGAATGATTGTAATTGTACAATTTAATTTCCATAAATTAAATTTTACTGCGAATTATTATAATCAAAATAATTTCTAAATATATCAGTATTAATCTTTTGTGTGTGCAAACAAAATGTATCTCTCTCTCTCTCTCTTTTCATGTGTGTGTGAATCCATAATATTTAATTAAATCAGTGTTACGCAAAGCAGGGGTCGCGAACCCTGTGGGGTTCACCAAATTTTTAAGAAATGCATTATGCGTGCATACCATACAGTGTACATATAAAGAGTGAAGTGCCGTTACTCACTATCTGTTTAATTGCAATGTCATGCTGTCCGCTCTTTCTTTGACTGTAATGCGTAATGTATGTAAAGTGTGAAGACGCAAGTTTTTCACTCCGGTAAATAGCACCCTCTTCGCGGTAATTTGACAGTTTTATTGAAAAGCGCCTATTTGACTAGACGTTAACCGCAGGAAAAGGGCAAAAATTCCCTTCTGTGATCAGCCAATCAGATGGCGAGGTACGTGGTGTATCTGATAGTCAGAGTGAAGACGTGAAGTTGTAGCAGTTGGCCTGCAACTGTTTTAATTTATCCTCGAGTTTTATCATGTGATGTTGTGTAATTAGGATTTTTTATATTTTTATCGGGCTTTGCTACTCTTTGTTATCAGGTATGTACTATCATTAGAGAAAGATCTCTGTTAATTTTATTGAATTTCTCGAAAAAAATTATAAAATTTTATATATTATTTGTTTTAGTTTAAATAATTTAACCCCTATCTTCATAATGGATAAATGGGTAATACGTACACCAGGTATATCTTCAACCAAAAAACGAACAAATGCTGATGAGAAGTCACAAAATACTGAAATAAATGCCCGATATAAAAATATAAGAAAATACAATGAGGAATTTATTAAGTATGGTTTTAAATTTTGTGTTGTTGATAATGAAGAACTCCCGACATGTGTCATTTGCAACGAAAGATTAGAAAATGAGAACATGAAACCAGCTAAATTAAATTTGGCACCTGGAAACTAAACATAAATAACTTCAAAATAAAAATGCCAATTTTCTTTAAAGACAAGCTGAAAATCTGAAATTTCAAAATGACTTTTAAAGAAATTTACAACAATACCTCAGAAAGCATTACGAGCTTCTTTAGAAGTTTCTTATCAAGTAGCAAAAACAAAGAAACCCCATGCAATTGGAGAATCCCTTATCCTTCCAGTAGCAACTAAGATGACATCAATTATGCATGGTGATAAATATGGAAATGTGAACTAAAAACAATACCATTATCAAGAGATACATTGTCTCGACTATTTCCGAAATATCCCGAAATATGAGTCAGAAGTTATTAAACGCATACAAAATTCATCTGTATTTGCTTTACGACTGAACGAGACTACCGATATTACTAAAATGTCACTACTAATTATTTACGTTAGGTTTATTTTTAATGAAGATATAACAGAAACGTTTTTATGTTGCAAAAGTTTGGAAGGAAAAACAACTGGAGAAAATATTCGAAGTAATGAATGAATATTTTGAAATAAAGTCCCTTAACTGGGCAAACTGTGTTGCGGTTTGTACTGATGGTGCTGCAGCATTAACAGGTTCGAATAAAGGGCTCAGAGGCTTTATTCAAAAGGTGGCGCCTCATATGGTATTTAATCACTGTATGATTCATCGGCAAGCTCTTGTTGCAAAAGATATGGGTGAAGAGTTGCACAACATATAACTGTTAGTTCAATTAACTACATTAAATGCAACAGACACAACAGCCATCTCTTTTTATTATTTTGCCATGAGATGGGCTAAACGTATGAGAGATTACTGTTACACATGGAAGTCAGATGGCTTTCACGTGGGAAAATACTATAATTTGATATTTGATTTGAGAAATGAAGTGTAAATGCTTTTAATCGAAAAGAAACATAGATTGGTAAGTTATTATATCAATAAAGTTTGGTTAGGGAAGCTGAGCTGTTTAGTTGATATTTTCGAGAAACTTATATAACGAATTAAATTTGAGCTTGAAGGGTGAGAATTCAACTATCATAACTTCAGCCAGTAAAATTCAAGCCTTTAAGAAAAAGCTTAGTCTCTAGCAAACTGAACTGAATAAAAACAACACCGACATGTTCCCTTTCCTTAACGATTTTATCAAGAAAAATAATATATACTTACATTTAAAAACATCATTTCCAATCACATTGAAAAGTTAAAGGAACATTTTTCGAGAATTTTCCTGAAAACGATCTTGGTTGGATTCGTGATCCATTTTCCTTTGACATATGCAGTTTAACTCTTCAAATTAGTGAGGAAGAGCAATTAATAGATCTAATTAGTGATTATAGTCATCGAAATCAATTTAAGACTCAGCCTTGCCAAAAACTTTGGCTATCCGTGGAAAAATAATATCCCGATTTATGCAAGAATGCCATCAGATGATAATACAATTTACATCAACGTATTTATGTGAAACTGGATTTAGAAAACTAGTTTCAATAAAAAACTAAATACCGCTTGCGTTTAAGCCCTAAAGATGATATGCGAATTGCAATTAGCAACACACATCCAAACATCGATGAGATAATTAGAAACTTGCAGCCACATACATCTCATTAAAGGGCAATTTACTGATATTTGTGTTATACAAAAAGTATTTTCTTAAAATTATACACAAAATTAATATGAGTCAAACAAATAAAATGATGTTTTTTTTTTTTTTTTTTTTTTTTTTTTTAAATGAAACGAAAGAAATGCGTATACATCGTATTTGTGAACATTTATCTCTAGGAGTCGCCAAAAATTTTCTCTCTGCAAAAGTGTTCGCAGTCGAAAAAAGTTTGCGCACCACTGAATTAAATAAATGCCGTTCCTTGTAAAGGCAATTTAATTTGCATTAACTACCTTTACAAGGCTTAAACTTAATTTTCATAGGTTAAAATCATAATATGAGTTCATAATAAAAATAATTTTTAATTATATCAGTATTCATTTTTTTGTAAAAGCAAAATTTATCTCTTCTGTAATCCATCGATTTAATTAGATAAATACCATTCTTTGTAAAGACAAATTTAAATCATTAAGAAATGAAAAAGTTACTTAAATATGTTTATTTCCAACCCGTTCTACAATTAAAAAATAAACTCTTAAAAAATTATTTCTTGCCATTAAAAATATTTCGGCTTTTACATTTAAGTCAAAAATACTGCTTTGAATCGTGCCTTGTAAGAATAATTTAATTTCTAATTAATAAATTAACTTCTTATCAATTTGCAAATAAATGTACTTTAGTTATATATATTCTAAAATGAAAAAAAAGTTCGCAATTATCCAAGAAATTGCAATATAAGAATTTATATGTAAATTAATGTAATTAAATCATTTTTTTTTTGTTTTAAAATTTTACAAAAATTTATATTTGATAAAAAAAATGAATAAAATAAAATGAAAAAATAAAAATAAATTTTACTTTGAAGGTTTACACATTTATGGTCCAAACAAAATACACTTCGTCGAATAATTGATTTATTAATTTCAAACATTTAATATTTTATGTTAACGGAAGTTCTTATAATTACAAGTAAACACGTTATGAAAAAATACTTTATTCAACATGAAGAATTTTTCCGCTTAAGAATTTGAAAATATCTCTTAAAAAGTGCTATAATTTTTTGTTCCAATCTACTACTAAAATCTCGTTGATTCTTCATTTATTTTATCACTTTTGATAAGGATATTCTGAATAATTTAATTATATTTAAAATTGTATTTAAAATCTTTCGAATAAATCAACTTTTCAAACAGTGAAATTTTCTATTTGGTGTACCAATCTCAACATATATGCGTTAAATTACACTGACATAATGCAAATAAAAATTTTAGTAAATTAGAATAAAGAATTTGTGGTTTTTGGTGCCATGCACCGCCTAACATTAATTGGAGCCTGGGGCAAAAATTTCTTTGGTGCCTCCTCTCTTTCACAACAGATTTTCTTACTTATTTCTACTTGGTATTTAGGTGGTTAATATTACAAATTTTCTACTTGGTATTTGGCAAACTATTTATTCGACTTTTGGATATTGATGAATAGAATAATCTTTTTATTCCTCAATTTGTTGTTGTTACTTATCTCAGATTGTCTAGTTAGGCTAGACAACCCCCATAAAACCAAAAATGTTTAAAATGTCTATGAAATGTGATGGATCCCAAAGGACATCGTCTTTTTTAAAATTTGCGCAGGTTAAGATATGTGCAGGGGAGGCCATGTTGACTGAACACCAAGAACAATCTGTAAATGTCCTCTGCCCCTGCTGAAAGGCGATTTCTCTCGTGTGCCCACTCAGATAGCGGGTAAAGGCAGTTTGATAAGATCTTGGTCTCAGATGGAAGGTCTCACCCGATCTTTTGGCGAAGTACCATGGATGATTGGGAGGAATTTTTATAAGCTTATTGAATTCAATTTTTGCCAGGGAAGAAATCTCACTAGATGTGGGCTCTCCTCCTGGGTTTACTCCCTCCTCGAACGTCGATCTGTCCAAGAAATCCACTCTTTCACTCCCCTCTACTCCCACGTGTGAAGGGATCCATTGGAAATGCACTGTGTGTTCGGGTGACAGTCTCTCAAGAAGATATAGTATGTCCTGTTTAGTATGATCTTCAACAGTGCTCCAATTTAAAAGATGCTGGATTGAAGCACGACTATCAGTCTATATCCAGATATCCTTTAATTGATCCTCTACCGCTATTGCATACTGTAAACCTCTTCTAATGTCTATTAGCTTTGATCTAAACACGGAACAATTATCTGGGTTCTTTATTTTAAATTCTAGTTCTCCGGAGACTGTGTTTATGTACAACCCACAGCCCGAGACTCCCCAAACACCTTTAGTACCATCTTTATAAATTTTCAAAGAACATGGAGGTATATTATGGATTGATTCGAGTGCCAATTGCTTAACAAGAGCCAGAATCTTCTGAGTTTTTTTTTGTCACAGTTGTTAGAAGCTCCTCATGGAAGTATTTTCCATCAAGTTCTAATCCAGCTCCCAGTGGTTTCAATGAGTGACCTTCTACATTCGAAGAAGGGAGATTTTGTGTCCTTTCATAGGAAAAGGGGTCGTGTTTCTTCAGCCATTGGTTGCTGGCCCAACCTAGGGGTAGTTAGAAGTTCTGTGCTGCTCATTATAGTTAATTAGCTTGCTATATTATTTTGTAAGGCACAGAATTCTTCTCTGAGAAAAAAGCGGTAAATTACTTTCAAAATTCACAATTTCATTTGGACAACTATGATAAAGCCCTGTGATGACTCTAGCTGAGTTGTGCTTCACCCTCTTAAGCCTATCCAGACTGGTCTTGGAAGCACAGGAATAGATAGGGAAACTATACTCTAGTATTGGTCTAACAAGGGAGATGTATGTAGTGCGAAGTGTGCTAGCGTCTACACCCCGATCTCGACCTGAAATAAATTTGAGAATATCCATCTTTTTCTAGCCTTGAGCACTTGTGTGTGTGTCCTTCAATAAGTTTATTATTTGAAATTTCCTGATCTAGGATATAACCAAGGTACTTGGCATTTTTATTATAGTTCAATTGAGTTCCATTCATTAAGATTCGAGGATGATAATTGAAAAGATGTCTGTCGGTTGTAAAAAAAAGTAGAAACTGATTTTGAAGCATTAAAAATCAATTTGTGTTGTTCAGCAAAGGAGTAAGCTTCGTCCATAGCATTATTGAGTTTAAGCTCGATGTCTTCAATGTTTGAGCTTGAGTTGTAGATGATGATATCATCCGCAAATATAACCACTTTACAATATTTGATAATTTCTTTTTCGATACCAGAGATATATATGGAAAACAATACTGGACTCAAGACTGAGCCCTGAGGAACTCCTTGTTTTATTCCGAAAGGATTCGAGAGGGTGTTATTGTATTTAACTATTATTGAGCTATCCCAGAGAAAATAGGATATCCACGGGAGTACCTTGCCCTTAATGTTAAATGAGTCGTGCAGTTTGACAATCATGAGTTGGCGTCACACTCTGTCAAAGGCCCTAGACCTATTCAATAGGGCAGCTGCGGTGTGATTGGTGGGCTTCGGGCGCGTCCCGAATATTTTGACAAACAAACAAGATTTGGTCAATAGTGCTATTTCCACTTCTGTATTCGTACTGTTCTCTCGGAATCAAGTTACTGGTATCTAGATGCAATTTAAGTCTGGCAAGGATTAGCCTCTCCATGAGTTTACACACAAACTATGTATAAGAGCAATTGGTCTGAAGCTCCCATGAGCGCTGGCCTCTTTACAAGGTTTTAAGATAGGCACAATGGTTGCTCTTTTTCATTCTCTAGGGTAGGGATGGGCAAATTACGGCCCGCCGGAAGGTTTTATGTGGCCGGCGGATACAATTTTAATTTGACGGTCAGATAGAAATAAAAAAAAATGATTTATATATTTTACATTCATTTCCTTTTCTATTTTATTTAAATATTTTTTCTTTCTTTTTTTTCAAAGAACTAATGATCTTATTACTTTTTCTGTTTTCATTCTATGAAGCATAATTCGATGGAAATAGCAAGCACAGATAGCTGTAATCGTTAAAGTGTTAAAAGTGGGAATTCTTTATTAGTTATAGTTGTAGACTGGCGCCAACATTCGTTATCTTTTTCTGATGGAGCAGGCATATGGAAATTCAATAAGTGAATTAGACCTCACATGTAGCAGACTGCGCATTTTAAGTTTCAGCCAACCCAGAAAATCAGTGCTATGTTTGCTTCGTCATATATATGTGAACAAGAGTTTTCAACTGTGAACCTTAGTTAGAATCATTTCAGAATTAGACTGACAAATAAGCATTTAGATTCGTTCCTTAGAATGAGTATTTCTCACTTCGAGTCTTAATATAAGGCACTTTTACAAGAGAAATCGTAATTTCACTCATCTCATTAACATATTTAAATTGTAAAATTTGTATATTGTTTTTAAAATATTAGAAAATTATCTTGGCCCGCCAACGTTTATTTTTATCTTTTTTTTTTTAATTTTTGGCCCGCGACAAAAAAGTTTGCTCACCCCTGCTCTAGAAAGACAGTCAAAATTCAATGAAAGATTAAAAATATCCAAAAGTCTCTGAGATCCATGAGGTCCCAGATGACCAATCATGAAGCCATGGATGCCATCTGGGCAATGAGTTTTAAACTGGTCCATAGCTCTCAAAGTCAAACGAAGCTCATTCAGAGAAAAATCTCTAATAAAAATTGAACTACCAGAATTAGAAGTGTGGTACTTACGGATATATCTTTATTTATTTTTAATGGCAACATCATTATTGTTAAACTATAGGTTTCCCATTTTTTTATAGAACTTTCCCAGCAAATTTGCAGCCTCCTTATCATCTTGTGCAACCGCACCATCAGAGGAACAGAATTGCATGACACGTTTTTTGGCCGATTATAACTAAGTGTTTGTGGCAGCCACCAGAGTTTGGTGTTTTAGCATTGATGTTACTAGACATATTTGTCTATGCATTCTTTTTAAGGTTAGCGTATATCTGCTTAATGATTGCATTGAGTTTATTTAGCTAAATTTTATCTGTTGGATCAAAAGTTTGGAGAGCTTCCTGTGCAAGGCGTTTCTCTTAAGGATAAGAACTCTCAACTCGAGATCCCTATGTTAGAAAAAAGATTTCAGACTTTTAAAATTTCCTCTAGGGATTGATTAATGGGAAGCTTGGATGATAGCTTGCTTAAAATTACTCCACTCCTGTTCCAAGTTGTCTATAAGAGCCCTTTGTTCAACAGCGTTCTCAACTAGTTGTCTAAAGTGATCCCAATTTGCTTTCTTAAAGTTCCAGAAATTCTTGCTAGTAGTCGTAGTTTTTCTGATAATCTGAACTTCAATAAGAATGGGTAGATGATCGCTTTCGATGCTATCGAGAATTTTCCATTTGCAGTGGGGGTAGATTTCAGGGCTAACAAGAGAAACGTCCAAGGTTTCTGATGTCTCATAGCCAAAGGACGTATGTGTTGGAGATCCATCGTTTAGAAAGATAAGAGCCTTATCATCGGCTGCTTTCAATAGATCACTGCCTCTAACATTATTTGTGCAGCTGCCCCAAATCTGATGTTTGGCATTGAGGTTACCTAGTACTATGGAGTTTTTATCAATGCAGTTAAATAAGTCTGCAAGGAATTGACCTTGGTTAGGAAGGTGATATAGATTGAAGACGTTAATCACCTTTCTTCTCCAATTAATGGACATGCCACGCTTTTCCAAGTAAGATATTCCAGAAGGTCAGTGTATACTCCAAAAGTTAACATTCCTGACTAGTAAGGCCAGGCCTCCTCCCCCTCGATTGGGTCTGCCCGTCCGGTAAATAGTGAAATTCTTTATTTTAAGTTTAGTGTGATCTCTAAGTTTGGTTCCTTGCAAGGCAATAATCTGAGCACCATGTTTGTCAGCCACTTCAATTAATTGTTCCAGCATGTTTCTCATTGCTGAGGTGGATAAACCGTTTATATTTCACTGAAGGATCTCGAGTGAGCCGTTATGCGGGATTGGAGACTGTAGTTTACTTGACAACTGAGACCCTCAGCCTAAACCCCAGCCGCACCCCTGATTTACCTGCGCGACGGACGAGGTAGTATCAATAGCATTTGTGGAAGGTTTCATGGTAAAGAGTAAGTGAACACCTTCAAGGACCCGAAGGTCTGGGGCACTGGAGGTTGAAGTATAACTTAAGCCAGCCGCTCCCAACACGGAGAACAAACGCTGTAGAAGCCGCTCATTCTGAGACAGACGCTGCATGCTAGTTTTGGTCCACCCCAGGTATTTCATTTCTCCAGTACCAACAATATCTGGGAAGCATTTCCCTATCCTCCATCTGGGGAGGTGCCCGATGGTGGACTAGCAACCACACACGGCATTCGTCAGTTTTCCTTTGGTAACTGTCTTGTAAGCCTTTGCCTTTGGCCCGGCGAAAACTACTGGAGAAATCTCCGGTGAAATTCGCAGAATTCGGTACTAATGACGTCATGCTGTGTGACTATGTGACGTCATTGTTCTATTGAACCAATGAAACTATTTACATCATATTAAATTATTTAAATACATTTTGACTGATGGTCAATATCAATTTTGTGAAATATGACTGTTTATTTATCGAGATATCTGATATATATATATATATGTATACATTAATTTATTTATATTGAAACTCAGAATGAGTTATTTCTTGACATTTTTTTAATATTTTGATTAATTTTTGAAAATATGGAAAATTATCATTATTCACCAAAACTAGTGCATATTTCATAATCTAAATTTAATCAAGCTCATTGAATCACATCATTGTTTTGAATATAATATAATTACATTTTTAAAATAAATATTTGAAATAAATTTTTATAACTATAAATCTTTAAATAAAAATAACTATAAGTCTTGAAATAAATGGCAAGCAAATTATCAGCACAATTAAAATAGTATTGAAATATTTTTCATGTAAATTAATTTCTTTATGGAAAACAAAAAATATAATAATGCAATCCTGAATGTTTAAAAATCTAAACTAATTCTGTGATTCGTTTTTCGTGGTTAATGGGGACCAGGAACTTGCGCGAAAACTGAAAACCGTGAAATAGAATTTGCACATAGGAATTTTCGCATATGCAGGTACAGGAATGTTTTAAATATGTAAACATTTATAATAATTTACTCTTATATATATTACTTATGTAAAAGTACATTATTATAAATATTAATTAAAGGTGAAGAGTCTTGTGTTAGTGGCGAAAAAGAGGATCTCACTTGACTCGTATAATCTTTAGGCTCACTCAAAATCTATTATGCTGGAGACGTTGACGGTAGAGCCGAGGAGAGAAACATAGTGATGTATAGTTGTCTTTGTTTTTTTTTCTTCAAAATCCCCCTCTATAAAGACATAACCCCGTCAACGCAATTGCTAAACTCAACAGCTCGAATCACATTGTTGCCAATGTCTTGTTTCAATTGTTGCATCCCTTTTTGCCATGTTGCACAATTGTTGCAGATTCTCCAGGGTCAGTCCATACTTTTCAGTTTCTTCTTTGTCTTTTTCTTTGTTTTCTTCTTCACTTGCAGACTTTGTCATCTCAAGAAGGTCTTCATCGGTCAATGGGTTTGAATGGCAATCGATAAGGGCGCTGATGTCTTCTTGTCATGTCGACAATTCCTTCATTCTTTATGCTGGGGGCCATATTCACCGCCTTCTCCACCGCTGAGTGATGAATTTCTTCAGGAGTGAAGCCTGGATTGTTGTGCACCACGTTCGGCAATAATTTCTTCCAGCTAGTATTTATGTGATTTCACTCTTTATGTCCTTTAATTCTTGCTGAATATTAAACAAATATGACGCAATGTCGTAACTGTGCCACCATGCTTTCAAGATGAATTCGTCATTGGCACCATAAACTGCCGAAATGAGGTCCTCCATCGTGGAACGAATGTAGAGTGCCTAAAAGGCACGAATGACGCCTTGATCCATCGGCTGAATTAAAGATATAGTGTTAGAGGGCAGAAACTCAATCTGCACACCGTCATATTGCAGATCCGTTTCATGTCCACCTTCACAGACCCTCAAGGGGACCTTAAAGGGGAAGCCCTTTTCAGCCAACTACAGCTTCATCTGGGGAATGAAGAAATGGAAGAACCATTTAAGGGTCAGTGATTTCATTTTCCAGACTTTGGAGTTATGAATCTGGAAAACGCGCGGCAGAGCATGTTTTGTTTTTTAATGCGCGTGGATTTTTAGCTTTATAAGTAAGGCTTGGCTTAAGCATAAAACCTGCAGCATTGCCTGCCATGATGAGAGTCTCTCGGTCTTTGTGAGTCTTGAAGCCTGCCTTCTTCACTTCGTCCTTGAACAGGAATGTATGCGAAGGCATCCTCTTCCAAAAAGACATTGTTTTCATTCATCCTTGTTCAGGGAAGTGGCCTCTTTTACTGATAAAGTTAGGAAACTCTTTCTCCACGTAATGACAAGCAGCAACTTTGTCAGCAGAGGAAACCTCACCATAGAGAAGCACGTTTTTAAGGCCGTATCGTACTTCAAACTTTTTGAACCATCCTGTGCTGGTTGAAAAGTTTCATCCACGAGGAAGCGCATAACTCCTGGCAGCACTATTGCTGGCTTAAGGTACGTCAGCACTTTCTTCCGCGTCTTCATTGTCGTCATCGGGCAAGATTTGGTTGTAGAGAGCCTTTGTCCTGATCATATTAGTGTCCAAACTCACTGTCTTTTTCTGCAATCAGCAATCCACAATGCCAGTGCAGCTTCCATTTTCACAATTCTGTTATTATCCGGAGCTATCACACGCGTTTCTCTTCTTTATTGAAGGTTACTGAAACAGTTTTTCGGATGTTTGCTTCCTCTTTCTTGATGTGTCGCACTGTATATTTATTCAGTCCGTAATGGCGTGCCACAGATGCATAACTTCTACCTTCTTTAATCATACCTAATAATTTCACTTTCTCGCTGATGGTCATCATCTTACTTTTTGGGTGTCCCGGAGGAAGCTTTTATGGTGGCATAGCGATTAGATGGCATTATAAAGGCTTAAGTAATAAAAAAGTCATCGCTTAAAAAACAAGTTATCTCGAACACAACACTAAGATACAGTATGCGAGACAGTCAACATCATGGACAAGACTATTGAGATACGACAAGATAAGATGCTAGGTGAGGCGGCACAGATGCCGTATAACCCAGGGTCTCAAATCCTGAATTTTTTTGGCGATGACGAAATATTATTAAGATAAAGTAATTCTAACGTAATGCAGTGCGAGAAGGTGTAATTGTGACGTAGTAAATTAGTTCTTGAAGAACGTAACATATCTAAATAATAAATTTAAACCTGATAAATAAAAGGCTTAAATATATATTTTTGAGGTAATAAGATTTTTAAAAACAATGAACAATTAGAACAGTAATTTCGGAAACGAAAACGAATAAGGGAAATATGAGAACTTCGAAAAAGTAAATACGAATTCTAACAAAATCCAAATGCGAATTCTAATGGAAACTCCAGACGAAACAGAACACGAATTCTAATGAAAAATAAAAAAACATTCGCAAAAGAATAACCATAAATTACAATTTATATTTATTCTATATATTATACAATTTATGAACTAAACTTATACAATTTAATAATTTTTGAAAAATAAGAAATTGACAAATTAAAATTCTTTGAATATTTTGAAAAAAATCCGAGAAGCACTGAAGTTGCGAAACATGAAGAGCGAATACTCTGTGTATATATATATAATCATATACTTTTACCAGTATAATGAAAAATAAATGGTACTACTTATTATATAAAATAATTACACATACTAACTTCAATAAATACTTTCAAAGACCTTAATACTCAATCAAAAATGTTTATATTATTGTATATTTACATTTAAACTTAATTTGGCTCAGCAATATATACATGAATTGTTAACAAATATTACTTTAATCCCAAATTTTTTAAAAATTTAATATAATTTATTTTATTAAAAATCCATTACACTTAAGCAACATAAATTTTGCAGCAAAATAATTGTTTCAGTTATATATATTAAACACAAGAATCAATATTTTAAATAATACTAAATAGAGTAAATTTAAATGTAGAATTGTTCTTCTGTTTGTATTTTACCTAAATTAATTTAGATGTATTTCAAAATAAAAAATAAGATTTTTATTTTCAATTTATTTCCTTCTCATAAAAAATCCATGCTTAGTATTAATACAAATTATTATCCCTCTCAGATTTTTCAAATGTTTTGTGAAACATGACTTATTTTATTGAATAGAGCATTTTTTATATTTGTCAAAATGAGTTCTATGTTTTAAATCCCACAGATATCTTTGATCTTTATAATTTCATAAAATTAATAAATTTTCTAAAAGTGCTAATTTTATAAAATAAATTTTCTTTATTTTTTTATTTAAATTTTTTAAAAAATTTATCATCATTAATAAATTTAATAAAAAAGTACTAATTAATATTCAAAAATTAATGTAATGATCTTTGCGAAGAATTTTCATGAATTAATCTTCATCATAAAAATTTTGATAAATGGCAAACGTTATTTCGAAGCGAGGTAAAAAAAAAAAAAGAAAAAAAAAAGAAAAAGGCAAATAATTTGCTTTGTCGCCGTGCCCTGCCAGATATTTCTAACATTCTTGAAAGTTTTCTCGGAACACATATTTTGTGAAATTGTTCGCCGAAGTTTGCTAGCATTAGTTTTCCGGCGAATTTCTTTCAAGTTTGCCCCTGGCCTTAAATTAGGGTCAAATGCGCCGATCATTGTGAGCGATTATCATCGCGCGTAAAACCTTCTGTGAGAATACTTGGAACTGTCGCTCGGAACGCTTATTTTGTGATGCTTTCTGACGTCAGTTCTTCGCTCGGCTTTCGCCGAGAACATTTTAAAGTAACTTCGCTCTCGTTTGCGGCTGGAATCTGCAGCGTGTATTGCAGACAGCATTAAAATATTTTTGAATGATAAAATTTTATTCACATATTATAATTTGTATTATATAAACTGAATTCACTTTTAAGCAACTATGCTCTCTTCATCATATAAGTACAAAATTCTTTCTCATTTCTGAATTTCATATCCGACTTCTCGTGGATTTGTAATAAACAACTTTCTCTCATCAGTGCATGATTCCAATGTCTATTATTGAAATTAATTAAGGAATAATTTGTTCAGGTGGGAAACTTGTTTAGTAACTTTGTTTTAATGTCTACAACCCCCCTTCCGGGTTTTAATATTAAATAAAATTTTCTCATTTTAGAAAACAGGATCAAGATATTTTCAATTTCATCAGAAATGGTATTTTTAAGAACTTAAATTATTTTTACCATTCAATATTAAAAAACAGTTAGAATATTTTTTGTGAAATAATAGAGGCTTTGATTCATTAATGAAACTGTTTCATGCCTTTTCAATATTACTACATGCTACATTTTACATCAGAAGATAAACATTTTATTACCATTTACAAGGATTGAGTAAACTAACAAAAAATTAAATGCTTTTAAAAATTTAAAGAGCAAATCTTAGACAGTGAAATATTCATGTCAATAAATATATAACCACCAAATTTGGGCTTGTAAAAAAATTCAACACTTAATCAACATACTAAATGGGAACATATATCTAAGTATATACATAATTATGAGCAAAGTTTGAACTTCAGAGAAGCTATTAACATCATTAACAATTTTCATGAAATGGTGAATAACTTAGGAAAAAATTATACAACTCTCAAATTCGACTAGGAAGAGTGTCACAAGATTTAACTACTAGAAATTTACATACAGAAGGAATTTTTCACAAAAATTGTTACATTGAAATAAATCATTCCTTGTTATTTATCTTATTAAATTTTTAATTCCTTTAACTAATCAAACACTTACTTTTTGAAATGGGTAACATGAGATTATCTTAATGCCTTGTAATTTTACAACAAGAAACAAAATTTTGTTTGCAGGTAATTTTGTTGCACTAATAAATAAATTAAAAATAAATGATTATTAAAATAACCTTTTATTACTTTATTTAAAAAAGAATGATTTAAAAAATATTTTTAACAAAAATTTTTATAAATAGCAACTTTGTATTTATTGTTTGTTTTTTTTTTTCAAAAAATTTGCCTTTTCTTTTTTTCCCCTAATATTAAAATTTCTGCATTTCATGTAAAGTTAGTCGATAATTTCAATTAAATCATTAATTTCTGAAGATAAATATATCATCAACTTAATTTTGATGTTAATAATAAACATCAAATTCATTAATTTAATTATTTTGAGAGTTTGTCATTCAACAGTCATTTTTCACACACGAGGTTTAATTAGACCAGGACCTACAATTTAAAGCGGATTCCAAACCAATACAAACACCCAAGATATGGAATTCGAACATACAAACTACCGTGTCAAAGGTAAGAGCGCCAAATAATGTGATACAAGCTAGACAATGATTTTAAGATACATACGAATTAAATATAGTCATGTTTTTACTTAATCATTTCAAAGTTTGCAACAACAACCAAATATTAAGTAGTTTCTTACACTGTGATTGCTTTCTAAGTTCATATTTTGTGTTTAAATTTTAGAAGATAAAGCTCTGCAGGACCTCTATCTTTTTCAGATATTTTCATATTCATGGGGATTGCCAAGGTCTGCTAGATGATGTCGAGATTAGCAGCAACACCACTTTCCAAGTAACAATTTTCCCAAGATATGACTTGATTAGTCCAACAATTATATGATATTTCTAAATTGGTATGAGACAGCTATTGTTTGCACAGATTTAGAAGAATAAAATTCCAGGAATTTTCCATAAGTAAAATCAAAACTTTCGAGAAAGTATTGATATTCATGTTGAATAATTTTTTGCTTTAAAAATTCTTTTAAACGAAATATGCATATATTAATGTACCTGCACCATTAATTATATTTGTAAATAATAGAAATAAATTATTACAAAAATTAATGATTATCTTAAAAGCTTTTAATGAATTTACAGTTATAGCAGAATTTATTTTCATTTAAGTAATCAATATTCTTTACATTAATAAATTATACATTGTATAAAATACTGAGTTTTAAACATCATAAGATTTCTATCTATTAATTTACTGAATATTTCAAGATTTGTATAAAAATCTCTCAATTTTCAAATGAATATACTTATTCAAAATAAAACAAATACAGCTATTAGATAAAGTTTCCATGATGTGTTTTTTTTTTTTTTTTTTTTTTTTTTACAATTATTTAATAAGAGCAGTTCAAAATGTTTTTTCAGTTTACTTTTAAATTCTTTGAAAATGGTATAATTTCACATTCATATTCTAGATTTCTCAATTTCTTGGATACATACACAATTTTGCCACTAGAAAATGCTAACTTTCCATCTTTAAAGCTCTTTTTAATTCATTGTTAATATTGTGTAATAACTGTTGCTTTTCTGAAGCATCATAGCATCACATGATTGATTTAGCAATTAATGTTAATCTACAAGTTCTTTTATTTTCCTCAGCAATTATTATAGATTTTTTAAATTCAAATACCTCATCTTCCAAATGCTCCATTTTGATCTTCAGTTCAACAATTTTTTTAAGTGCTTTTTGCTTTCCTTCTGTCATCTACTAGTTCTTTTGTTTTGATTCATCTAAATATAACTTATACTTTTGTCTGCAACCAGCAGTAAAATTAAGAACGTCTTTGCTATATAATTATCATATTGTTGACACTTCCTTTACTTCAGAAATGATCCTAAATGATACACTTAGCCACAATTGATTGATATTTAAATTTTCTATAGTCAAATTTTTGATCACAAAAAACCTATGTTCAACAGATGCTTGATTTTGCGAGAAAGAGTAGTATATTTATGTAAAAGCAAATTAACTATTATCTATAAGTGACAATTTTTATCTATTTGAGTGTAAGATAAAAATATCTACCTTTAATAGGATCAAATTTATCATCAATACAATTTTGAAATTTTAGTCTGTTGTAATGACATAAAACTCTTCAACAAATTTATGAAATTCTTTTTTCTCAAATCTTACAAAAGCCACTCTATGCATGGCTTTTCCAGAGTCCACTGGTCATTGAAAACCCACTTTCTATAAAGCATATTAAATAATTTATTTCAGCCTTTACTTCACTGATATAAACATAGTGTTACAAATTTATAAATAATTATATGTCTTAAAATATCTCAGACAGATCGGAAATACTCACATTTTGGACAAAAATTGCGGTATTTAGAAGTGTTATACGTTAAAAGCGGTTTTTCTAATGATTTGGTGACTTGGCCATATTTTGGCGAGAAAACTTGGTGACAGTTGTCGAGAAATAGATACTTCTGGAAACATCCATCACCTAAGCTCTAGGACCAATATTTAGCGAGATACCTTAGAAGCTTCCAGAACCTTGGCGAAATTGATAGATTTCCCCGCCAAATCAGTATAAATATCACAGCCCGACATAGAAGGAGTTTAAATTAGAGTGGCGCAGTGGAAGCGTGCTGGGCCATAACCTAGAGGTCCGTGGATCGAAACCACGCTCAGCTAAGAAATAAAAAGTTTTTGTTGTTCTTCTGCTGAGTCTACTCTCTACATTCGTGTTGACTTGTCTGAGTACTAGAGTTCTTCTGTATCTCAAAATATCTTATCGCTGCTCTATTTAACCTCTCAGCTTATTTCTACAGCCAGATCGATTATGAGCGAAGTACTGCTCGATTATGAGTGAAGACAATCCCCCTCCCGCGGGAGAAGGGCAATTTTTAACACATGCGCCAATCGACTGTTCTGGTGGTTTGTCCTTTTCAAGATTGCCTTTGCCGACAGTCAATGATACTGGATTCTGCACTCCTGATCCCACCATGGTTAGGACATCAGATGACAATGCTAACAACACTACAGGTATGATTTAGCTCACCGCAAGTATCTTAAAATACTTAAACAAATTTTTAATATTGAAAATTCAGAAAATCCTGATTATGCGAAATCAAATAAACTTTCAGAGAAGCTTTGCGTATTTTAGCTAGCATAGCATTTAAAAATTTAGAACAAAATTTAAATAACAAAAATTCTGACTTGGGTAAATCTAGCGTATATACGGATATGGAAATTCAAACCGATTATCCCGAAAGCATTTTTAAGACTGAAACCCCGCCCACTGAGGAGCAAGGCTTCACTCTCATTGATCAGGAAAAGAAGAATCGAAAACGCCGCAAAACCATACAGAAATCAAGAAATGTTAAGAAAATAAATGTAGATATTACTACTAACAATACTATTTCATCAAATATTTCTAATAACAACGAAAATGATAGTTTTAATCAAATGTGGAAGCTAGTGACAATGAAGAATCAGTTGCCGCAGAAAATTCAAATAAAAATACTGAAGAACAAAACGATACTTCCGGTTTTCAATTTGACAAAAAAAAAAAAAAAAAAAAAAAGATACTAAAATCCCTCCTATTATTGTTGAAGATGCCAAGGTTACTTGGAAAACAATTAGTAAAGAATTAGATAATTTGATTCCGGATCAATACACGGCAAAAATTAATGGATTAGATACTTTTACTATCAAAGTCAATTCTCCTGATGCACACAGAAAAACAACCAAATTATTTGAAGACAAAAACTATATAAATTTCATTCATACATTTTACCAGATGATAAGGACATTAAAGTTGTTATTAGAAGTCTTCCGTATATGATGCGGATCTCGTTGGAATTCAGCAAGAACTAGCAAAATTAGAATTTATGGCTACCAAAGTAGTACAATTAACATCATATAGAAATGGAGAAAGAATTAAGATACCCTTATATTTAGTCACTCTTCTTAAAATCAAAAATATCAGAAGATATTTATCATATACAATACTTAATGCGTCTTCGCATTACTATTGAACATTACAGAGGCAGACGAGGCCCACCTCAATGCCACAAATGTCAACAGTTCTTTCATGCTCAGAATTCATGTCGACATGAACCAAGATGTGTCAAATGGGCTGGACATAATTTAACTAATGAATGCTTAAAAATGAAAGAAGAACCTCCTAAATGTGCAAATTGTGATGGTAATCACAGTGTTAACTTCTCAAGATGTCCCAAAAATCCACTTTCTGATGAAAATATCAAGGAAAACTAATAGAAATATTCCGATAGAATTATAGTTAACAAAACAGTTATTAATAAATCATATTCAGATGCCATTAAAATAAATATACTACTGATATTTCTGAAGCCAAAAATGTCTTGGAAGAATTAAAAAACATGTTAAACTGGATTAAGAACTCTGGATTAATTGAATCAATCAATGCTATCAAATCTGACCATATAGCCACCATATCTCAAACCCATAATGGATAAGAGCATTAGAAGTTTTAGACCTTTATCCATATGCACTTGGAATGCAAACGGAATTACTCATAAAATTTATGAATTCAATGATTTTATTGTTGAAAATAATATAGATATATGATTAGTCACAGAAACTCATCTTACTGCAAATAAAAACATTAATATTCCAATGTACAATATTTATAGAAGTGATCGCATGCAAGGCCTTGGTGGTGGAACTGCAATTTTTGTTAAAAATTCTCTCTTGAAATTTACATTCTACTTATAGTCAAAATAGCACTGAAATTACTATCATCATCTTAAGTCATCCAAATATTGATTTAAAATTTTCTTACATTTAAAACTCTCCTCATATATGTATTCCGACACATATTTTAAAACAACTGTTCCATGATAACTATCCCACCATTATTGGAGGTGATTTCAACTTGAAAAATGCCATTTGGGGCTGCAACAATAATAATAACAATGGTTACATCCTTCACAGTCTTATTGAAGAACTTAAACTTAACATAAATGCTCCTGAATCTCCAACTTATTACCCAAATTTTAACAATAGAAAACAGGATATTTTGGACTTTTTCATAACAAACTAAAATATTAACCTAGCTGTTGATGTTCTTTCATCACATCACGCACCTGTTATTGCTGTTGCAGGTATCGAACATGAAGACTTTCAACGTGAAATCACTAAAACAGACTGGAATCTATTTCACAATATTCTCTTTACCTGCAAAGAAGATTATCAACAACTTAACAACCCTAATGAAATCAATAATCAGATTTTTAAGCTTACAAATAATATTATTAATGCATTTAATAATTCTTCAATTAAATCCAAATTCATTAAAAATTACATGGCTTTTCCAAAAAATACTAAGGATTTAATTAAGAAACGCAGTAAAATCAGAAAATATTATCAAAATACCTTAAACCCAGCCTTTAAAATGCAAATGAATAAATTAAATAGAGAAATAAAAGCAAAATGTGCCATACTCAAGCGAGATAACTGGAAAGTCAAAATCAATAATTTAAGCACTCAAGATAATTCTCTCTGGTCTTTTACTAGAATGTTAAAAAGAGATAAAATTACCAACAGAGCTATTCTAGCATCACATGGTTTTGTTTATTATATATCATGAAAAGGTTGAAATATTTGCTGATACAATGGAAAAGCAATTTCGTGAAAATTCCGCTACTAATAATGATAACTTCACTAAAAAAAATTCTTAATGTAACCTTTGCATTTCTTCAAAACCATCAAGATGAACCTATTGCCAATATTACTGAAGATGAAGTTCGTAATATAATTTCCAAACTAAAGAAACGCAAAGCTCCCGTGGCTTTGACAAAATTTCCAACATTATCATCAAGCCTACCTGAAAATTATATTACGCATATTACTAATATTCTCAATTCTTGCCTAGATAATTATTATTTTCCGGACTATTGGAAAGAAGCTGAAATTATCTTATTCCTTAAACCTGCAAAAGATCCTACAAATTCAGGAAATCACCGGCCCATTAGCCTTCTACCAACTTTATCAAAAATTTTCGAGATAATTATCAACAATAGGCTAAAACCTTACTTACATCTTCTCCCTATTGAACAATATGGATTCAGACAGGAACTTAACACCACTAAACAACTTATTAGAATTCTCGAATTCATAGGAAAAGGTTTCTACCTTAAGGAACACTCTGCATTTTTAATGTTTGGCCAAAGCCTTTGATGGGGTTTGGCACCAAATCCTTGTTTATAAATTATTACATCTTGGAATAGCATATAATATTGTTTATATTATATATATATATAGCTACCTTTCTAATAGAAAGTTCCATATTAAATTAAATAACTGTATTTCTACTACTAGACCAATTCATGCAGGAGTACCGCAGGGAAGCATATTGGCTCTATCTATATTTTACTGTAGACTTTTCTGTTAATGATGACATACACAGCCTTACTGTATTTTATGCAGATGATACTGGAATTGTTGTAAGATCAAAAAACCCAAATTTAGTCATATCTAAACAACAACAGGGGTAGGAGTACAGAAATTTTTTTTCAGGACACTATTTTCAAGAAATATCAGGACATTTTTCAGGACATGTTTTAATAATTAAACAAAACCAATGTTACTTTTACATATTAATTTCTGTTTTATGCATAAAACACATTTTAGAAAGGAATAAACTATTTAATAAATTCTGAGTTTTTTAATTTTTAATACAACTATATGAAAAATGATACAGAAATTTAAACTTTCTATACTGAACATTTTTTGAAAATTAATAAGTTACATGATAAATGCTTTAAATTAACAATTAATTTATGTATAATTGAATAATGTTCATTTTGAACTGAATGCATTAGCATTTAATTCCGATAATTTAATACTGCACTTTTTTAACATATCATTCACAGATGCAATCTCTGCATTAGCAGCAGACAGCATCATTTGTCCAACTTTCACATCACTCATATTATCATCACTGATAGCACATGCTATTTTTTTAGTTGCATCATCCAAAAGTTTTTGAGCTACTCACTGATTGTCAAGCAAATTTTTCTTTTCTTTCTCAAGTTCATTAATTTTTTCTAATAGCTGCGATTGTTTAAACTTTTTTTCACAAGTAGCTTCTACATCTTCCTCATCCTTTCTTTTCTCTAATTGTGTTACATCTTTTGATTTTTCCATATATGATGCATATTCTGCATGAGATTTCTGAATATAATGCATCATTTTTTTGGTATATGAAATGGAGGAAACAGAATTGCCGTGCATTCGAATAACATAATGACAAATTCGTAAACTTTGAACTGTTAATTCCGATAAAGAAGCTTTCTCCTTTGTCACAAGAGAATTGTTAGCTGAAAAACCTCTTTCTGGTTGGGAATTTACATTCAATAATGACAAGCATGCTTTAACCACTCTAGAAAGAGTAGGATATTTTATATAACCACCAGCATCTTTTATATTGAAAACTGCATTCCAATATTTACAGATATTTTGATTATTATCATAATCATTTACAATCAAAGTCACATCTTCACGCATGTAAAGAATCCACTCTTCATTCATCTTATCAATATCTGAAGAAGTTTTATTCACATGAGGAATATGTTGAATTAATCTGCTAAATGAACTCCTAGACTCTTCCTTTTTTCTATTATAAGGAGACAAACACTAGAGATCTGTGAGTAAAGGATTTGTTATAGGAAGTTTTTGAAGCAAATACTTTGAAGTTGCTATGTAGCAGCTTCTGACACTTTGTAGAAATGTTGTTTTATCAGTAAGCTCTTCCAGTATTGCTGTTGCACCATGACCTATTTCAATCTTGTTTAAATTTAGCCAATTTTTTCCTGAATCAACATTAATTTGTAGCAACTTTACTCAATTTTTTTCACAGATTTATTTTGGGTTTAAAAATTTAAACATAATACTGCGAGCAAGTTCATTTAACTTACTGTATATCACATGTACTAAAGGTTCGACTTTTTGCATTAGAAGTAAATATGGTTCAAAAGTTTTACAAAAAAATGAAACAAAATGCAGATATGCCAGAGTCTTAGGATCTTTGAAATGTTTTATAATCCGAAGATGTCTATCAGAAAGAGGAGATTTCGATTCTTTAGGTACTTTAACAATAAAATATTCCTTTAGAACATCATATTGCTCAACAATTCTCTCACAAATTGAGCCCAAAGTTAACCAACGGCTCTCAACATGACGAAGGAAACCATGTCTAGCTAAAGTTTCTTTTAGTATTTCTAACTGTAAGGAATGATAATCTTCCCTTCTTGCAGGAGATAGTTTGAAAAATTGATGAATATCTACAGCATATCCATCAATATTGCAATCAATTTTATCAATACCCTTACGTAGTGCTCCATGGATTATGTGTAAGCAACATGTACCCAAATCAATTAGTACTGGTAAACTTTGCTTACTCAGTTCACTATTTATTTGCTTTAAAACAGCTAAATTAACTCATGGTCCATCCATTGACAACTGCATTAATTTTTCTTAATTCAAACCATTATTTTGAATAAAACTTAATAAACTTTTTCCAATTTTATTGGCTTCAGCATGCCCTAAAAAATGTGATTCAAGGTAGCAAATGACATTTTTACCTTGTTTATCAGACCAGTATGAGATGTAAATATTCAACTGTTTCTTTATTTGTTTTGTAGTAGTTTCATCGAAAAGTAAAACAAAATATGAAGTGCCGATATCCCGAAACAAAAGAGTTTTGAAATACGGACCTAATCCAAAATTAATCATATGCATGACTTTTTTGTCAGATAATTTGAGATTTTTTGCTATGGAGTGATCATCAAAAATTTCTCCGTAAATGTTAGCTAAATCATTCAAAGATGAAAAAGAATAATTATATTTTATTGCCACCAAAAGTAAAATGGTTTCAGCTTTAATGGTTTTCTCTGATATCGTTTTGGGAAGCCATGATTTGTTATTCATTACTATAGTCGATGTAGAGGATTCAGATGAAGTTGATGACTTGATAGTAAATAGTGTTTGATTCTTGTAACAGTTCACAGCTTTTTTGTGTCTTAATCCATCTGCATGAGCAAGCACTTGTCTAAAACCCATATTTGAAACACTGAATTTGCTTTTGCATACAAAGCACTCCGCAGAATGAACATAGTCAACACTTCGGCACCAGGTCTTGATTAGGCATTTATTCCCATCTTGCAGTTCCGACCATCTGTCGGAAAATTTCGTTTTCCTTGGCATTTTTAAAAGAAAATTAATTGTTTTCAAAAAATAAAATACTGAGCTTGCTAATAAACATTCTTCAAAACACCCATCAAAATCTTTCAAAATGGCTCGATAGGAATTTCATGCATGCGCATAAACGTAGGCGAATAATTCTCACAATTTCGCCATCATTGTAAATTGTTGTGCACTACTAAAACAAGAATCTTTGTCTGTAAAGGCAGAAAATAGAATTTAATGGTAAACCCAAACCTAAATTTTTTTTGACGTCAGATATTCGTGAGCAATGGCTGAAAACGAGGCGGAGACGAATGGCAATCCTATTTCCAATTTGAAGGAGAACAAAAAAGGCGGAAATTTATCTCTTTCTTCTTTCATAGAAAGCAGTTGAAAGAAAATATATATTCCACTGGAAGAAAAGTTTACTACTGAAAAATATAAAATTATTAATGAAAATTAAACTTTCAAATGAATGTAATAAAAAATAAGGAATTCCAGGATTTATTTTGAAAAATAAGGACATTTTTTAAAAAATCAGGAAATTCAGGAATATCAGGACAACTCCGAGCCCTGCAACAAAATAAAATTACTAATATTGAAAATTGGTGTAATAATTGGAAAGTTGCTATTAATGCATCAAAACCAAAACTTATAGTTATAAACAGAAAACCACGAAAACTTAAAGTCAATAATCATCTCTACATTTTCGGCCAGCAAATAGAAAAATCAATAAAGCAAAATACCTTGAATTACTCATCAATAGCCAACTTACCTGGACTGATCATCTTAAGTCGAAAATATCTTCTGCTTGGAACTCATATTTTAAAATTAAAGCTCTTATAGGACCTCAGTCAAAACTCATCCTCAAAAAATTACTGTATATTAACATTATCAGACCAATCCTTACTTATGCTTCCCCTGCCTGGTGTTCTGTTTCAAATCAAGACAATAAACTTTTAAATACCTTTCAGAATAAACTGTTAAGAAAAATTGTCAATGCTCCATTTTTCATTCGCAACAAAAATATCAGACATGATCTTAATATTGAAGAGTTAACCCATCATATTCAAAAACTGAATGTAAATTTCTACAAGCAAGCATCCAAGTGTACTGCTGGTGACTTTAACAAATTTTTTAATGCTCATATTCCCCCAGGGGATGCTCAAGTCAGACCTATTGCGGCTTTTTTTACACACATCGGACGCAATACTTTCTAAGGCTTTAGCATAATTTTTTAGCATCAAATCTTAACCTACAATTTTAAGCTTTGCATTTCAATTCTACTTAATTCAGATGAATGAGTAGATGCCTTTGGGCAGGAACTCAGTTCTTTACCAACAAAAAAAAAGAAAAGAAAGAGTTTAGTTTTGTGAAGACAGTCAGTGAGTGAAGACGATTAGTCATGACTGCTAGTCTAGAGAAGTTGTTCTCTGTCTGAGACCTGTGATCGGAAGCTGTTACTTATTGTATCTGACGAATTGTAGCTGTATATTTGTGATTGTTACAGCTGGTATATCTAGTGGAATTTTTAAGAATAAAAGTCGTGTTCATTGAGTGGTTACTTTATTCAACTCTCAATCCACACGAACCCCGAAGCTCGGTACAACTGGTGTCAGAAGCGGGGTTGAAGAGTTGATGCAGCGTGTCACAAGAAAAATGGATATGGATTTAATGAAAAGTCTTCTCGAAAAATTAACGGAGCAGATGGCTGAGATGAAAGCTGGACAGGAAGAGATGAAAGCTAGACAAGAAGAGATGAAAGCTAGACAAGAAGAGATGAAAGCTAGACAAGAAGAGATGAAAGCTGGACAAGAAGAGATGAAAGGTAAACAAGAAGAGATTAAAACCGAAATGACGAAAGAGATAAAATCTGGACAGGAAGAGCTTAAGAAGGACATTGTAAGTGTTAAAGAAGAATTCTCCAACATCATTCAGGAGAAGATGAATGCAATGGAAGTTAAGATAACTTCAGTTTAAACTAAAGTTTTGAAGATCGAAGAAAACGTTGAAGAAGCGTTAGACAATATGAATAAGGAGATTGAAAGATTGAAGAAACAAATGTCAAACAGACATGAGGAGCACGACGTGGCATTTATGCCTTCCCTAGCTACGACTAAACTCTCAACATTCGATGGAAAATCATCCTGGCAAGTATACAAGACCCAGTTTATGATGATAGCGGAAGCTATTTGGATGGAATCCCCGAGCCTAAGCTTTTCATCTGGCGACTTCTTTAAGAGACGTGGCCGACATCCTTGAGACGCTTCCGGAAGAGCAGAGGCATGATTTCCAAGCCTTATCAAGTGCGCTTGATCTGCGGTTTGGAGAAAAGTGCTCTAAAGAATATAGCAGACTACAGTTAAATTCCCGCTTTCAAAAAGCGGGTGAAAGTCTGCAAGAGTTAGTCTGCCCAGTTGAGACACGTCAAGATCTGGCTCTCCATCACTTTATCGATAGTGAGCGGGATCCGGAGATACAGAAAGCACTTAGACTGTCCGATGTCAAAGATATCGGATCTGCCCTAGTCTACGCACTTAAGATAGAAGCTGCCCAGCAGGCCGCGCTTAAAGACAGGCACTCAATCAGAGCCGTCTCTGCTACTGATACAGATTATGATCTAAGAAAACAAACTGAAGATGTGCGGCGAAAATTCCGTAGCTTAGAACTGAGTTTAGGTGGCAGAAACACGAAAATTCAGTGTTGGACTTGCGGTGCAGTCGGACACGTCCGAAGAGAGACTGCCCAAAACCAAAAGAAGGTGGAAATGATCTTCCACCACAGCAGGGAAGGATTCAACGAATTCAGGAGTTTGAAATACGTCATCACAAAGGAACTCTTCATGGAAATGCTAATGCAGTATCAAGGAAACCGTGAGATGGAAGCTGCCGATAATGTTCTAGAGTAGACAAGAACTATCAATTAATAAATCCTTCGGTACGCCAAGTTACTGTTTCACCTCCATCGAAACCAGACCCATGGAGTGATGAAGGACTTAGAGAAGCCCAAAGAGAAGACCCAGATATAAATCCAATTTTTGAATTAAAAGAATCTTCCAGTATGAGACCATGATTTGATTTTTTGATTTGTTTTGTCGCTCAACGGTCATTTTTTGCACAGTAGGGCTAATTAGACCGGGACCGACGGTTTAAAATGGATTCTGAACCCACTACAAACATCTATGCACAAGGTGGGATTCAAACCCATGAACTGAAGGCAAGAGCGCTAACCATTCGGCTGCCAGCCCGGCCCCAGTATGAGACCAAGTTGGCAGGACATCTCCACCCTACAGTCCTGCTACTAAACAATATTGGGCTCATTTGGACTCACTCCATATTAGAAATGGCGTGTTATACAGGAAATGGGAGTCCGATGATGGACGTAATTTCAAATGTCGGCGCGTTCTTCCAAAATCAAGAATTTCAGATGATTTGAAAGAATTGCACAGTAGCTTGCTTGGAGGCCACTTCGGAGTAATGAAGACTCTACAGAAAGTTCGAGAACGCTTCTATTGGAGCAAAACTAGACAAGATGTAGAGAAATGGTGCCAATCTTGTGATGACTGTGCGGCACGTAAAGGACCAAAGAAACGTAGCCGATGAAGGTTGCAGCGGTATAATGTAGGAGCACCTTTTGAGCGGATAGCATTGGACAATTTGGGTCCTTTACCACGATCTTCAAATGGCAACAAATACATCCTAGTTGTCATGGACTACTTTACTAAGTGGCCTGAAGCGTTTTCAATCCCTGATCAAGAAGCGACTACACTAGCCGAGGTTCTAGTGCAGCAATGGGTTTTCAGATTCGGCACACCCTTACAAATTCATTCAGATCAAGAGACAAATTTCACGTCTGCTGTGTTTAAAGGAATGTGTCAAATTCTCGGAATAGACAAGACGCAGACCACGCCATTACACCCCCAATCGGAGGGCATGGTAGAGAAGTTTAACCGAACCATCTTAAATAATCTATCACTTATGGTTTCCAGAAATCAGCAAGATTGGGATTTGAAGCTATCGCTGTTTCTGCTTGCATATCGCAGTGATGTTCATGAGACTACCGAATATACTCCATCACAAATGCTCTTTGGTCGCGAACTTCTTCTCCCTTGTGATCTTCAGTTTGGTAGTCCACCGGATACATCTTCACCGCCAGAAGAATACCTTCGAGACCTTCAGGCACGTCTTGAAGATGTCCATAACTTCGCTTGAGACCGAATCAACCTGACGACTGAAAGAATGAAGACAAGGTATGACACAAGAGCAACAGGACATGAATTTCAGGAAGGTGACAGAGTTTGGTTGTGGAACCAGATTCGACGTAAAGGGCTTTCGCCAAATTTGCAAGCCACCTGGGAAGGTCCCTACAGTCCTAAAAGGCTGACGTCGTGGTTCGTATAAGGAAATCATCTTCAAAAGCAAAGGTAGTACATTATGATAAGCTCCTTATCGCAATGTAAAGTAAAAATTAGTATACCATAGTCTCTGTAAATAATATAGATAAATTTAATATTTTCTATTTTTAGTTGTTTGTGTATGTAATGTGTTCTGTATCCTCTTAAAATGTAAATTCTTTTATATTAAATTTGGCCTCCTATCAGGGGATTGTACTGGCTGGGACGTGCAGTTCTTGAGAGGGGGGCAATGTTACAAATTTATAAATAATTATTGCATATGTCTTAAAATATCTCAGACAGATCGGAAATACTCACATCTCGGGCAAAAATTGCGGCATTTAGACGTGTTATACGTTAAAAGCGGGTTTTGTATTGATTTGGTGATGTTTTGGCGAAAAAACTTGGCGAGAAATAGATACTTTTGGAAGCATCCATCACCTAAGCTCTAGGACCAATATTTAGCGAGATAGCCTAGAAGCTTCCAGAACCTTGGCGAAGTTGGTAGACTTCCCCGCCAAGTCAGTATAAATACCGCAGCCCGAAATAGGAGTTTATTTTTGTGAAGACAGTCAGTGAGTGAAGATGATTAGTCGTGACTGCTAGTCTAGAGAATTTGTTCTAACTGAGGTATTTGAGACCTGTTATTGGAAGCTGTTACTTATTGTATCTGACGAATTGTAGCTGTATAATTGTGATTGTTACAGCTGATATACCTAGTGGAATTTTTACAAATAAAAGTCATGTGTTCATTGAGTGGTTGCTTTATTCAATTCTCAATCCACACGAACTCCGAAGCTCGGTATAATATTCATGCATTTTCATTGAAATATGCAATTTTCATAAAGATATGAAAAGTATATTTTAACTCAAAAATTTTATATTTAAATATTAATATTCAGTAAATTTTTTACAATATTAAAAAACAGAAATAAATAGAAAATGTGTTAATTTCCTGATTTGCACATTGAAATACAAAAAGTATTTCCTTGAAACTGAACCATGGGCACGTGTTTTCTATGAGTTATGCAAAAGTCTTTTTAAGGGATATTCCGAGTCTACTTGTCATTAAAAAGACTTTTACCAAGCATATTAAGTTTATTTCAGTATTTATCTAATGATTATCAACCAGATTCCTCCCTTTAAACAGAAATTATAAGCAATTTTCATGAAAAAAAAGTGAGAAGTACATTATGATTAAAAAAAAAAAAAGATCAATTAAAATCACTGGTCTGATTACATCATATGATCTTATTGACTACTCTTCACATCACATATGAATCTAAATAAGACATCCAGTACAGATTAATCTGGATCATCAAAAATCTATTGTGGCTGAATTAGATTATATTCGTCAATAGTTACAAATATAATCTAATATCGATCATAGTGGCAACTAGTGATAATATTAAGAGTTAATAGTCAATTTGGTTTTTAAACAATTTTTCATCAAAAATTTTTTGAAACAAAAATCTCAAAAAATTATATTTCCTAAGAAAAAATAAATGCATCAAAGTAAGTAAATATTAAAGGAATAATTCATTATGTTCAAGAAGCCAAGTTGAAATTCCAGGAATTGTATGAACCCTGATAAGAGCACATATAAGCTTATTCACTCTAATAAAATTAACTATACTTTGAATTTCTTGACATAATCTTCTAATTGTTTCTGGTTTGATAAATTTCTAAATTTTGTTTGTTTTGTCGTTCAACGGTCATTTTTTGCACACGAGGGCTAATTAGACCGGGACCTACGGCTTAAAGTGGATTCCGAACCACTACAAAGATCCATACCCAAGGTGGGATTCGATCCCACGAACTGTTGAACCGAAGGCAAGAGCGATAACCATTCGGCTACCGGCTCGGCTTCTAAATTCTGAAAATTATGATGCTGTTCAATTCAAATAGATTCTACCCAACAGTGAGCAGGTGCAAGTTGCATTGTATATATTGCATCATTAGTTCACTTCATATTTTAGATTTCCCTGAAGATTTTGGAAAAGATATTATGACAAGTTTGTGTAAGAGGTAAAATGCATAAAAATAATGGAATACCTTAATATACAACCACAGTTTGTAACTTAAGAGAGCACAAATTTTAAAATTAGAATATACAAAATTTAAAATAAGCTTTGCAATTTTCTCAATAAGAAGGATGATACAAAAGTGTAAAAAATTATTATTATTATTTAAAGTTTTAATGGCATTTTCTGGATTTATTATAAGCTTAACCAGACTTTTTGTATGACATTGGCTTCATTTTTCAATACTAAGTTTAGCTTGGCAAATTTAAGTTCTAGGTGAAAGCAATTGAAAACTTAATTATATTTTACCTTTGTTTTTAGTTATAGCAATTTTAGAAACATATTTATTAGCATTAAGATTTGGCAGCATAAATTTTCAGAAGTAAATACAAAATATAATTTAAGGAAAAGTAAGGACAAGAAAAGTTAATGGAAGAAATACTTATTTGTATTTACTTAATATTACTATATTCAAAATAATTTTTAAATGCTATCTTTAGTATGTAAACAATTTTCTCAGTTATCTTAAATTATTTTAATATAAATTTATATTTATTCCTATTAATAGAAAGTAAAATATTTTCTATTTCAAAGAAATTATATTGAAATGATAAACAGAAAATTAGCATTAGAGTGTTACTGATTGCAAAATTATGTAATTTGAAGAAAAAGAAATTGCACACACACACAAATATTACATAATTACTCTAATATGGAATTTTTTGTAACCCTAATATTTCCATTACATATACGGTAATAAAATCTTAACCAAAAGTGTCCATATATAAATTGAAAAGCCATGAATGACACTTTGTAGCATATTTAACAAAAATTTCAACACAACAGAAATCTTCATGAAAGCATTTATTTTTCCTTATTACTTAATGTAACAAAAATTAATTTTATTAAATGCAAATCAATGTTAAACAATTCGTTAGAAAAAATTCCTTGCTAAATAGAATTTATAATTTTTAAAATTCAAATTGAACAAATTTTAGAAAAAACTGAAAAGCAAATTTCATTATTCATATAATAACAAAGCAGTATTTACAATATAAATTTTTTAACAAAATACTTTTGTTTAGATTTTAACAAGTAATAAATTTTTAGTTAAAGTTAGTTTCTCATTTAGAAATTGTAATTTTTTTAAACAATACTTTTAAAGAAGTAAATACAAACTGTTAACAATATTTAATACTGTACAGTTGTTTTAAAACATTAGTGAGTTGAAGTGTAAAATAAAACATTGATAGAAAAGCAGAATTTGAGTCTTTGGTTTTAACAAACTCATTTCTTAGATAGCAGGAGAAAATATAAACTATATATGCCTTATAATGAATTAAAAACGTTTTTCAGTTATGTTTTATAAAATATGGCTCCCTCCTTTGACTGCTTTCAGCACATATGGCATAGGACTGGAGATATTAAAGTATAAAAACAGTTGAGGTAAGTAGTCCAGTTTTAAAATATGCACCTTAGACTTGACTGGAAGCAATGGACGAAAACATGGCTATGTTTATTCTCACAGTTTTATACACTTCACAATTTTCATCCGTTGCATAGTTTCATAGGAATATACAGAAATATGTATGACCGTTATCACCACTTCAAAGATTGAAGGAATCTCACTTTGGTAGTTAACAAATCTGTAAGTTCTCGAATCGAAGTCCTATAACTGTTCTCTACTTTTCCAGTTACTTCACTCACAGTGTCTTCTTTTTCCTGTAAAAATATTTCATATCATAAAAATGACACATCATTTAAAATATACATATTTGACAAAATTTAAATACTACAACATAAGCTGGACTAACTGTAATTATGTTTGTAAATTTTGGATTCCACGTGAAGAACATTTTAAGGAAATATACTCTAGGTAGATTCAAAATTAATGCAAAAATATAGTATCAGTGTATTCAATTTGAGTAAGGAAATAAATAAATCTATAAACTCTTCACCCAAAGTACTTCTGTGGGACACTTCATGTCAAATTTTGATGTAGAAATCCTAGAAGTCTCACTGTTTCAATCATTTGTTCCTATAAAGCAGTTATACTAGTTGATCTTGAAGTAACCGTCAAGCAGTAGCTATATGATACAGCTAACTAGATTATCACCAAACCAAGACAAATCTTGAACTTTTTTATAAATACAACAAAAAAATCGTTCTGGATCCCTTCACAAAGGGCTATCAACAGAAACAAAAGGGCAAATTCATTATATGAAAGGGGCACTTGAGTCAAGATTACAAACCACTTTCTCCAGAATCACTTAAAAGAAATTACTGGATACTTTTAAATCTGAACAGGGGGCAAAATCAACAGGCAAATAATGGGATAACAGTCAAAACACTTAGAAGAAAAAGTTTTGACAAAACCCAGTAAAGAGGTCAGCAAACTCCAAATAGATCATGATTTCATGGCATATCATCATAATAAAATAGGCATCCTATTTAGAATACAAAACATTTGTAATTCGGACACCAAGAATGCGAGCATCTTTTTGTACACACAGAACTAAATGAAGTCTTGAAAACAGGGTAGCATAAGCAAATTATTTAAAAATGCCAGAATCAACATAAACTCCTCATTAACATTTTTTTTTTTTTTTTTTACATTTAAAACTTTTTACTTCTGTTTTCCCATTAATTTGTTCGGGTTATCCCTTTAAATGTTTTTTTTTAAAAAATTGTATATTAATTTTCGTCTGTGATGCTTAAGCTGCTTTATACATTTGGATTGATCCTCCGAATAAAGATCCATGTAACAAATAAACTAATACATCAAAAATAGAGGAAAATAGTATTTATCAGAAACAAATATGCTGTTCATTGAAATAATGGTGGTAATACTATCAAATTTCTATAATGATGCAGGTCACCTAAAACAACAGTAAAATTAAATTAGTAGACTTGAGTTACATTAACAATCTATAAAAATTTGCAAGTTTAAAAATTGTTACCTCTATATATTTTATGAAATTTACAAATAAAAAAAATAAATTTAATGTGGGAAATACAAACAGAACTAAACAATTAAACAATTTAGATAAAACGAGATTTGAAGCTTTAGTTATATTTATCAAGCACTTTGAGATAGGTTGGTTGGTTGGTTGGTTTTTATGGCGCAAGGTCCAGATAAGGACAAGCTGCGCCAATCACAAGATATTATACACCAGTTTTTTTTCACCTATTAAAAGTATAAAATGGAAATATAGTTAAAATGTACATTAAAAGTATAAAATAGAAATATAGTTAAAATGTATATTAAAAGTCTGTAAACATACAATATATACAAGTATAAAATTAAAAACTTGATATTTAAATAAAATATTTCTAAATCAGATAAAATTCATAAATCCTATGTCTTTTAAAAACGCAAATAGATTGCGATGGGGTGGTTCCCCAAGCAGGTCTACTAATGTTAAAATATTACTATTAAAATATCTAAAACGCTGATGGTTAAAATCTGGACACACAATTAAAATATGATATACTGTAAAAGGTTCATCACACTTTTCACATCATGGTTGGGGATCACTTAAGATCAAATGTTTGTGGGTGAAACGTGTGTGACCAATTCGAAGGCGAGTCAGTCTGACATCTGCGCTTCGTGGAGATAAAACAGATAATGGAATGATGTGTGAAAGTATGGAATGGAGTTTGTTGCTGACTTGCAGGTTCCAGGATTCCTGCCAAAGAGAATACATGAAATGTTTGAATCTTTTTCTCATGTCCATTGATGGTATTGAAGGCAAAATGGAAGTAGCTGCAGATTTAGCGGCAGCATCAGCTTTCTCATTGCCATCTATTCCTATGTGGCTTGGTATCCAACAAAACAGTATCTCAAATCCCTTGTTAGTAACAGTATCAATTAATTTGAATATCTTAGACACAACTGGATGGCAATTATAGTTGTTATTCCTCAAAGCTTCTAATACAATCATACTGTCAGTGTACACACAAAATTTACGTTCATTTTTAGTTGTCACCAACTGAAGTGCTCGGTATATAGCCGTAGCCTCAGCAGTGAAGATGGAGCAGGATTTGTGAAGGCTATAACTGTAGGAGGTATCATCAAGATAAACTCCACAGTCAACTAATCCTGGACATTTGGATCCATTCGTGAATACTGGAGTGTACATAGTATACTGACAGCGATGGAATGAATAAAGCTGTTGAAGAATAGCAGTATTTGTGTCTGATTTTTTATATTTACCAAAGGGATTTAACACAATAATGTGTGGATTATACCAAGGTGAATGTGCGTAAAGGTCGGTAGACTCGATTCGGACATCAAATAGGTCAGAGAGCAAAATAATAGATTTAATACGACAGAGAAAAGGTGGAATGCTTGATGGTCTAGCATTATATAATCTCTTAAGCGCAGCACTTGGAATCATGGAATGCAAGGGATGATGAGGAGTGGATATGATTTTAGAATAATAAGAGACAGTTGTATCCGCCGCAGGTCTAATGGTAATTGTTGGCAGATTACATATAGACTCTGGACGGGTGATGTACGAAATGCTCCACAGCAAATCCTTAAAGCAGAGTGGTGGACGGTATCCAATCTACGTAAAATGGAAGATCTTGCCGATCCATAAGCAACACAACCATAGTCAATACGAGATAAAATGATTGATTGATAACTTCGGAGCAATGAAGTGCGATCTGCACCCCAAAATGTATTAGACAACACCTTGAGGATATTGAGCAATCGCTCCCACTTCTTCTGTAGATATAAAGTATGCGGAAGGAAAATTAACTTATCGAAAATTACCCCGAGGAATTTTATCTCGTTAACCACAGGAATAGGTCTATTGCTTATGTGAAGCACAGAATCAAGATGGAAACTAGTTTTCCTACAGAAATGGACACAGCGACTCTTACTAGGAGATATACTAAGACCATTTCGTTCACACTTTAAGCAGTTAGATTGTTTACAGCTGTTTGCAATTGTCTCTCAATTATATTTATGTTTGAACCCTGATATGACATTTGTAAGTCATCAACATATAAATTCCTATAAACTGAAGATGGTAACTGATGAAGTATGTTATTGATGAAAAGGTTAAAAAGGGTTATGCTTAAAATGTTACCTTGAGGGACCCCCTCAGCTTGAGTAAAAGTATTGGAAGATTACCCTTAAATCCAAGATTATGCATATTACGGAGAACATCATAACGCCACGTACGATCGTATGCTTTCTCAATATCGAAGAAGATTGCAACAAGATGGTTTCTTCTCACAAAAGCATTTCGAATTTGGGATTCCAGATCTACTATATTATCAATAGTGGATCATCCTCTTCGAAATTCGCTTTGATGAAGAGGTATGCAATTCTTCTTCTCTAAGATGTAAATGAGTCTAGCATTGACCATACGCTCAAAAGTTTTGCCCAAGCAACTCGTGAGAGCTATTGGACGATAACTCAGAGGGTCAGTTGAATCTTTGCCAGGTTTCAATATTGGAATCACTATCACTTCTCTTCATGATGTAAGATAAGCATACTCAGTCCAGATTCTATTAAACAATGAAAGTATGTTTAACAAAGAATCATGATTTAAATGACAGAGCATTTGATAGGAGATTCCATCTGGTCCTGGGCTAGTGTCGTTTGCTTTAGATAAAGCAGACTTCAATTCTGACAGTTCAAAATCACAATTATAGGGTAGAATATGTCGATCATGAAATCTTAAAGGTGTCCGCTCAGCGATTCGTTTAATCCTTAGAAAAGTTGGATTATATGAATAAGAGCTGGAAACACTAGCAAAGGTTTCACCGATGACATTAGCAATATCTACCACTGAGGAGTGTATTGCAGCTCCGGTTTTTAATACAGGAATGGAATAATCCTGATAAATACCATTGGCTGCTTTAACTTTCCTCCATAACTGTTTACATGTTGTCGATGAATTGATTGATGACACATAGCGAATCCAAGATTCTCTTTGACTCTCACGTCTAACTCTTCGAGCTTCAGCTTTGGCTTTTTTAAAAGCAACAAGATTCTCCGTAGTAGGGTATCTTCGGAATATATTCCATTGCTTCCTTTGTTTCTTATAGGAGAGTTGACACTTTTCATTCCACCAAGGTTTCCTGTGTTTATGTGGAATGATGGAATTTTTAGGGATAGCAACATCCACAGCTCTGATTATTGTGTCAGTGGTATATTTAATGGCATCATCTATCATATCTGTCTTAACTCTTGTCTCACTGATCACAGCCAATTGCGTAAAAAGTGACCAATCGGCTCGACTGTACACATAATTAAGTGGGTTGTGACACACACTATTATTTCCAGTCTGAGACACGATTAGGGAAATGATCACTGTTGTAAAGGTCATTTCCAACTTCAAAATTCAGCAATGGCGAGAGTGATGGAGAACATATAGCTAAGTCCAGAGAGTGAAATGTCCGTGTAGGTTCATGAAAATAAGTTTTCTCGTCGGTATTCAGCAGACAGAGGCAATTGTCAGATATGAACTGCTCTATCTGACGACCGCGAGAATTCGTATCTTCACTACCCCACAGTGTATTATGGCCATTAAAATCACCTAGAAGCAGAAATGGAGCTGGGAGTTGGTCAATTAAATCATCTAGTTCCTCCGAATTTACGACGACATGTGGTGGTAAATACAGGCTGCAAACAGTGATAAGACAGGTTACGTGAATTTTCACTGCTACAGCTTGTAATGTAGTTCTTAGCTGATGTGCTGTACTTGCATATGAGTTTGATGTGAATATGCAAACTCCTCCAGATACAGACGCATCACCACCATTATCCTTTCTGAAGCATTGAAACCCACGCAGTTTGGAGTTTGGTGCTAACAGGGGGCTTCAGGAATGTTTCCTGGAGAGCCACACATGCGGGGTTGTAGCGAGAGATAACAGATTTGACGTCGTCAATTCGAGAACGAAAACCTCGACAATTCCATGAAACAAAGGAAGTCATTAATGGCAGGATTATTATTCACCAGCGGTGCTCATTGTAGCCTCAGATGAATCCTCCAAACTATCAGCATCTGACGAATACAGTTTGACTGTATCTTCATCCAATGTAAGTCTGGCTTTCCTTTCTGTCAAGGAAGACTTACGAGCACCTTCCTTAGCCAGTTTTAATTTTTTTGCTTGTGATGATCTTGATTTAGCAAATGATAGTTTAGGTATAATATTTGAGGACTTTGTTTCTTTTGGCTTAGAAGATTGTTTTGTAGAAGGCTCTGAAATGGTATCGGTTTGGGTCCAGCAAGATTTTGTTATTTTTTTAGTAGCACTAGCATAGCTGATACCAGGCTGTGGTGTACGTGAGGCGACAATTCGTCGAGCCTCCGGATACGACACATTATTTTTGATTTTTACGGAAGTAATTTCTTTTTCCAACTGCCATGCTGGGCAAGATCGGGAATAAGCAGGATGGTCGCCTTTACAGTTGACACAAACCTCCTTAGCATTGCAGTTAACACTATCGTGGCCAACGTCAGAACAACGGGCACACATAAGTATACCTCTGCAAGCTATTTTTGAATGGTCAAAGCGTTGGCATTGAAAGCAGCGAAGCGGATTTGGTATGTAGGGTCTTACAGAGCATATCATATAGGCAACTTCAATGTTTTGTGGCAAGTCAGGAGTTGAAAATGTTAAAATCAGATGTTTTGTATTGATTGTTATACCATCTCGATTAAGAGTTATACGTTTTACAGCACATACTTTTTGAGATTTTAAATTTTCAAGTATTTCGTCTGTTGATGTATATATGAAGTCTGCTGCAGAAATCACTCCCTTGCAAAAGTTTAATGTTGTGTGGGACTGTACGACCAGATCCACATTACCAATTAATTTGAATGACTGTATTAATATAGCTTGTTTTTCAGAAGCAATCACTACTAAAATATCTCCTGTTCGTAGCTTACCAATATTTTTAACTTCACCTAGATGGGATGAAATGCTCTTTTCAATTAGAAAAGGCGAAACAAATTGGAAGAACCACCTTCAGTTCTTTTAACAATGAAAAATTTTTCATTTAACATAGACATCTGTTGCTCCAAAGGGAGTGAAGAATTAATTGATTTGTTCATGTAGTATAGCTGAAAATTCAGGGACTAAATGGCACCACCCACCACGGAGCCCTACAAGGGGATATTTTTATAGTCATATTGTACCAGTGCTAGTCAGTCCCTATACGCTCACGGTACATCCCTGAAGTGGTCTCCACCCTTAACAAGTCACCCAGTAGATGTACCGATCGCTTGATCCATAAAGCCGATTGATGTGCTGAGGAGCACAACACACCTCCCGTTTACCTGAAGCAGAGGCCAAACAATGTGTTGGTCTCAGGAGGACTCAATTACCAGGATCCTCCTTTCCAGGGACACGGGTCTCCACGCACGGCAAAACACGTGGGTGATTTAGTCCTCAAGAGTAGCTAATAGCAACAGAGCGGCAAGAGCTACTCATGGGGAGCCCTCAACCTCTTTCGAGGCAACCACACTGAGGGAGAAAAGGAAGAAGAGTAGAGGAGAGAGTAAAGAAAGAAGAGGACAGATCACTAGGGTACCTCGGGATTGTGACACCTGCGTTTACCTAAAGGAGGTAAACCCCCTGAGGGACACTTTGAGATAGGAAAGTAATAAACTTCATAAGGTAAGTAAAATAACTACAACAATTTCCAATGTATTTGAAATGGATTCTTACCTTTATGCAGTTACCATTTTCTGATAAAGACATAACTCCTAAAGTTGAAGATAATTTAGAAGCATCTAGAGAATTGAGCAAATTATGTAATTCTTCTGCAGTAGATTCCATACTAGTGATTAAGTTTGTTATTTCTTGAATTGTTTCAGCCTAGAATATTTTTAAAACATATTAATTTATGTACACAAAAAATAAGAATCACATACATATATTTGTTTGCTTGCTTGCTTAATATTTGAAACCATTAAAAAAATATCTTCAAATAAAATTTACTTAATACTGAGTCAAAAGGAATTCATATCTACATAGTAAAAATAAATCACTAACTAATTAATTTACTAATACAGTAAAGCAATTTTTTATGTACAAAAATTTAGTTTAACAAGAAATTCACTTCAGTTATGAGAATAAAACATAATTAATAAAATAATGAATGATGATATAAAAATGAAAGAATTACAAATGTATTTCAGAAATGACAAACATGAAAGATTCTATCATTTCCCTTCATTAAAATGTGATGGAACAATTTCACACAAGTTATATAATAATAAAAAATCGGGATACTTTTAGAATTTTATTTCAATGGGTCCTATCAATATATTGTGTATGCCAAAGGTAAAAACCATGTGTTATAATCAGAATATTGAAAAAAAAATTAATAAAAATTCAAATAATGATCTTATTTCATGTTACATTTCAATTGAAATGATTTCTCTTTTCAGATTATTAAAGCTTAAGTAAATTTTTATCAATTTTACTATGTATAATGTGAAGTCTTTTTTCCATTTTTATTCATCTATAAGTACAAATCAATACTCTCGCTTAGGCAGCAAAATGAAGTATATCTCTGCTATTGACAATTATGTTTTTGTGACATGACACATTTAACATTCACATTTTGGATATTAACATTGATTTCCCATGATGCAAATTTTGTTTTTAAATGAAACTCCCAATTCAATCATAAATCTTATCGAATGTTATTTAATTTAAAATGGCATGTATTTGGATGGATTGTATTTTCAACATCATAGCAAATTCTACTTTTTTAATGATATATTTACTTTAAATATTCTCTTAGTAATCTTTATTAACCTGAATCAATTGTAACCCACAGAATTTGAATAAAATTCAAACTGGATGGAAAAGCATTTGAAAATCACAGAAAATTGTATCATTTAGAGAGAGATAGGGATTATTATTTTTTAAATGTGTATGATATAAATTTCTTTCCTCCCTTCTTTAAATTCTATATACAGAATATATTTTAAGACCACTAACCAATCATACTAAAAATGCTTTTACATTTTAGGTCAATTTGATTATACTGTGAATTTGCATGATTTTAATGCAACGCTACATTAAGATTATTGCTCCACAATCATAAGATCTTAATGTTCAACAAAAAATGTATATTATGTGGTCAATCACAATTAATAATTGTACTCATATACAGTTTTGTTTATGCTAGAAAGGATTATAACATATTGCTTATTCTTTTTAGGCCCATTTAATTAAAAATATGAATTTTGCTAATTTTTAACTTATTTTTTTACAATCTAACAAAAGACTAATGTACTTACAGAAGAAATTAAAAAATTTTCAGTTTACTATTTTCAAAGATCAGTTCGAAATTTTAGGAGTTTTCAGCATTTTGGAAAAATATTTGATTTCCAAAAAATATACAAACACTTATGCTCAAAATAAAATTATAATAATTATTTATTACCAATCATAAAAACAGGATAAAAAATATTTTTTCAATAATAATTCCTTACATTTTATAAAATTAATGCTATATTTATATCATTTGAATAAATCTATAGCATTATTTGAAATTACAAGTCCACTACTATTTTATACAAATTAATATGCAATTAACAATAAAAAGATTATTGTAAGTATAATACTTACTGTTATTTGTGGAGAATTTTCTTTCCGCTTTTTACCTTTACGCATCAATTGGTTTCGAGCTGGTTTGAGAATAGCAAAACCTATGCTAATTAAAATTGTACCTAAGCTCAAAGTCTGAAAAAATAAAAGGAGAAAAAAAAATTTAAGCACTGAAACATAAGGAATAATTTTAAAAATATTGATAAATATCTAGCAATCTTAACATTTTATGCAAAAAAAATCAAGCACATTAATAATCGATTTTGCTTTAATTTAGCTTCATTTCAATCCTTTTTCTTCCCCTGATAATCCTCATGTTGTTTATTAATCCTTATTGAAAAAGCTCATAAGAATTAATATACAATAGGATCTGTGACTTACAGTGGTTTGGTTTATTTATCAGTCAATAGGTTATTTTCAGCACGTGAGGGCTAATTATACAGGGAGCTACGGTTTAAAGTGGATTCTGAACCACTACCAGCATCCAAGAACAAGAAGGGATTTGAACTCATGAACTGTTGAACCCAAGGCAAATGTGCTAACTACTCAGCTGACAGCTCCACTGACTTAAAGCACTCTAAATAATTACAACTGTTAAACTGAAAAATCAGAATACAATTCAGCTACCAGCTTAGTTGAATGAATTAATATACAACAGATATAATATAAGCAGAAATTTAAAAGTAAACAAATTTCAACATTTTGGTGGATACAATTACACAATTTTTTTTTAACAGAAGAATCATACTGTACTTTAATAACATCAACAAGGCAAAATAGCTTAAACAGAAAAATAAAAGATTTGAAGAAATAAATAGATCAATAATCCTTAAGGTATAAAACATTGTAATACTAGAAAATTTTTAATAAATAAGTATTTTAAAGGTATTTTAAATCAGATACCATGTATTTCCTTAACCTTATGCTGCAGTTTGATATTTCAGAATAAATTAAAAATCAGTTAAAAATATATTCAATGTTAATATACTTTTCTAAAAATAAGAAAATTAAATTTTCATTGCATTACAAAATAAGAGAATTATTTAAATGTTACAGATAAAATTGAACGCTGTACATAATTAAATATAAAATTTATAACTTGTAAAAGGAAAATCTCTAAAAAAGAGAAATCATTAATAATAATTTTATCCAATTGCAAAGTTCACAAAACATTTTCTATTTGTCGCATGAAACCACAAAAATTCTCAAAGAACATTTTCCAAATACTTCACAATAGAAAAAATAGATCAAACCATCAAGTAATTAAATATTTCACAATCTTCCAGTGTTACGCATTTCAGAAAAATTTATTTAAAAGAAAATGTATTTATCTTAGTTTCAATATATAGATTTTAAAGTAATATACCATATTTTCCTGCACACAATCTGCAGATTATACACAGCCATAGATAATCTGATAACACACTCTCTATTGAAAAAGCTTTGAGTTTTGACAGAAATACACTTATATTTCGTTAAATATATAGTAGATGGCGCCATGACTTGCTCACTTATTTCAGCTATAACCAGTTTAGTCCAATTATATTCAAGATCGAATTTTATTTTTTAAAAAGATATGAGAGTAGCTATTGGCTTCATCATTTTGCATTTTATCTCAAGCTGAGCTGTTTATATATATATATATAATTCTGGAAATAATAAACTTTGTATATCAAGTGGAGCAAAAAGTTAAAAGAAACTAATTATTGTTATTGAGAGATAGAAAGAAAAGGGCGACAAAACGTTAATGTAAGGTGAAAAATAAAGCATGTGCAGCACAAAAAAATTTATCCCAATACAAAATTAAAATAATAATCCATTTCTTTCATTTAATTATTAAGGAAATAAACATATTTCAAAAATCTGTTTAACTTCGTTTTAAAATATATTAAAAACTAAAAACTGTTAAATTTTACAAGAATCTTCTCAGAATTATCACTTTTGATGACGGAGCTAATGATTTCATCTCAGTTTATTGCACTCAGCGATGAGGTGAATCCTGTTAATTACTTAAGTTTTTACATTCTATTTTTAGAACAGAACACAATGTGTACTGCAGAATGAAGTCTTAAATATTGTAGACATCTAAAAAATGACTAGAGATTTGGTAGGTTAAAATAAGTGACGCCTCCACAATCAGACAAATGACACTGAGTATTAACAATTATGTAAATTTAATACAAAACAGGCTATGTGCCAAGCAAAACTAACACAAATCCTCGTCTAACAAGAACAGAAATTCTCGTTATTGGTGTTCAATGTATCTCAATCTCCAATCACTAGCTTAAATATAGAGCTTAAGCATTGCCCACTTTTTCAACAATAAGTTTGTTGGCCGATGCAAAAACTCAGAAAATAAAAATTTATGGAAAACACTTAACAGCTAAAATTCTCGGATTTATGAAAGACTAACAAAACACAAGTTTTGCAGAAAGCAGAATAAGAAAATTTAAACTCTTGTCACTGTGACTGGAAATGATAAAAACAAATTCAAGTTTTGTTTGTATATAGCAATCAATAAATAATTTCAGCACGACTTTTGAAATTATTTAAACTTTTGGAGATAGCTTAACAAGTGGAGGTTGATCATACAAGAATATTTTTTAAATTATATCTGAAAAGTTCATAAAAGCTAAGCAGATGTTAATAACAGAATGAAAGGAATGTTACTTTTTAAATAACTGCATAAGAGTAAGTAAGAATAAAGACAAGATATTATCATGGATATAAAATACAGTACATAGCTCAGAATATTGCATATGTCAGAAATATACATACACTAAATTTAATGTAACAGAATTTTTTTTACTGCACAAAACTTTTTAGAAACACTCTAATGAAACAGAATAACATCATTCTAATTTTTTTCTGTATTAGAGGTTTTATTATATCATCATAAAGAAATTTTTTAAAAATAATTTAAGAAAATTTTTTAATATTATAAAAAATATATTAAACATTAATTTTAATATTTACAAAAGAAAAGTAGGATTCAGAATTAACAAACATACAAGGGCTTTTCTGACAACAGAATTGAAATTCTAACCAAGTTGTTTAGTCATCTCAGATTTAAAAATTTTCATAATTCAAAGTGACTGGTAAATATTCATTTAACACATTCAATGTTACTAATAAAAGGTAACGTACAGAATTGCTTTTTATACCAGTGACGTTCTGGGATGACAATTGACTGTGATAAGTTATATGATTTATTTTTCGTGAAATTAAGGGAGATTGAAAAAGTGGTTTATGAGGTATATTAGTAACATATTATTTTTACATTTTAATGCATGGTTCTTAAATTTTGTATTTACATTTTTAAGTGTATTTTTTTAAAAATGGCAGATGGTACATTCAGCTTCTGAATAAAATAGATTTTATTGGCAGCAAATGTTTAAAGACACTGATTATTATAACATATGCTTTACAGCTTGGGGAATCATTTTGATAATTCCTCACAAATAACTTTGAATTTATAAATAATATATTTGAAAACAAATTAAACTAACAATCTTTAATGTTCACAATATAAAGATGTTTATAGTGTAGCATATCCAATAGATATACTTTTTTTATTCAGTAATAGAATGAAATTTAAGCACTTGAACTATTTGAACATGAATATAAAGAATCAAATATAGACAGAGTTTAGTTTATTGTTATTCAGTATATACAGTATTGAAAATTTAGCACAAAATCTTTCACAATTGAACTTTTCTTGCACACTATTTTTTACATCTTAATTAGTGCAGACATTTCTCCTTTAAATGAACGACTATTTATAATTGTAACAGAAGTGAACAAAAAATACAAAATCTAATATTAAAAGAAACAGAATTTCAAACATACACATGTGAAAATTTTAAATGCAAAGAAAATAATTTAAATTTTATTAGTGTTTATTAACTGCAGCCTGTGAATGGAACCAAAAGATTACACATAATTCCCAACTTAAACAGACAGAAAATTTCAATAAATTATTTTCTTATTTTAATTAAAATACTTTTAAATATTGATATTAAGTCATTATGAGAAGGATTACATTTGTACATATACACAAAAATAAATTTAAAATAAGGTATGCGAAAATATTTACTTCAACAGCATTTGTAATTTCTTCAAAAAAGATTTTCACTTGAATGGGATTTAGTGTATCATTAGGAATTTTTTCTTGAATTCGTTTAACCAATACTATAATAGAAAATTAACGATCAATAAATTACAAAGGAAGGAAAGCAATTTCAGGACTTAGTATAAGACACATATTAAAATCTAGAGCAAAAGTGTGTCACATATTTTTTTTCTTTTTCTCAAATTGTTTATTATAAAAAAGGATTAATTTGATTGGAAACAAATTTTATGTGGATTCTAAAGAAGTGCAATTATCCAAGCTTGAGGAGGAAACCAAACTAATGAATAGGAATTCAGTTGCTTTGTTTGTTCATAGCACAATGGCTAATTACACAGAAACCAATATTGTAAAGCAGATACTAAGAGCATGATAAAAAATTGCAATCAAACTCATGAAGTAAAAGTCAAAGCACTAATCATTCATTAGTTTGGTCCAGAATATGAAAACATTTTTTGATGCACAACGTTCATTTTTTAGCATATAAAGGCAAATCAGAGTGGGATTGATGGTTTAAAGTGGATTATGAACCATTGCAAACATCTAAGCTCAAGTGGGGACTACTGAACCAAAGTCTAAAGTGCTAACTTGAACAGGAATATGTCAGGAAATAAAGTTACCTGATAAAAGTGGAAACTGGAAGCTATAATGTCTTCATATTATCAAGAAATAACAATCTTATTTTTTTTACTGCTCATAAAAATAAGAATATACCTGTCAATCTCTGAGGAAAAAAAATCAGTAGATTCTACTGATTTTGAGGGGAAAAATCAGGATATACTACTAGCGACATTTTTCTTGAAACAAAATGCTTAAAACTATAATACCACAAAACAACACAATTTTGCTCTTTAGATTATACATTCTGAGAATAATTTATGTTAAAAATATTTTGTGTTATCTTAATTTTTTAAAGAAAGCATTCAACAACCTTATAAAGAAACTATGAAATATGAAAGAATATACTACATGTAAAAAAATAAGCATCAACATTTATGTCCCAATAACTATTTTGTACAGAGGATATCAACACATTTTTAGAACGATTTTGGGGCTGTTTAATTAATGTTTAAAATGTAAAGATTTTTTTTTTTTTTTTAATGTTCGATCTGATAGCCTTTTTTTTTGGACTATAAGTCTGCATCGCGATTTCCATGATAGAAGAGCTTTTCATAAAATTTCCAGGGGTATTGCTTTCCATTCCTCTTCTATTACTTTCCAGAGTCCATCTATGGTGGTTTTGCATTTAGAAATTATCTCTTTTTAACAGACCAAAAGCATAATAGTCCATAGGGGAAACATAAGGGAACTCGAGCAGGAATATGTAGGAAATATATGTATGCAATACCTGTATTAGTCTTCATTTTTTCATGGAATGCAGTGGTAGTTTTCGAAGTACGACTTAAAGCTATGCCTTGATGCAGTTTCCCTTTTTGAAAGTCATTGGGATAAAGATGTAAAATTTCTTTTGTAAATATTGGATGTAAAACCTTTTACTGATAGTATGATATTCAGATTTTGACATTTTTTTCCACTCTTGTTTTTAATTTCCCATTGTAGGAGAAACATGCGACAATCATAAACCCCTTACTGAAACTTTCTTTAAATTGGCACAACAGGTTTGTACATTTTCCTCTTGTATTCTATAATAAATTGACGTTTTTTTGCTGCAATCATTTAGGTAAAAACATGCTTCATCAAGGGTCACAATGTATTTCCCTTTATCTCCTGATAAATGGTTTTCATACAGGATTCTACAAAAAGTTTTGCATTGAGCAGCATGTCTCAGCAAATACTTGTGAACATTTTTTTAGGTTGTAAATTTTGGTTTATTATTTTATTTATTGTTGCTACAGATGTATCTAAAGACTTTGCAACTGATTTCTGTCTCAGCAGATTTTTTTTTTGTTACCAGCGATTTCACTTTAGAAATATTTAAAACAGTACATACTTTTTTTTTTAATATTCACTAAGAATCTTTCCTTGTAGAAATAAAGATTGACAGTTTTTACCTGTCAGATTAATAATGTTGCTTATTTTGCATTTAGAAAATTAAATACCATGCATTACACAACATTTTTTAATTCTGGAATAAAAATATTTATCTTTAGAAAGTGCAAAAACATATCCAACAATCCACAGCTTGTTTATACATGACGTTTTGGAAGAAGAATATATTTAAAAGTAGCAGATGATATTTCTCATTTCATATAATAAGCTGTTGCCAAAAATCTTCATTCTAAAATATTTACTTTTTATAAAATTCTTTATTGAAATTCTTCTAAAAACATGTTAATAATGTTAATACCCTCTGTAGAAAAACTTTTAGTATACTAGTGTAATTAATGTTAATTATATGATTATATAAGTATTAAACTTATAAAATTTTGTAGAAACATAAAACATATAATACAAAAACATAAAAATTAATTTAATTCAGTGACAAATACATACCTTGTTTGTTGGAAATATTTTCCAAATTAAATTACTAATAAGTAGTATTATTCCTCGTAATTGAACTGTTTATGTAAACAGGTACCTGGTCTGTAATGTTAATTATACGATTGCCCAATCGTAGGAGGCTAGCCGATCAAGTGGTTACAGCGCCATCCTCCCAAGGTAGACTCGAAACTCAGAGGAAAATATTTAAAATATATATACATAATCAATGTATTAATGCTTCTTCTGTAGACCGTTTAAGCTCCTAAAACAACTCGATAGACTTTTCTGGCAAAATTTTGGCTGTTTTTAAGTTTTTAACTGAAATTGCCAAATATCAATAGATTTTCATACATTATCAGGAAATCGGGAGAAATGATAAAAATTCAGGAGTTTCCCAATAAAATCAGTAGAGTTGGCTGCTGTGTAAGAATATACCTTTCTATAATTTAGTTAATAGCAAGTTTAAATATAATTTAAAACTGAAAAGCATTTCATAACCACAGCTAGAAATAAGAATGCTAAAATGAAATAATTGGTTAAAATAGATAGAGCATATATAAAACATACAGTGAGATAAATAATAAAGAGATTTCAATTAATTGGATATGAAACATTTTAAAATCTATTATTCAAGAAATTATATTAAGAACATAAATATTAAAAATATATAGATGAAAGATATTTTCTTTACATAACAAGAACACAAAATGTAAAATCAATATAATGTATAAAATTTTAACAAAAAAAAAAAAAAAAAAAGCAAATTACTTAAAACAGATAAAAATAATTAAAAAAAATATTAGGTATACTAACCTTGATAACTGTTTCTTAATTCATTAATTGTTTCAAGTTCTTTTAAGCTTTCAGTAGAACCTAGTAATGAAGAAATATAAAATTAGGATGGAAAGAATAATTTGAGGGAAACATCCATGAGATATTTTCATTAAAATCTTGAACTATAATGTTAATATAGTAAATTTTGAAATTGTAAGTAAATTTGTAAAAAAACAATAAAAAAATACTCACATCTACATTTGCTCAATTGAAATATAAGTTACTCAATTTTAATCATAAAGACTAGTTATCAATTTAAATACTAGTCTCCACTATCTACAAAGTAAACTATAAGAAGTATGATTTTAGGTCAAAGGCCATCGCAAATTTTTAAGCATATGCAAATTAGTTGGACTAGGAGAGAGAGAGACAGAGACTTACATTTTAAACCACAACAAACATTCATACTCATGTGGGCAAAGGCTTTTAGAAAACATAAAATATAATTTAAAAACTCTTTTTATTTAAATAATAAAAATACTTAAAGCACCACTGCATAATATTTTAAAGAAAACTTTCCAAAACTCACCCATTTTTCTGTCACTTGTTTCAGTTATACTATGTGAACTCAAATTTGAAGAGTTCACAGAAAAAATATTTTTCATATGCATTAATCTTTTTAATAGCTATATGAAAAGAGTTTGATTTTGTTGCCACTTCATTTTTTGCATAAGGACCTACAGTGCGCAAAAAGACAGAATATATATATATGAAATAATAAAACTGGTAATTGTATTTTTTAATCCTGACTAAATTAGGTTTCCTTTTTTTGAAGATGTTTAAAAAGAAACTAACACACAGGAAAACATACTAGACAAGTAGAATTATTCAGATATCACTTTTAAACATCAAATTCCAAGTAATGAAATTTAATAATAAATATGATACAAGTTTAAGGCTGATTTTGGAAAAATTAAGTGCCTATATTTTAATTAATGTTCTAAAAATAAAAATCCTATAAGCTTTTTTTTTTTTTTTTTTATCTATATTCTACTAAAATGAATTGAAAATTTACAGACAGAAAATTGAATGGATATTTTCCAGAATTATTAAAAATTATATTTGATTTTGCATTTTGAATTAGGGAAGAGACATTATCTATCACATTAATATTCAATTTTCTATTATAATTTTGAACTAAATATTGTTATTTCAGAAAAATTTGTAATAATTTATATTTGTTAACTGTAATAGCATAAATATATATAAATCTAGAAAAGCCTTTTCATATAATGAAAGTATTTCAAATATTTACGAATAACAATGACATATAGAAATTGTATATAGCTGAAAGTATCCACAAAGAAATTGTTATTTATATATACTACCTTCTTTCTACAATAAATATACATTTATCTATTAAATCCTCTACATGATAGAAGTATTTCAAATACTTGTGAATCAGTGATAAATCACAGAAATTGTTCAGCAAAGAATACAAACTAAAATAATCAAGAAAATTTGGTAATTATTTTTAAAAAAAGTAGTAAATAAAATAACCACAATTAGCTATTTAATATAATTTTTCACTGTTCTCAATAATGAAACTAATATATTCTTATTTAGGTCCTAAAATATTCAGCTATTAGTAAAGATTTAATATTTTCAACACTATATATAAAATATTAATATTAGTGTTTTAAATGATTGATAAACAATTAAAATAAATTCAATATGAATTCACAAATTTATTTTAATGAATTAACAAAGACTTATTTCTTTGAATTTGGAAAAAATTTGTAATCGTTCAATTATAATATCTCTTATTTTATGATATTTTACAACTATAATATTTTAAAAAGTTTTTAAGGAAAGGAACAAAACTTTTCCTCCTTTTGACTTCACAATAAATTCAATAATATATGCACTGTTGAAAGTATAACACATAAAAATCTTGAGTTCAATCATATTTTGGATTAATATCAGCTTTCATTAATGATATTTGTTTATACATAAGATATTTTATGTAGCTCAGGGAGTAAATTAAGAACTCAACTGTTTCTTCCAAAATGTTTGAAACATTTTTTAGATTAGAGAACTAAAAGCTGTTTCAAGAACTCATCTAAGGCATGGTCAACATTTTCATATTTTTTATTGTTAATAGTAAAATTTTTCAAGCAAAATTGGGAATTGAATTTTTTTTCTTTATACTAACTGTTTCTATATTTATATCATTATTCAGAAAAAAAAATAGTATAGACAATGGAAAAACTAAAAATTTACATTTAAAAGTTTTTTCAAATGTAAATTGCTGTATTTGACAATTCAGGTAAAAAACTGAAATAGAACATGAAATTTAAAAATTACAGCAGTTTTCCAAAAATTATAATGAAAGTTGAAAAACATGCAACAAGATATTTGAAAAGAAAATTTTTAATATTTCATAAATAAATTCACAAAAACTACCTGAAGCAAATCCTTCAGTTAAGTTATGAATACAAAGAACTAATTTTGCTGATTTTAAAATAATTTCTATATGTGGACCTTCCAAATATTTAACAAGTCTAGATACACCAAGGCATGAAACAGGAAACTAAAAGAGAAATGTAATATGTATGATAAATAAAAAACAATGCATTAAAATTATTATTATATGCAAATAAAATATCTTACGATGGATGTGATTAAGTTGTGCTTATTGATTGAATATACACATTCTTTTGTTGTAATTATCAGTTCATTTAGAGTGTCAGCCATAAGATGTTTCTCGCCATTTGTAATATTATTTTCTATGTTATTATTCGTTGGTATTGTTTTATTAAGATAGAAAGCTGCAGCTATAATTCGAATAGTGAAGTTCCTAATTTTCAACCACCATACCTAAAAATAATAGGGCAAATTTTAGCATTTTTTTAAAATAAATTTTTTAAAGACAGCATGTTTTAAGTTATTTTATAGAAAAATTTAGACTTACCCTTTCATGAAAAGATTTTTTATGTTGTTCTTCTAATATTTTCCTGAAAGTAAAAATAAACAGCTTACTTTTATAAATAAAAATAGAAATAAATTTACTATTTCAACCAAGTTTAAAGTAGGGAAACATACTTAAGTTGATAGATTAAATCAAATTGTTGGGAAAAATAAAAAAAGTAAATTATTTTATGAAAGATATCAAGAAATAACCCATTATAGTGCGTTTTTTTGTCACTCAATGGTAATTTTTTCACATAAGGACTAATAAGACAGGGACTTACGGTTTAAAGTAGATTCCAAACCACTACAAGCAACTATACCCAAGGTGGGATTCAAAACCCATGAGCTGTAGAAACAAAGACAAGAGCACTAACAATTTAATTACCAGCTCAGTATAGCTCTTTCTAGAGTTAAACAATCACAGGCTTCAAAATACATAAACGAGTATTCAACAACTAAGACAACAGTAACTAAGAGAAAAATTAAGATTTTAATTTAAAATAAACGACCATATTTTTGAAATAAAATTAATATGGCAAAACACATTTTTCTCATATGAATACTAAACTTTTTCCATGTTTTGCACCATAACCAAAGAATATAAGAAAAATTAAAGAATTAATATTTTAATATAATATTTTATATTAAATTTTTTTTTAAGTTTTGGAGCTAAAGAACTTTAAAAATAACTGCTTTGAAGTACAATTTGATCTTACAAATGTGAAGCAATTGAAACAATCAAGTCAGAAAATAAATAGCACCACGAGTTAACATCTTGCTTAAGTATGAATTGTACATTACTTAATATCTATTTATATCTAATTATTGTCATATTTGCTTGCTACTGGACAAAAAATCAAATCTTAATTTTTTTAAAAAAATTTTCAATAACATTGTAAGACATTCATGCATATCCTCTTCCAGCTGATATTTCCAAAGCAATTAATTTTAATTAAATGTCAATAGATAAGTGTTTTAAATTATAAAATACATACTTCTGATAGAAATTAAATATTTACTCAATCTAAGGATAAAACAAAGACAAAGGAATTGCCATTTACATTTACTTGCACTGTTAACATTTTTCCTTATTAAAAATAATTCACAATACTTACAAGTTATTTAGACAAACAAGGGAGAATTTTTTAGAGTATTTACAAGGCACACAAGTTTAATTTTAGCAAGGTATAGCAAGGCTTTCTAGAGTATACAAGACAGAGAAGACTGTCTCCCTTTGAATTTTTCCCAACATTTATATTTATTTTGTACTTTTAACAAATACTTCTTTAATATTCAAAATTAATTTAATAACTTAACATTTTAATTACTCTTATATTATGAGATTAAATATAAGAGAAAATTACTTGTTTATTAAGTGGATGTACACTGTTTACAAACTAGAATGATGAATGAAAAATTATACATTTAAAATAATTCTTAGAAATCTATCATTAATTTCAACAAATTACAAAAACCTGAAATGGCAGGTATTTTAGTTGGCATTGTGATGCTTAAACACAGAATATATTGTGCCGAGCTTCGGGGTTCGTGTGGATTAAGAGTTGAAGAAAGCAACTACTCGATGCACAAAAGACTTTAATTTGTAAAAATTCCACTAGAAATACCAGCTGTAATAATCACAATTACACAGCTACAATTCGTCAGATATGATAAGTAACAGCTTCCAATCACAGGTCTTAAATACCTCAGGCAGAGAACAGCTTCTCTAAACTAGCAATCACGACTAATCGTCTTTATAAAACTGACTGTGTGTACAAAACCTGCCTATGTCGGGCTGCGGTATTTATACCTGACTTGGCGGAGAAATCTAATTTCGCCAAGGTTCTGGAAGCTTCTAGGCTATCTCGCTAAATATTGGTCCTAGAGCTTAGGTGATGGATGTTTCCAGAAATATCCATTTCTCGCCAAAAATCTTGCCAAGTCGACAAATCATTAGAAAACCCGCTTTTAACGTATAACACATCTAAATAACACAATTTTTGCCCAAAATACGAGTATTTCTGATCTGTCTCATATATTTTAAGACATATACAATAGTTATTTATAAATTTGTAACAATGTGCTAATTTAAACTAGATAATATAAGAAATTTAATGCGGATTTTCAAGGTAATCAAGAGAAAATTTGTTAAAATAGTATAATAAGTTCTTGAATTGTATAAAATATAAATTATTTTTGTTAGTGAATGGAATAAAACACATTTTTTAAGGATTTTGAGAAAATTTTTTTGATGACCTTTTAATTAAGAAATGGAGAAATGTAAAATACGAAGTTGATATTTGAAACTGTTTTACATTTAAGTTACGTTCCCTTGGCATATTTACTAGTTGAATAAATATTTACATTCAAGAATCAAAGTTACTCTTTTAGAACTCACTTTTCTTTTCTTGTATGTAAATTAAAAACTGTAATATCTCTTGTGTCAACTAAATCTTCAGTGGGTCTGTGATCTAAAAATTTAAAATTACTGGTGATTATATCAACTTAAAAGAGAAATACATCAAATATAATAAAATTAGTTTAAACAATACCTTTTTCTGGATTTATTTCCATGTTTGATATAGTTTTTTCTGCTTCTTGATAACTAGATAAATAAAATAGGATTAAGGTTAAAGTTAGAAAGCAAAGCATCATGCATTCTCAATAGATCTCAATCTAATTAAGTGAAATTCAACAACAAATTATTTAAAATTTATATCTAGGTTTACTTTTTAATAAATACTGTATAAGTAATATGAAATGAACTTAAGTTATGAGAATTCCAGATTTAATATCCAATAAGTTTTATAATAATATCTTTTTAACTAAATACACTGAAAAATTATGTATATATAAACTGATAAACCTGCCTAATATCATGTAGGGTACTAGTATGCACACACAGAAGCACAACATAATGTGGCATGGACTCAACTCGTGTCTTGAAATAGTGCTAGAGGTAATCATCATATCATGCATGGCTGTACATGGATGCAGATATCTTATGAACAGTATGTTGCAAGGCATCTCAGACATGTTTCATGTCTGAAGATTTTGGTGACCAGCAGAAGTGTGTAAAATCAGAAGAGTTTTCCTAGAGCTCCTATGTAGTGATTCTGGCATGTAAGGTGTCACTTTGTCCAACTCAAATACCCTAAACTTGTTAAATATGAACACTAAACACGAATATGGGCACGTAATTAGATAGGATGCTTATGTACCCGTCAGTCTTGCCTGGATGTATCATGGACCCCATATCATGACAACTGCATATGCTTCATATCATCAGAGCCACCACCAGCTCGAACAGTCACATGTAGGGGCAATGGGATTCATGAAGTTGTCTCCATATCCATGCACAACTATCCGCTTGATGCAATTGAAAATGAGATGTCAGACCAGACAGCATATTTCCAGTGATTAAAGCCCGATGCTGGTATTGGGGAGCCCAGGAAAAGCATAAAATTTTGTGTATGCAGTTACTACATTGGTTTTGTACGATCCTTTCCCAGCAACAGCAATGTCAGAGAATTGATGTTTTAGCAGTTTCCTGATAATCATAGTACCCATGAAATAGTTGTATGTGAAAATTCAAATTTCATTGCTAGCTCAGACATGCTATGTCACATCTCTCATGGGCTAGTAAATGATCTAACAACTCTGACACATGTTTCATATAGGTGTTGACAACTATAGCTCCATACTACATTCCAAATCTTTTTATCTGGATATGCATGCATGATTAGTTTGACTATTCAGTAATATCACATATTAAATTTCAATTATCTAATTACTGTTTTTCAGCAATAATTATCAATGCAAACATTTCTAATAGTTTCTCTTTTACTAAATAAAATATTTTATTAATATTTCAAAATAAAAGTTAGAGACATGAGTTCTTAACAAACATAATTAATATATCATATAGGAAAACAAAATTTCTGAGTGAAGAGAATTTATTAATTTTTTACGCATTTAATTTAAAAATCATTACAAAGCTTAACAAGCAATATCAAAAACAAAGAATATTACTTTTTTGGTTCAAGTAGAAGATCTAAGATAAGCTTTTCTACAGTTACCAAGGCAAAATGGAGAGAATTATTCATTTTTTCTCTGAATTTAATAAACTCTGGTATCTATGAAAGAAATTATATGTAATAATTAGCTCTGTAATAAAAAACAGTGCTTTTAATCAAACAATTATAGATATTGATATCATTAAATTATCATTAAATTAAAAAAAATGTTAACTTTGCAAATAAGTTAAAAGCATCCTCAATGATTTTAAAAATTGGTTGATTTTAAAGTAAAAAGAAATAAATCACTCCACAGAAAAACATCTATATGTAATAATATAAATAAAAAAGGCTGTATGCATGGCACCCAAAAATTTTCATAGTTCACATATTTCCAAAATTTTTGATTTGATAGATTTCAAGAATCTTATTCAAATAAACAAACTCTTGAAAATCCAAACTAACACAATGATCTACATTACATTAAATCATTTGATTATATCAACTTCATTAATTCTATTCGGCAATTTTCACGAAATAAACTTATTGTTAATGATAAACAAACTTAAGAAATAATTTTATTTGCTAGTAAAATTTTTGAAAGAAATAATGGCACAATAAATATTCTCCACTTAGATATACCTCTCAAACCTAAATAAAAATGCATTTGAGTATTTTTACAAAGTTGTACAGATTCAAATATTTGTATTATATGCGATATAAATGTAAGCTAATATTAAGTAATAATTTCAACAAAACAAACTACAATTGCATTTCCAAAAAAAGTTCAGATGCATATTTTTAAAAAGATTTAATGAAGAACTATTTAGAATAATTATGAGTTAGGCCAAAATATCATTTAAAAAATTATATTAAATATAAAATGTTTTTTTTCTCCTTTAATGGTTTTCCAATATGCAAAGCTTATACTTTATGATAATTAATTAATCTTGCTAATATATATATATATAAATATATATATATATATATACATATATATACCCACACACACACATATATATATAAACATTTTTTGCACACAAGGGATTAATAAGACAGAGAAAGAGTTTAAAATGCATTCTGAGCTACCACATACAGCTAAGCCTAAAAGAGATTCTAATGCAAAATTGTTTTACAAAGTACAAAAGTGATAAAAAAAAAATCCTTTAACTGCAAGTTTAACATTAAAAAAAATAAAAAACATAACTTTTTAAATTATTTTATAATACCACAATTCTGTATAACTTTACTACACTGATATAAGATTTAATAATTCATCTAAAAATGAAGCATTATAAAACTGAATTATACAAGTTGGCAGCATTATACCTATAACTAGAAGCAGTACAAATTAAATGTTTGTTAATTATATTGTTGACATGTTCAATGAATTTTTAAAATGAAATACTATGAAATATAACAGCTTTTTAAATTTTTTTTAAGGAAGTGTAAATTCATTTTGAATTTACATTCCAATGCAATTAAATTTCACATAAAAAAGAAAAATATAAAAGATCAAGCATATTTACCTTTGTAAATGTACCAAATTTGTAACAAGACAACAAATAATCAGAAACCTGAAAATCAAAGTATTGTTATAAAATGTGCAAATGCAGTAAGAACAAAATTTTTCTATAATTTAATTTTTACTCTTAACTGAAACTTTAATTACACATTTACAAATTAACAAGCTAAATGTAAAACATTTCATAAAACAAAAGTATCCTAACACTTGTATTTAGGAAAAAGTTTAAAGAATTATATTTATTCTCGCAAATGAAGGAATTACCGTATTTTCCTGTATATAATCCGCGGATTATGTGTTAAAAAAGCTCCGAATTTTTTTGTGTGTATTATACGTCTCCGCAGATAGTCAGACAAAAAAATATTTTTCATCAGAAAAGTTTACATTAAAGTTAAAAAAAATAAATAAATAATAATAAACTCCGCCGTTTATGTTTTATAAATATCTATATAACTGATGGTGCCAATACTCAGTTGACTTATATTAACTATAACCAGCATTGTTCAATTGTGCCCAAGAACGAATTCAGTTCTTCTGAACTGTTATTAAAGTTGCAATTCGTTAACGTTCTTTCACATTCTGTTTTGACATGATCTGTTTCTCTCTGAAAACAATATATTGTCGAAAACAATATATTCAAATTAATATATTGTCGAAGGGAAGTGCAAATGAAAAAATTGTTGACAAACGTGTAATGTAAGGTGAAAAACAAAACCTGCATGGTTCAAAAGAAAAAAAATTTATTCCATGTGCAGTAATCCATTTCTTTCATTTAACTATTAATAAATAGTTTGTTTTAAAAATATTTCTAAACCTCATTATTAAAATCTAAAAATCGATTAAGTTTTACTAGAATACTAGAATATTGATTGATAGATATCAAGCTTTCATCTCAGTTAATTGCACTTTGCGTTGAGGTGGATTCAAACAGATCTTTATGTTTCTTTTCTGTGTAATTTATTATACTTTTAATTATAATGAACAATATAGCATATTTTATTTGGTAACCAAATTATCAGCAGTATAAATTTTCGGCTATATGTTGTAAAAATTACTGGATTATATACAGGAAAATTTGGTATTTTTAATTAACATGAAATATAAAATGAAATAATCCAACTTACGTCTTTATAATTGGAAGTATAAAACCGTAAGTTATTGCCTAAGAGATAATTAGCAGTACTATATAGACCTGCAGCTAATATAGCATCAGTAGCTAAATATCTAAAGAAAAATAAAGGAAAAAATTAAAATATTTTACTAATTTAACTAGCAAAAAATTGTGCCACACAGTACTTTAATTAAATATGCATTAGTTTTAAATATGCATTAGATTATATAAATGAGCAAATAAGAAAAATTGTTTTTCTTAGCTACATTACTTGTTATTAAAAACTTAGTAGCAAGTATAAATACAGCTTAAAAATATTGAAATAAATCATTAAAAATCTCTTTATTACGGCATTAAATAGATGAGATATAAAATACAATGATGAAATATTAAATCATTAAAAAATTGCGAACACAATTTTCAAAAACATATAATAGTATTTTGTTTGTTATTATGTCAATTCATATATATAACCTGTAACATTTCTTGGTACTGGTAGGGATCAATACAGTTCTTAAAATCCAAAGTTTGTAAAATAAAAAGTTTAAAATATTAGATCTTAAACTAAATTTTTTATTAATCAAATTACTTTTCATTTAGAAATATTACATTATAAGAGAAAATTTAGTGTACTGTATAAAAAAACCCTACAAAATAAAATTTATCATTAAAAACAATTTTTCTCATTTTATTGATCAAAAATCAAGTAGATTCCTTATTTTCTGTTCTTCAATATTGTTAGCTATTTACTTGATTGTTTAGCAGACAAAAAATGCAAAGCCATGTCATTGTTTTGGTTTGCTACGTGAAATATTTTTTTTTCATTCTCATTCGTCATGTTTTGAATAATTTAATACTTATCTATAAATTGTCTCTGAATCGACATTTTAAAAAGTTTGAAATGAAATTTCTGGGCTGTAGGTTTCTTTTGTTGAAGTTCATTAATAAGAAACTTATCTTCGCTCAAATTATCAGTTAAATGCTCTTAGCTTTCTTCAGTTACTATGGCGTTTTTAATAAAGCTTGCACATCAAAATGAAACGGATATCGTTCGCTCGGCAACCCATTCCAAATAGACTGAGGAATACTTTGCATTTAGAATTTTAATTTCATAAGGCAATACTTATACTTGAAGCTATTGAATATATTATATTACATGGGCTTAAAACAGGCTCTACAATAAGCAAGAGAAATTCCAAGATGAACTGAGTAAATAATGTGCAATTTCAACATCAACAGATTAATCAATTATCTACAATTAAAGGATTTACAAATCTCAAATAAAAAAAATTTTTTTGATTAAAATTTCTTAATCAATCAAACAAATGGTGATAAAAAAATAAAAATAAAATAAAAATGAATTCACAATAAAGAGAGTTTTTAAAATTTAAGTTTACAAAGTGGAATTTAAATCATCTTTGCATCTATAAGACCCTAGCCAGGACCAACAATTAGCTTGTAAAATCATAAGTGTTTGTAAATTAGGGGTTTATAAAAAATATATATATATATATAATTACAATTCATAATAAGATATATATAATAAATATCTATCTAAAATAAAATATATAATAAAATCATGAGTTGAACATCATTAAAGTGCTTTAAAAAAGAACACATGAATAGAAATGCCTGCTGCTTACCCAAGAGTATCTTGCTGAATATATTTAATTTCCATACTCTCATATAATATAGAATGAGAAACATAAGAAGCCCCTAAGGAAAGTTTAAAAGAAAAAATAGGCATGTAAGAATTCTTAAAGTAATAAATTTAAAAACAAAACTTTAGAAATTATTTTTGTGAGAAAGGTGATACAGGAATTTCAGATTTATGACTATGCATCTTATAAAAATTGCATACTTTTAATACATTTTTTACATAGAAAATGTTTCAAATTTAATTACAATTCATTTGAAAGGGAGTTATTTTTACTACATAAATCAGAAAATCTGCTTATTATGAGTTTGTAGTACTGAAATGTGTAATATTAACTATTGTATATGTAACATTTTTATCGATTCTCTCTCTTACACACACACATTAGGTTTAAAATTAAATAAAATACAAAGCAGTAAAATTATATTATTTGTTTTTAAAAATAAAATGGAAGGAAAAAAATCAGCAATATGGGTTTTGAATTATGCACAGTGTAAACCTATTCTCATTATGAACAAATATTTTGAAATACATCTTACACACAAGTTTACGTAATTCATTCTCTCATTTCGCAGAAAACTAAAATTTAAAATAAATAAAATCAATACTAATATTTTTAGCTATTTCTAAAGTATTTTTGTAAATTTGATAAATCAAATCAATTGTATGTATATAAAAAATAAGAGAGCCTAAATTATATCGTGAATTAAAGTCACAGAAAGGAATAAGGTTACTTTATTAAGTCATTTTTAAAAAGGAGGATTGGTTTTAAGAGTTTTGCAAATACTACTAACTATAATAGTAAAGGCAGAGAATGAAAATTTTCTTAATTGCTATTATAACAATTTTCCAAAACTTAAATATATGCACTGAACAATTTTTGGATGATTAATTATAAAACTACCATGTAAGATTTCTAAAGCAATTTATACATAAAAAACAATTTGATTTAGTTTCAAGGAATGCAAAATAAAAATTTGTGAAAAAAATTATAAAAATATAGTCTTCATGCCAAAATACATATTAATCTGAAGCATTTTCTTTTCCGAAAATTACTAAAAACACAACTTTTATAAACAAAAAATATGAAACCCTAATATTAAAATGAGTTATCATTAAGGAGAAAATATCAACAAGCAAATAAAATGGGTGAAATATCTAATCAAATTGGTATAAAATTAAAAATGCTGGTTGTTTTCAAATACTATGAAAATTTTAACTTTAAAAACATTAACTGAAGATATTATGTATAAGACACCAAATTAAAAATATACTATTTTGCAAATGTAATAGCTTTATTTTTCAGTTTAAAAAATAAGCTCATTTTATCACTCAATGACCATCTTTTACATGCAAGGGTTAATTAGATCTTGGACCTACAATTTGAAGTGGAATCAATTACATGAATTGTTGAACAGATGGGAAGAAAACTAACAATTCGGCTGACACTGCTTAAAAAATGAACAGGAAAAGAGGAAATTCTTTAAAGCAATTTTAAAGATTCAGATAATAGCATGGGTACAAAAGTCTAGTCAAAACACAGATGCTGGATATTTTTCTGTAAGTGAAAAACATGTTTGAGGTAGGGGAAAACACTGACTTGTCAAATACGACTTTTTCAAAGCAAGTTATATATACAAGCTTAAATTTCATGCATTAGAGAAGTAGGGGGGGACTCATAAATTATAGGCACACAGATGTTTTGTTTTCGATTATAACTTTTACAACTAATTTATTTATTATCAGCACTATTAAAAAATTGGAAAAAATATCAACATTTTTTTAACAATAGAAGATTCTTGCATAAATATACCATCAAACTCAAAAAGTTTCTAGATATTTGTAATTTATAAATGGTAAATATTAATTATATTAAAAATATGTACACACACAAATATTAGAAACATTCATACAAACTTAACATATTTACCTATTGTATTATAAAGCTTCAGAAGCAATGTTTTAATAAAATAATTTGAAGGACTTTTTTTCAGACTTTGTTCAAGAAGGATAATAACTTGAGCTATAAATCTTTCATCACCTAAATAAAATAAAAAAAAATGAATGAATGTACATACAAAAAATATTTGAATTGAAAAATATTCCACCCCCCCCCAATGGTCGGCATATATCGGGATGTATTGTCCCCTTATACCCAAAGAACAGGCTAGAAACAGCGATCTCTTTGTCGCCAAGGTGTTGCCCCGGGTGTACCACAGGGGGTGGGCCTCCATCAACCCTCACACATGCCATAGAGACCCGTTTATAGGGTAGGCACCATTCATACCTCATTCACACACAAAGAAAGGACAAAGACAGGATAGAAAGAGAAAGTACATCCATGCCTGAACCGGGATTTAAACCCAGGACCTATCTATTCGTAGTCAGGCACGCTGACCACTAGACAAGTTGACTGGCAATTGAAAAATACTACTTAAATAGATAAAATTAAGTTTAGCAAATTTACAAGCAATTTAATTCCTTATTAATTTGGAAAACTAAAACAGAAAGCTATATATTTTTTCTACACATTAATAAATTAGAAAGCCTAGAAAATATAAATTTATTAAAATAAAATAAAATATTTCTACAGTAAGAAAAAAGTAGTTTACCAAAAAATGTTATGTAAAAAATAAATGAAAATAGATATTTTTAATGAATAAAAGAAGAAAAATAAAAATAAATATGAAAATAGTATACTATACAATAACCAATAACTGAACTATGAAGGACTTTAAAAGCCAAAATAAAACTTAAATAAAAAATGTAAGCATATGTATTAAAACATGATAAAAAACTTTTTTTAAATAAACAAACAAGTAGCATATTTTTTGAAAAAATACCTGTTTTTTCCCAAATGGTTATTAAAATGTGAGCTGCTACTAAAGAATAATTATCAGCAGGATTGAATTCAGTAGGTAAGAGATTTGGGCCTAAAAATAAACATTTAATTTTAATTTAAACAATTACCTTAAAAATTATTTAACTAATTCCAGAATGACAACAAATTATTTTTACTTAATGATAAGGCATGATGATATCTTTCAACTAATTGGCAAGCGTAAGTCAGAAGCTGTTGCTGATTCCAATCTTCATGGACACCAAAATGGTCACACAACTCAATATAGCACAAGTGTCGATACATTTCCTTCAACTATAAGAAACAATTAGCATTACAAAAACTAGAGCTTATCAATCTTTGTGATATATTTGTCAAAATGTATGGGTAAAATCCAAGGTAACTGTGCAGGTATAGCAGAATCAACAATTTTAGCATCCGTTATCGCATCAACCTAGATTATATAACTATGCACAATATCAGGCTATCAGATGCTGACCACAGTTTAACTTCAACCATACAATCAAGAGGTATTTTAATTTCCAATGACTAGAAACTACACAAAAATTACATAATATAAAACTGTTTAACATATTAAGCATTTCTTAAATTTTATATAACTTTTCATATTTAATCAAAAAAATATTGCACTGTCAACCTCTACTGGTTCAGTAATCTCTAACAGTAGAATAATTTTAAAGGTTACACTGAAATTATTTACACAGACTACTATGCAAAAATAAAACTTGAATTTATGTTCATGTTTTTATTCAGAGGAAACAATATGGATTTTCTACATCTACTTTTAGCAAAACTCCCGTTTTGTCAGTCTTTCATACAGTCCAAGATTTTAGCAGCTAAGTGGCTGTTTCCAGAAATATTTATATTCTAGATTTTGGCATCAGCTAATAAACTAATTATTAAAAGCAGGCAGAAATTGAGCTGTATACTGAATCTAGTGGCTGTTATCTGGTGAACAACGAAAACAAGAATTTTTGTTCTATTTAGATGACTTAATGCCATTTAACTCTGATGGACACATGGCTTGCTTAGAATTAAATGTGCATACTCATCATACTTTGTAAATACTCATTATCACCTGTCTGAGTATAGAGACACTTTTATGTATAAGTGTTTATTGAAGCTAGTGGAGTAAAAACTTCTAGTGATTTTTTATCACTCATTTTAAGCCACCAAATCACTAAAGTAAATTTTTTTTAGATGTTTACAATATTTAAGACTTTGTTCTACAGCACATTTTGAGCTTGTGCTAATATTCGAATATAAAAATGAGAAACAACCAACAAAAAGGAATATAAACAAAATATAAGTCTACAGTATGATAACAACTGGGCAATAAAGCTAAATCTATAACTTAAACATACATTCTTACAAAAACTAGAGTTTTTAGTTAATCAATGTTATCATTCTGTATTAATTTAAATATAAGAAACATTTATAAATGCTTTATAAATAACATAAAATATTACGTATAACAGCAATATTCATTAAATACATAAAGTAACCAATCATTGCCTACAGAATCTTCGGCACCAGTCAGACAACACATTTTAGAGCTCTCACTCTGTTATGTTCAAATATACTCTGTGAGGAAAATAATAATTCAAAATAATGAAAAACAATATAAAAATTAATTCATTTTATAAACTTTAAAAGAAATTTTACTTAAATTCACTGTAGATTAATATTCAAAAACTTAAAAAAAAAAAAAGTCAAAATACAGGGTGCAGTAAGTTAACTGCCTTATTTTGAATTGCAATAACTAAAAAGTATGTTTTTTTGTTTGTTCGTCACTGAACTGTCATTTTTTGCACACGAGAGCTAATTAGACTGGGACACACAGTTTAAAGTGGATTACAAACCACTACAAACATCCATGCCCAAGGTGGGATTCGAACCCACGAATTTAACCTAAAAAGTAGTAAAGATAATGAGGTTGAAATGGTCTTATTTTAAAGAGCAGATTACAAAGTTGTGGAACACTGTAATTCATTCGCCCCCATGTGTTGGAGTAATGAACATAGTGCATTTGTCACAGAGGCCTATTTTCTCTGATGCCTCATTTCACTGAGAAACAATTCGGAGTGGCAGGCATGTTCTCCCAATTCAGTCTTATGATTTTTTTTGGGGGGGGGGAGGTTTTACATATATGTGACTATACTGATCGCTCAAGAACTTTGGAAGATCTGAAAAGAAGCATTCGAAGAGAAAATATGAACATGCCCACCAATGTGCTGGAAAGAACATCAGAATTCAGTTCACTCAGTTTATTACCAATAGCAACCATCACTTTCCCAATAGGATGTTTAAAACTATGTAAACTAAAACTTTAAATAAGTAACTTTTGTAGGCAAAAATAAATAAAAATACACTTTTAATACTTTAGGCATTATGTTAAACAATATATATAAGGAAGTTATCTTGCTGACCCTGTATAAACATTAAATTACCCACTTCAAATGCTTAAATTATAACCAAATAAAAACAAGTTCCTAATCAAATGCTTCAAGGGTTACTGGCACACAAAACAAATTTCGTGCATATACATAATTATGTTACATCATACAAATGCAAGAAAACATTCCAACAGGGTAAGACTATTAAGCACATTTTATGGCACCAAGGATTTAGACAATTTTTATAATATACAGTTAAATACTACTTACATCATTTGGAAGTTTATCCTCATCAGAGCTACCAGCTAACAAACAACTCTGAATTTTGTCTAGCACCTGAATGAAAAAATAAATATTAATAATCATTTAATGCAAAATGTATACAGAATAATATAAAATAATGAAAGAAACTTATATTAAATTTTAAAATGCATTTGTGTGCATTATCTATTTCCTTTATAGACACTTATTAATTAATAATTACAAGTATTTGTAACTTGATTTTCATCTTCCCAATATAAATAAATTTCCTAATAATTTTAAGTTCTAAACATGCACACAAATAATGATTTTGAAGATATAATTATAAAGTAAATCCCAAATAAGGGTTTTCAAGTATGTATATACACAAAGAGAATGGAGAGTGAACATTTTATTTACAACAATAACTATATGGAAGAGAAAACTGTTAATGCATATCAAATACTAGAGTGGAAAAAGTTGAATTTTATACAAATTTTTATAATATTTTCAGTACGCAAAATTTTTTTTATTAAAACAAATGAGTTCCTCCCACAATATCAGAAACATAAGGAATATGTAAATAAAAGTGCTAGATATGAAAATAAAAATGCTGAACACCTTTAATGTTGAAGAAATTATTATTTAATGCAAACATTTTAATATGACTACATATTCGGAATCAAAATGTTATGTACGAGTAAAAATATCGACCATTTTTATTTCTTCTTCTTTCAAACCATAGGAATTTATCATATATGAAAGGTCAGCAGAGCAGGCAGGTTTTGTTCCAACTTGTTCATAAAAATTTACTAAAAGATCTGTTGTGGAACCTATAAAAAATAGAAATACACAAATAAAATATATTGTAATATACATAAATATACAGCTTCCAATAAATAAATAAAATAAAAAAACAAGCAATTGTTATTCCAACATTAATTTGAACAATTACATTGTTTGTATTAAAATAAACAACATTCTTAGATAACTTAAAATTTTAATTTTCCCTTCATACAGAGGGTAATTATACGAGACAGGAATTGTAAGAGATCCTGTTTGCTAGCATCTTATAAACATATATTAAATATATTTTATAAGTCACTTCCTTAGTTATTAAAAAAATATAAGAGTAGCAGTTAAACTTTTAAAATATGCAATGCAAATTGCATTATATAAAAACAGATCCCTGATAGTATAAACTGAAAATTTACAGACTCTTGTTACAAAAGATTTAGATTAAATCTTAAATTTCCAAATTCTTTTAAGACTATAATTTATAAAATTTACTTAAGAACATAAAACTTAAAAAAAGTTTCTTTACATATTAAATTTATTAAAAGCAAGACTTAAGATTAATACAGAAAAATAAGTTAAAATTTAATTTAGTAATGAAATTGCAAATTACACAAAACCTATTTAATACATTTTTATATACAGTGTTGAAGTAATCAGAACAATTTAAATGTGCGTGTTCACATAATCAATTATTAAAGGCAAACAAATCAGTATGTATATTTTTGTATACCTGCTAATATCAACAGAAACAATTATAATAGGTAAAAATTAAAAAATAAGTATTGAAGTCCTACAAAAAATTTCTTTATTGGAAATAAACAGAAACACACCATTTTTTGTTCAAGAAAAAAAATTATCTAACAAAGTTTTGAATATATTCATGACAGTTAACTTGGTAAACAAAATACTCAGAAATTTTTCTTAAAACAATTAAATGATATAAGCATAGAAAATTGTAAACGAAATGGTAAAAACACAGGAGCCTATATGGGCTTTGAGGGATTTCCAATTGTCACGTCAAGTGTTGCAGTTATCCCACCAATTTAAATTATGTCACTTAGCACAATATCCCATTTCCAAATCCTAATCAAGTTCAAACTTGTACTTTTCAATCTAGTACTATTTTAAATTTCAAACATAGGAATTCCAAATATATTTCCTTATATTTATTAATTACAGAAGTATTAAAAAAATAACTAGAAACTAATTTTGCAAAGATTACATTTTAAAAAACAAATGTACACCAAATATCAAACAGTCTACCATAGGAGACTATTGGGCAATAAAGCTAAATATTCAAGCACTTATATTTTGTACAACACTCAAAACAAATTCTAACATTTAAATTTCATATCATAAATGCTTCAAAGGACCATTAAAAATCCAAACAAACTTCAAGCATGCTCATATCAAGTTATGTCCTAAAATAGCATGAATAGGTTCTGTAGTAGTAAATCAGTTTTGTAGATTTATCGCTGAGCTGGCTCATAGGATTAGCCAACAAAATTATCTAAAACACTGCATGTACTTTTAACTCAGCAATAATTAAATTCACACTTGTTATGCTAAAATAAACCTACATAAACCAATAAGATTTTACTTAAAAAATTTTCATAATTTATTCCCTTGCAAGCAAAAAATATTTCTGTATAAAAATTATACAAATAATTTCCCAAATAATGGTTTTACAAAATATAAATAAGACTAAGTTAATTAAAAAATACTACGTTTGAAATAATATTTACCAATATTTTGTGCTAAAGGATCATTCCTTTTCAATAATTTATCTAACAAAATGAGTTGAGCATAATAAGGTCCTCGTAATTTTCTGCCTTCCTTCTCACCATTTTGTTCTTCAACTAAGGCACCAACAAAATCAATTGCCATTTGGAAAGTATAGTCTACACAATCTTCTGCACCTTGGGAGCTATTTTATAATAATAAATTTAAAAGTAATTAAACATACATATTTGTTTTGAACAGAAAGTTTATGTGTATATATGAAACAATAAATTCATGTTCAATAAAAAATACAAAACAATACTAACTTATTTTCTTGAGGTTGCCAATTCATATCTATAAGATTTTCAACAGATTTGAAATATTCCAAATATAGTTTCCAAGAATCAGGCCTAAATAAGAGTAATTAAATTTAAGCAACATCAACAATTAAGAAAATTGCAAATATTTAGCAATGTTATAAAAGCATTTAATATTTATGCATTTCAATACTTAAACCTTCTATTAGGTAAGTATTTTTCAGAAAATATTTTTAATTCATTTTTCTTTCATAAAAATTGATCTGGCTCAAATAATTAAAATAAAAAGCAAAGACAGTAAGCATATTAAAAAAAAAAATCAAATTGGTAAATTGATCAAAATATATATTTTAATACAAAAAATATATCATTAATTGATATTTATGTTATTTAATACACATTAACAAATGTTTAGATATGGTTATTTTTAAAAAAAAAATTAAAATATTATTTTAAGAAAAATAGAATCATAAATAAAAATTTATTTTTAATGACTAAAAAGTGAAATAACTTGTAAAATTTACCACTAAAACATTAGCAAAGTTTACAATTAAATGTAACTTCATTTTTTAAGAAAATAACAAATATTACTTTGTTTCAAATATATAAGCAATTTCAAATTAGAAATTTTATGAAACAAATATTTAAGATAACTAAGAGTTTATCATGAATTATTGATAGCAAAGTGTTCTTAAATGCAAGGCTCTATTTTCATTATTAACTGTTCAAGATTGTGTTTCTACTTTTAGTGTGAACATCAGGTAGAATAGCTATGAGTTTCTTTTCAATCAACATATGAACATAATCAACTATTTATGAAAATATTTGCCAATAAATAAATACTATGAATATTCAAGAAGTCTAACACTATATTAAAATTATAACTTTTTTAACCATTTGTGCTATCTTATATAAAAAAGAAAACAACTATTTAAGTAGACTTTATAGTATGTTTATGAAAAATGAAAATTTAAATTCTAAACATTATGCTGCATTGCAAAACTCCTTAAAATTCAGATAATGTTGCATATTGATCAGATTTTTTAAAAAAACATTAATTTTCTTCCATGCAAAACTAATATTGAGCACGGAAAATAAGAAAATATGAACACAAAGAGCTGAACAATATGGCAATGCGAAATATGCTCAGACTAAGACTCAACAGATAGTTGAATATAATTCAAATCCCAAAATTGATATTTTTTGTGGATATCGTGAAGAGATCACCTTAAAACTACACCAGATTTCAGTCACAGAAGTGGGTCTTACCAGCCATAATGAAACTTAGTAACCATATCACCAAAATAAACAGGAAGTTAAGAGATAAGAAACCTATAATAATCTACCCACAATGATCGACCTATATTCAAATCAACAGTCCAGTAAAAAATTTGAAAAATGAAAGGAAATAATTAAATCTCTAATAAACAAGAGTAATCTTTTCAGGTTCTTTATAGTAAAGAGGATAGATAAATTTACAGGGTTTTGTGGAGCAAGGTTAGAAAAAGGATAAGCTGTGCCAAGCAGAAGAGATCAAAATTTGGAATTGGTATTAATGAAATACTGAAAATGACATTCTTTTTATACCTAGGACTGTAACTAATTTTCCATGTGTTTCTGCTTCAAAAGATAAAAAAGAGACTTTAACAAAGTAATAACAATATAAGGTTACACCTAATATTAACCGTAAGGATATTTAGTAAACTACATATAGAAACATTAATTTCCTAAAATCTGACTTAGATAATTTTCCAATCAAAGATACTTGTCATTAAAAAGACAGCAACACTGTAGTAAGTAAGCATTAAGAACTTATTAATGATCAATGCAAAAAAAATTTCATGACAATAGTTATTAATATAAAATGAAATACAAACAAATCTGTTTACATTACTGAAAGATGTTATTATAACATAAAAATAAGTTTTTATTTTTACTTTATTATTTTTTTATCAAACTAGAAAAATATATAAACTATATAAGTATAGAGCATACGATTTTAAAATCAGCTTTTTGAATGCTTTATTAGCTTCTGGCCACTTCTGCAATTTAATTAAATATTGAGCTTCTCTTTCAGGCAGATCCTTCTCAGAAGACATCTTTTCTGAAAAAATGTGTGGGCTTTTAAAAATTATAACAACAAAGTTTTACTGTAAATTCAAAATATTTAAGCTCCTTACCTTGCAAAGGACTATTTAAGACTTCAATTGCTTTGTCAAACTTCTCTTGTCTTTCAAGAATCATGAGATACAATTGCACTTCTGGAATAAAAATGAAATAAATGTTGCATTGCCAACAATTTATTAACACACTTAAAACAGTTTCAGTATATATTTTTACAAATTTATAAATAATTATTGTATATGTCTTAAAATATCTCAGAAAGATCGGAAATGCTCACATTTTGGGCAAAATTTGTGGCATTTAGATGTGTTATACGTTAAAAGCGGGTTTCTAATGATTTGGTCACTTGGCGATGGTTTGGCGAGAAATAGATACTTCAGGAAATATCCATCACCTAAGCTCTAGGACCAATATTTAGCGAGATAGCCTAGAAGCTTCCAGAACCTTAGCGAAATTAGTAGATTTCTCCGCCAAGTCAGGCATAAATACAGCAGCTCAACATAGTTAGGCAGATTTTGTACACACAGTCAGTTTTGTGAAGAGGATTAGTCGTGACTTCTAGTTTAGAGAAGCTGTTCTCTGCCTGAGGTATTTGAAACCTGTTATTGGAAGCTGTTACTTATCATATCTGACAAATTGTATCTGTACAATTGTGATCATCACAGCTGGTATTTCTAGTGGAATTTTTACGAATAAAAGTCTTGTGTTCATCGAGTAGTTGTTTTCTTCAACTCTCAATGCACACGAACCCCGAAGCTCGGTACAATATGTAATAATTTACAAATATAAATCAAAACATTAGGCCCCTGGACATCAATGAATAATGATGGCTTTTGGTTAACTTTAAAATTAATTCAGATAATATATGCTCTTATAATATTCTATTATCTTAATGAATATTTTAATATACATAATATTTTATGAACTCCTTCATGATAAAAATTTACATAAATTAGCTTAAGTAGAACTATATACTGCAATGAAAAATATATAAGAAACTTAAAATATATTTTTCTTATTAAGAATAAATTCTTAGAAAAAGATAAGGGATGTAAAATAATGCAACATAACATTATAGAAAAGAATGTATATATGATATAAATTCTGAAAACATATAAAACATTCCTTACCAACCATACTTAAATTTTCTATTAACAATTTCAAAATATATCCAAGGAATTCTTAAACTATACACATATTTAGACAGATCTTTTTAAATAGAATTGTCGACACTACAGTAAAAGATGAAAAATTTAATAGCAGTACAATTTTTAGCACAATTCTCTCATAATTTAAACTGCTTTTGAATATATGTTTTATACTCTATTCTTTATTCAGGAAAATCTTGACAACAAATTATTACACTCAAAAGCTATTTATCAGAAGATAAAACACATTTGCATGACAAAGGAAACAATAAGTGATTATTTTGACGATTCTGATAAACTGAGCACATTTTGTTCTAACAGATCAAGAAGCATGGAACTTTACATTACGGGTACCAACTCTGCATGTGACTTGGTTCACAGGTGCCCAATAAGTAACAATAAATGAGTAGCAGTTTTCGGCTTCATTGAGGCAAAGGGTTAGTCACCCAGTGCTCATTGTTACAAAATATAAAATAATTGCTGAACTCCAAAAGCTTAAACACTTAATCTCCATTTAAATAAAATATCTTCATTTTTTTATGAATTATTTTTGTTCTCAATTTATAAATTTGATTAGTGTTTTCAAAAATTTCTCAAAGTATACCTTTTCTTCAGTGTAAAATAAAGGAACAAAATAAAAGCTTATTTTAAAGCATATGATTATTTGTGATCATCAAACGATATAAAAAATAAGTATTCGGATTTAAAATCTTTTGTGATCTTGTAATATTTTTTAAATTTAGCTTACACTTAGCAACATAAAATCCTTGTCCTTTTAATTTTGCTTCCTTTGGGAATGTCTTAAATGGTACTCCAAAAGTTAATTGATGCATTATATCAGTTTTTCCTTTTGTAGTAGAATTAGTAATTTTACTATCATTTAAAAAAATTATTTTTAGTTGAAATATTGGAAGTAATTGCAGTTATTTAAAGACAAAATTTTAGAATAAGAATAAAATGTACAGATTAATTTAAGCTACTTTTATGCTTTTGATTGTTAAAGTTTGCATGATGATTGATAACAAAGCAATATTTCCACAATTTGTATTTGATGTTAAAATGCAAATATGCATTAATATTTATAGTTGGCATTTCTGAATAAAATTAGACTTTGACAATATTTTATAATAATATTTGATTATGTTACTATTTAGATTCATATTACAATGACGAATACATCACAACTTATTATTATGATTTATAATTTAAATATCAGTTTTCAGTATCACTACAAATTTTAATACAATTCTTCTAACAAGTTTTACCAAAGAACTTTCAAGTAAAATTTTTAAATAAATTTAGAAAGGCCAATACTACAATACCAAATCACAGATGCATAAATATACAAATACTTTAAACTCAGTATATATTGCATAATTTCATAGTACCTGAAATGCATAAATATTTTGTAATATTGAAAATATTAACATGTAAATGCAAAGCATCTTACAATACAACTTACCAGCCTCTGCCTCTAGTTTATTTTCTTTTACAAATTTCTCTGTCATTCTTTCTGCCAGAGGTAGCAGCATGCCTTTAGCCAATTCTTCTTCTGCTACAGCAGCCTAAAAAATAAATTATAAGTATTTTTATAAACTCGATTCATATGATTTTATAACATAAAATCATATGAATAGAATTATTTTTTCTGTGAATAACTTTTTTAGAAAAACTAAATTCCTATAATAATTAAGAAATATTTCAATAGATTATGATATCAAAGAAGTAATTAGAAATTTAAAAACTTAGTAACCTAAATCAATATTAACATGAATATTTTTAATCAGCATAACTTTTGAATTCTCACATGGGGAAGTTCTAAAATACAGTCACAACTAAAAATACTTTACAAAAATGTCTTGATACAAGAATACATATATAAAACTGATTTACAAAGTTCATATAATAGTTATTAAAACTATAAAACACAAGCAATTATACATCTTTTACCTGAAATGCTGAAAACTGAAAGGCACATTAACAAATGTAATTTATCCCTGGTTGGGAAATTAAAAATTTAGCAAACTTAAAAATTCATGTTACAAAATAACTAGTTCTCCATGCAATAAAATATTAAGTACCAAATTCAATTAAACAAATGCTAAACAGCTTAAAGTTGTGGATGAAATTTATTCAGATTTTCTTTGTCTTTCTGATATTAAAAATTTTCAACTAAATTGATTTCTATCCTGTAAAAAGTTGCATCGATTTTTTTATTGCATATCTAAAGTTATCTAATATCTAAAGTTAAAAACCAATGCATTCATTAATTGGCAAATGTTTTTTGTAATGTGAAATAGTTCTACATCTAAGCCAGCGGTTCCCAACCGCTGTTCCGCGGCACACCAGTGTGCTGCCGGGTCTGGGTGTCACGGCGCTGTGCAGCGCTATAACTCCTCCTGTCACTCCCCCCATCGATGTCATAGGTGGTCACGGTGCTGTGCAGTGCTATAACTCCTCCCCCTGCCTCCCTCCCCATGAGACGCAGGCAGACGCCTCACACAGTGTCAGAGAGACAACGGCTGCTGTCAGGAGAGAGACAATGATACTGCAGTGATGGACAAGTTTTTGAAAAGGAAAGAACTGGACTCTGAACAAAATCTGGAGCCAGATGAGAGCCTGAGTATGAGTGGGGGTCGAAAGAAAGCAAAGATGGTTAAATTCTCTGCCGCAAGGCAATATAGCGAAAGCTATATTTCAGTTGGATTTACTTTCACTGGAGATGAACACAAACCAACTCCACTGTGCGTGGTGAAAAGCTAGCTAACAGTGCTATGGTCCCAAGCAAATTTAAACGCCATCTCCAAACGAAACACCCTTTGCTTCAAAACAAGAATGTGGACTATTTTGTTCGCCTGCGTGACAACATGGAGAAACAGGCAACTTTTATGAGAAAAACAACAAAGGTAAATGAAAGAGCTCTTAAAGCTAGCTATCATGTTGCTGAACTATAGCCAAGACAAAAAAGTCGCACACTGTGGCAGAGACATTAATACTTCCTGCCTGCAAAGCTATTGTAGAGGAGATACTCGGACCTGAAGCAGCAAAGGAAATAGCCAAAGTCCCTCTCTCAAATAACACAATTTCCAGACGTATTAATGACATGTCTGCAGACATCAAAAGTGTGGTTTTGGAAAAGATCCGTATCAGTGAGAAATTTGCATTGCAACTTGACGAGTCTACTGATATCAGTGGACATGCTCAACTCTTAGCTAATGTGTGTTTTGTTGATGGTGATGCAATTAGAGAAAACTTCTTTTTTTTGCAAGGTATTGCCAGAAAAAACAACAGGAGAAGAAATTTTTCTGGTCACATCAGAATACCTTGAACAAGGAGGACTTAATTGGGAAAACTGCACAAGTATCTGCACCGATGGAGCTGCAGCCATGGTCGGGCGCATCAAAGGCTTTGTAAGCAGAGTGAAGGAAAGAAATCCAGATGTGATTATTACGCATTATTTTTTACACCGCGAGGCCCTCATAGCCAAGACTTTACCATCAGCCTTAGTTCATATGTTGGATGATGTTGTGCGCATGGTAAACATTGTAAAGTCACGACCCATGAAAAGTCGCATATTTGCAGCTTTGTGTGAGGAGATGGGAGCAAAGCATAAAACCTTGTTGTTTCATACGGAGGTCCTGTGGTTGTCGCGTGGCAAGGTCTTGGTTCGTGTGTATGAGCTGCGGGAGGAGCTTAAAGTGTTTCTGACAAATGAGGGGTCAGATTACGTAAAGCAGCTTGCAAGTGATGAGTGGTGTGCAAGGCTGGCATACTTGGCAAATATATTTCATCATCTGAATGAAACGAACACTTGAATGCAAGGCCGAAATTAAAACCTGCTTACAAGTACAGATAAAATAAATGGATTCCGTTCAAAGGTGCAACTCTGGCATCAACACGTGGAAAGTGGCAATCTTGAAATGTTCACACTCACCATGCAATGGCAAGGTGTTCACACTGCTGCACTGTGTGAGATAATAGTTAAGCATTTAAAAACTCTTGAGGAGAAGTTGTCATTTTATTTCTCTTTAGTCTCCACTGAATGCCTTGACTGGGTTAGGGACCCTTATAGCTCAGCATCAGTTGTTGGAAAGGAAATGACTTTACATGAGCAGGAGGAACTAATTGAACTGAGACAAAATCGTGGTATCAAGCTAAGATTCACTGATCTACCTTTGGACAGTTTTTGGTTTGATACTGCCAAGGAGTTCCCCCTTTTGGCAAACAAAGCTATTTTGACATTGCTCCCTTTTTCCACTACATATCTGTGTGAGATTAGCTTTTCAAGTATGATTGCTATGAAAACCAAATACAGAGAGAGACTGAGAATTGTTGATGAAGAGCTACGTGTGCGTCTTTCCTCGATTCCAGCCAGAATATCAGCTTTGTGTTCAGCCAAACAGGCCCAGGTTTCACACTGAAAGTATTTTATAATTTTTCACTATTGTGTTTACTTAATATTTCATAATAAAGTAATTATAAAACACTTTCTTTGTGCTTATTTGATTCCTATTCAAGAGAATTACTTTATTATAGTCAGTATATGCACAGAGTTAATTTTTTAACATTTTCTAATGGTGGTGCGCCTCGTGATTTTTCCCCCCGCGACAAGTGTGCCTTGGCCAAAAAAGGTTGGGAAATGCTGATCTAAGCAATGCTTAATTGGGAAATTTTGGAGCATGTGCCTCATCTCTTATGAATAATCAATCATTTCTGTTGATAAATGTCTTCTGAACACTTCAGGCAATTGATGTAGTTAACAATTTAATGGCATCAAAAATGAATCATTCTACAATGTTATCTGTTATCAGAAATCTAACAGAAAGCAAGATATATTAATTAATGGTGCAAAATATTTTGATTAATAATAGCATTTTTCTCAGCTCTATCTGCACATTTACCCCTCTTAAATACGGTTTATAAACTTACTAACAAACATTACTTAAAACAAACATTACACAGGCAATAATTTGGAATCCCCATCATCTACATGTAGTCATGATTAAATGATAAATACCCAGTGAACATCAAAGTGAACAGATCAAAAACTGGCCTTTAATTCTGGCAAATTTAGGTAGTGAATGCAAACTGATTCAAATATATTAATTTACAGTTCTTTGAAATTTGCTTTGAAAGGACATAAATGTTTTCATATTTTTTATATCTGTGTAAATTAATTGCAATGACAATTTGTCAGGCAGTGGATATAGCAATGAAACTGAACTAAATCAAGACTAATATGATAAAGAAAGAATATTTAAAACCCTTAAACACATTACTGTTTTCAAATTTTCTAAAATACAAATGAAACAGCATTATAATAGCTGTTCTTTACAATAACAAACTTAATACATTTAAGTCCAACTAATGAACCACTTTATTTAAATGAAGACTTCACATTTAGAAAGAAATCAAATAAAAGGCAGAGTTGTCATAGAAAATATAGAATATAATTAAGGTAACAAAGTAGAATAGATTTAAATATTTTTATTTAACTAATTTAATATTTAAAATATCTTTACTTAAGAGAAATATTTCAAATTATTAAAATAAAACTCACTTGCATCACAATGCTCATAACAGCCCAAAAATAATAAGGGTTCTTTGGCTTCAGTTTGTACAAAGCCATAGCAGTTTGTTGTTGCTTCTTATAATTCCCATTTCGAACATGAGACATAAATAAATGTGATAATAGCTCTTCATTTTGAGGATCTTTCTTTGTTGCTCTCTCATAAGCATCAGCAATAAGTTCCACTGTGCAAACAGAACTTAAAGTTGTTAAAATCTTTATTTCAAAAACTGTACACATCACGCTATTTTAAAAATTTGAACATGTTATTTAATTCACAACTTATTTACTTTTGACTAATAACTTATTCAAATTCTTTTTTTAAAAAATATATAAAGCAGACGATGCTTTTGTTAAAAAGTGTATTATATATTAATACAAAATTATTCTATTTATACTTTAATAAAGTTTTCTTTCCCACTTAATTATACAGGTAAAATCATTTTGGTTTATAATATAGGAAATTGAATTCAAACTTTGGTATTAAATATTTAATAATTAGGTTTGGTTGGTTAGTTACTAAATGATACTTTTTTGAACACGGAACCTAATTACGCCAAGACCTGTTGTTTAAAGTGGATTCCAAACAAATTGATTTGAGCAAATAAAGGTCAGAACACTTTAATTTGATTGCCAGTTGGTCATTTAATAATTTGAAGATTCTTTATAAATTAAGAATAAATCTCAGGCTATGTCAGTTTGTTCAAAATACCTTGTATTTAATTTAAAATGTATGAAATTATTGATTATTAAAAAAATTAAGTTTAATCACCAAGGGATAAAATTCTAAAAAAGATCTTTTTACTTCTACATTATTTCATTTAGAACAATCAATGCTAATTTATGCATTTAACAGACTTTTCATAATGTTTGCAAAATATTTAACTATCATTAAATAATTACACATAAAAGTAAGTAAAGTAAACAAATATTTTCAGTAAGTAAAGTAGTAAAGTAAACTGCACAATATTTCTAAATGATGTGAAATTGAATAACAAAAAGTTTCTATGAAATTTTGATATCTACACATTATTTCTCTATTTAAGAAAACAAACACAAATTAAAAATGTATAAGGAAATTTTGCAATAATATTATATTTAATTAAAATTTTGTCTTATTCTAAATATTTATACAAAACTTGGGTTTATTGAAGTAAAACGAAGTATTTAAAAAACCTTAAAAAATGTTTAATTATGAACATGGTACTTTAATTATATTCTTACACTTTTGTAATTCACGATAGCATATTGTCATAGCTTGAAGAGTAGGATCATCGGTCGGGTCTTCCATGTGAACCTCCTGTACTGTATTGAAAGATTCTTCATGTCTTCCAAGACGAACAAGGGCAAGAGCTTTCAAAGCCTGTAAATAATACTGATATACTAGAAACTGCTCTGTAAAAGTTTAAAACAAAAGAGAGAACAATTATTATACTGAGATAGAATTTACACTTCCCAAGTTACTCATCTTTATTATTACATTTTAATACTGATTATCCTAGTTAAAATATCCAGACATAGGAATATGGGAGAAATTAGACAGTCACATAGTTTTCACAATAGACCTTATTTGTTTTGAGTGCTCAACCTTGAACACTTTTCATACACTTAGATTTACAATCATAATAATCAGATCCACACTCAAAATTAATTTAGCAAACAGCGTATTGCAGTACAAGCAATATTGTAGATTTGGTTAGAACATTGGCTTTTAATCTCACAGTAACACAACAGTGTACCAAGTCTTAGAGTACAGATATATTTTTTCATGATTAAGGGCAGGGGTGCGAAGCATATGTCCAATTTAGGTGGTCAGCCTAATGTGAAATACCTAGTGTTTAGTTCCCAAGCACAGTGGGTACTCAGTTGTTTAGACCCATTGAATGAATGAAAGGCTGAGTCAACCTTGCCCACCTCAAAGATCGAACCTTAAACCTGTGTCTTAGGAGCACAAAGCACTATCACAATGCAACCAGGCTTCAACTTTGATTTTACATTACAAAAATAATTAAAACTTAAATATATACAAACCAAAAAATCAATTTTTAATGATTTATAAATATGAAAACTCAGTTGTATAAAATTACTTTTCATAGTATAAAGGATAACAGCTTTATCATTCAACAGTCATTTATTGCACAAGAGGACTAGTTAACATGAATTCCAAACTACTAAAAGTATTCAAGACTGAGATAGGATTAGAATTATGAACAATAAACCAAAAAGCCAAAGCATTAACAATTCTGATGGTCACTTGGTTAATACAAAGTATATACACACTTATACAAGCATGTCTAGTCATAGCAATAACACATGAGATTATTTGAAGTTAAAGTTCAATGATGAACATTATTAAAAAGAAATAGTTAGAGACTACTCAATAATCAAATTTTATTTTCCTTAAATCCTAGTTTATGTAACAAGATGGATTTGGCAAGATTGGCGACATTGATTGCGATAAAGTTATCAATTTGGACTTCAGCCTATGTGTTGGTATGGGTGCCAAATCAGTAGATTAGTATGTCAGAATGTATTTGTTCGACAACTCTAAGACATATTGTAATGTGCACAAATTGTTTGAACTTTTAGAAAATCTTGAGCTTGTGCTGCCTATTATTATTATTATTATTTTTTTTTTTAATCTAAGTGCATTTTTAAATGTGGTTGCAAAATTTTGTTTATTTTCATTAGACATTATAATTTTATAAGTTAATGAGCTTTTAATTTATAGTTTCCTAATTTCAATTTTTTTTTTTTTTTAAATTTAGAATGCAAGCAAACTTGATTAAGTAAATATTTTTACTTTGTGTTATTATATTTAAATGTCTATTTTATATATTTAACTAGGTATAATTTATTAAAATTGTGTAGAAATATTTGAGATATTTATTGTTGAAATGTATTATTCGATAAATTAAAATAAATTGTCATTTAAAAACGGACCTCAGTGCCTGGTAAATTAGAAACCAGAGTTTTTATAAAAACTTATGCTATTTACGTTTTTGATTTGTGACACAGTTGTTAATGCCTGGCTTAGTTTTGTTATATAAAGAGTATTCTTAAAGTGTTTTTATTCTTTTGATTAATTAAAATAAAAATAATTGTAATTATTTTTATTGTCTGATTACGAATAAGAGTATTGACTTTCAGATATTTATATATGCTTTGTAATTTGTAAATTTTATTAATGTGTGGTAAAGTTTATAGCCTTTAGCACTGTTGTTCTTTACTAAGTAAATACAATAAAATAATTGATCTTTGAAATTGAAAATAGCACGATACTGTAACATTCAAAGTTGGAGATAGAGCGCAATCAAGATTTTGAAAACTGCGATCTAGTGTTGATTTGGAAAGATTAAGTAGGTTACTGCTTTTTAGACATTTTGCATTTAGAAATCTTGTAATTTCATAATTGGTGACATTTATGAAAAGTGTACCAAATGTATTACGGACCCTACAATTTTACCTTTATTTTTAGCATTTCGTAATTAATACATCAAATACATATGAGAAGAATGTTGGTAGATAGTACCATCTTAGCTGTTGGAAAACAATAGAATTTTACAACATGAATATAAAAAGAAATACAACCACTCTTAGAATGGATAATAAAATCACAATACATATATAAAAATTCAATTCAGTGTTATTAGAACCAATTTTGACTAAAGTAAACATTACAATCTCAACTCACCAAGCATAAAAAGTTGCCAAATCTGGTAGAATTTAGTGTTTTTCCTGACCAAAAAAATCACCAACAGCGATTAGTTGCCAAATGTGTCGGTATGTCTCACCGTTGCACAACCTAGAAAGGCTCGCCATTTTCATTTTGGATTTTTTTATCCGGTGTAAAGTGTGGCAATTTAAATCTTGTTTTTGCATATTTATTTAACTTCTGGTGTAGTGCTGAATATAAATGTTTTTTTATATTCACATTTTTTATTTCGTTGTGTATATAAAGCCAGAATTTCAATACAGTCTCTTATATTGGTTTTGTATTTCACTATGAATATCGGTATAAGTTCAATATCCCCATATATGATTTCTCGCCAAATCTGGCACCCTTTGTTTTGATCATAGTGTTGCCGATTTTAGTTTTCTTTTTATTGTAGTGGTGCTAAATTCAGTTTTTGTTACTTTTTTTTTTTGTTACCAGTATTTATTTTTCTAGTGTCTTACATAATTTTTACGTTATATATGTGTTTTCTAGTGGTAACAGCTATTTAAGTTTCACTTTGAGTTTCTTTGTTCTACGTTTCTATAGCAATTGGAAGCCTCAGTTGTGTTTCATTGTCGCCAGCATCCAATCATCGTAAATTTCTCTTTTTTACAATTTCTTTTTATTTGGTTTATTTATTATGAATATATATTTTTATTTATCTATTTATTTTATTTAAATTCTATTGCTTACTTGTATTTTTTTATTGCGTTCGTGTTTCATCTTTATTTACTTAAAAAAAGAGTATATATTTAAAAAGATAGTTTTTGCATACTTTTTTAAAATTTTATAAAGTATATATTAAGAAAAATATACATATATTTTTTCTTTTACTGAAATGTGACACTAGTGACAGCAAACAAAATGTCAAAATAAATATACCAAACAGCATAACTTAATATCAAGTAAATACATCATTTATATTTATTTCCCTTTTTAAATTTTCTAAAAGGCTTATCTTTTTTGTTCGAACTTCGAGAAATTTCCCATGTTAATAAGTGCAAACTTAGATTGGCAACAAAAAAAAAACAAATTCGCCGCATTCGCCAATATATGGGGATACTGGACTAGTTCCTGGATATCATGCCAGAAATTAAACTCTGACTTTTATATTTATTTTGGATTTTGCTGTACATGTAGAGCGCCAGGCAAAAAATGAAGGTAAGAATTCTATTTTAATTATTTTCCACAGGCATAAAATTCCTAAAATTACATGTTAAGTATTTAAATTTCCAATAATAAACAAAATCATAGAATAGTTCTATTTTTTAAAATTTTTCTATATTTGTCTACTTTTATGTAGTAATGATTTGTAGCATTCTATCTTAAATCACTGAAATTTATTATTTTATTTATTTATAACTAGATGTTATTGAATGTAATTCTTTTTGTTATTTTATTTCTGATAATTTTAGCTTTGAAATATTTTAAATAGAATCTTAATCAATTTTTATTACGATTACTGTTTTCCTGTACACTGTTAGGGTTAGTAATTTGAAATCAGGGGTAGGGGGATTTCAAATTGTTTGAAATTCTACCTCCCAAATTTAAATTATTGTCTACATGTTATTTATGATTTTAAATTCTTTATTTACATGGTTATTATTGTTTTCTTTTTTAGTGTTAGATGAGGGCAGGGGGAGCCCCCATTTCTTATGCTGATTGGTGACCATTTTGGGATGCTAATTAATTTCAAATACCTGTCTCCTCCAATAGGCAAAACAACTTTTTGCCAAGCTGTAATATTCAGTTTTACCCACTTTTTTAAATGGTAATTATATACATCTAAATTAAAAGGTTGATTTCAATATAAAACTTTGCATAACTTAAATTTAAAAACAACAAATTTGTTACTAAATAATAGCAAATAAGTGATTTTTACTTTTTAGCTTTATATAAAAATATTTAAGTGTTTATAAGTTATTAATAAATATGAATATCAGTAACTTACAAAGAAAATTATAATACCATTAATGTAAAAATTAATGGACATTTTTGGTTGCAACTAAACTTTGATGCCATTTTTAAAAATTATTTTTCACTTGCTAATAAAGACATCCTAGGTATATTTTAATATTTTTTCTCTTTGCTATAGTACCTCAATAAATTCATAGCTTGATTTTTATCTAATAAATAACAAAGAAATACTACAAACAAAAACACCTTAAAATGAATATTTAAGAAAAATTTTAATATCTTCTTAAAAATTAAAATCTACACAGAAAAATTCTGAAATAAAATATGAAAGTCATTTAGGCTAGTATAATTGTAGCTCAATAGGTACTTTCACTCATTAAAGTTAATTTGACCAACAATTTAATAAGGACTTTGAATCACTAAAAACTTCCCTATCTAGGGTGGAAATTGAAGGGTTGGAGCAGAACCCTCATAATTTAGCTGCTCTTCAAAAATAAGTTAAATAAACTAACTCCAACTTTTATTAAATTACGTTCCAATTTAATCAATTGAATAGTTAATATACTTTTTGTAAATTTTATATAAATTATTTATTAAATAAAACAAAAATTTCATAAGATATCATCATTAATTATTGCAGAAGTGTTTTGTGTATAAAACAAGTTTCTATATTTAACATAAATTTTATATACACTGAAGTCTAATAACTATATATTTCTTAAAAAAGAAACTTACAATTGACATTTAAACAGTAATTATCACTAAAAATTTCAATAACAAATTGTTCCAGCAAAAATAATGTACCTTTGCACATAGAAAATCTTTTTGTTTCTTAAGCAATTTGTCTGCTTCTTGTAAAGCTTTTTTGTTATTGCCATTGTCAAGACAATCTGAAAAAGATACCAATAAATAAAACGAAAATTTTGAGTTGTTTTCACAATAACAGCCAAAAGTATAAAAAATGAGAGAATTATATGAAAAGTAAACAAAAAAGTTGGATTGAGTTGTGTAATATTAAGTAAGTATAAAAATAAGCATACAAACATACAATACATAGAATATAAAATAATATTTATTAAAGTTATATTAAACGTCACAGCAAGTGTGAAAAAAATATTTCGAATATTCAGCAACAGACAAAATATCACACAGATACATTCAAGAACATTTTTTTACAACAACTAATGATTCATATAAATTGAAATCTGTTCTCATATTATTTCCAAAAAATAACTGAATAATCAGTTTTTTAAATGAAGAATTTATTCTACAATAAAATAACCATCAGAAAAGCACACAAAGGTACTTGAATTTTTGCTGCCTTTGAAACAGCAAAATAACCAATATTACTCTAATAATATTGTTCTTAAAGCCTTATTTATAAATCAATACTGTTAGTTTACAACTAAATCATACCATAAATTGGACGAAGTCTCCTTTCGTTAACGGCAGTATCCACATGTGACCGCGCAGCCATGTTGAATTATCCCCTTCTTCTTGCTGTTGCGGTTGGTGCTATGTAAGATGTTAACTGCATGCTAAACAACTTTGAGAAAGTTATCAGTATAGATAGCTTCCATCTATAAATATACAATAGTTAGCAAAATAAAAATATCTGAGAAAAATGCTGTTATGATCAAACGGAAGAAGGTGCGCCAGATTAAGAATAAAATTATACTCGATGACAGCAAAACAATGAAAGAAAAGCTAATTTTTAGTAACTGTTTAATTTAGAATGTCTTTATATAGTTTTTTAATATCAATTTCTTTAGATTCTTAAGTCGCACATTTCGCTTAAATGGGAATTTTCACTTTATTCCTTTTAGTTCGATAAAAGTTGATAAGTTACCTTATTTAATGTAATAGGTACTCGTGTGTAAATGTAAAAGAAAATTGTGCTGCAAGAACAGATATGAATATTAAAGATGAATATGAAAGAAAAATAAAGGAAAAGGATCAAGTTAATCTTACATTGAAAGATAAATTTCTATTTAGCAAAGTTTATCAAGATATCAGTCCAAGAATATGTGGATAAATGGTACATCCACTGATATATTAAAATTTAATCAGGAGAAAAGAATGCAATATTTGTGCAAAACTCAATGGTTCACAAAAATCAGGTCAGTCAGAATTATGAGCTTCTAGACATTCGGAGGACCTGCTAAGCCCTTTCATGAATGAAAAATTAAAAATTTTAATAACCAGTTATTCAACATTAATTAGATCTTTTCTTAAAAGAAAATACGACTACCCTAAGGTAAGAATCCAGGAAAGTTCATGATAGTTATATATTAGTAATTAGAAAAAAATGGATCTAATTAACAAATTTTTATGCAAGTTTATTATAATTGGGATAAATTTAATAATCTGTCTGCACATCAGAGTTTTCATATCTCCAACGATATACTTTGTGAAATAAGAGCAGAGATATTTTCTATATTTTAGATTCATAAGTATCGTTAGTTTCGTTAATCTTGCTTACATTATGTTTCATAATTCTAATTTTGTTTTTCTTTTTTCCTTGAATCAGTTATTTTTTTACACATTTATCTTCTACAAGAAATTAAGAAAACCTTATTTAGAGAAATATTAGAATGATTTTTGAGAAGTGGTATTTTAGAAAATTGCTTCGGAGAGCTAAGTTCACAATCAATTTTTTTTTAGATTTTTCATGCATATAGTAAACAGAGAAATAACACGTAAAAATTTTTATATGAAAACTAAAAACAGTTTATATTTTTAAAGTTATATGAAATGCAGAATATATATATATATGATAATATATTTTTAAAGTTAATTCTAAATAGTATGATTAAACTCAATGTATTTTATCTTCTAAAAAACTAAATGAAGAATTTTTATTGGAAGTTCGAAAAGAATTTCTAAGTTAAAAAAAAAAAAAAAAAAAAAAAAAAAAGTGGACTAAATTAAAATTCAGCTAAATTACAGTTTTTATATTTTTTATATAAAGAAAAATCAAGAAGTTTTACACATTGTCTTTATTTTAGAGTTTTTCCTCTACATCTCGGCACGTGAATAATATTTCTATTTTATCTACACTAGTATAATAAAAAGTTATTACTTTATTTATAGATGGAACATTTAAGGTAAAATTAAATCAATTGTTTTGTGATTAGCTCGTTACAAAACAAATGCACGATTAATATTAATCACAAATGGCAATTTATCAATAAAAATATTATAAAATAAAATGAAACTAAGTATTTTTCTTATTAGAATAAGATCTCAAGACAATATTATATGAATTCATCGTTGTTCGGTTTCTTATGAGTATATATTAGTTACAAATTCACTTGTAACTTATCATAATATTGAGAATTGAATTCGTGATCATTCTACATCTTAATAAACCTTATGTATCTTTAATTTTGATCGTAATAAAAAATTCTTTGCTTTCTTTTTCACGTTTACTTTTTAAACATTTTAATTTGCAATATCATTCAGAGAACTCAAAATGCTAGAAATTTAAGGATAAATAACCCTACATGTAATGGTACATCTTAGAAACTATTAATATTTTAAAAGTGAACAATTATATAAATTACCAAACTCAAAACGTAGGGTCTAATAAATATGAAAAATGTTTTAATAACACAATATCAATAAAGTTTGCTTTTGGATAAGATTAAAAAATGATACAAAACTAAAAGATATTAATAAACTCAGGTATAGAGTTGAAGGAACGTAGCCATTTGTCGCTTTTTATTTTTTGAGTTTTTATGGAAACGTGGTATAAGCAGTGCCGATGCGAAGGAAACTTTAAAATTGCTGTGGGATAAAATTTTTGTATACAAAATGTTTGTAGATTACTATACATAGGCTCATGAATAAATGTTTACCACGTTCTATGTATAAATCTGTTTGGAGATGTACAGGGCAAAATCGTTGATACTTATTGAAAAATTATGAATACAATTTATTATTTTAGACGGGATTTTTTTAATGTTTTGAGCATAAAATTAAAAAGAAATACTCCATAAAGTAAAATATAATTATTAGTAAATTCTTTTTTTATCTATAATTTTTAATGCGAAAATGTCAATCAAATTGTAAAAGCGAGTGAAAAAGTTTTCACTTTTGTTAGACAATCTACATAAATAAATCCTTATTTAGTTTGTCCGAATTTGAACATAGAACGGCTGAAAGGGATGGAATGAAAATTTATGTTTGAATGTCGGTCTTTGTCTAATTTTAAATTAAAACTAAATTTTCTTTCAAAATTTTTATTGAGACGTTTGTGTGTGTACTAAACTCTTATTTAAATCCTTGTTATATCTAAATTAATGAATTCCCAAAAAACTCCTGCTAAAAGCTTAAACTCTCTGTAATGCTGCTTATGCAGTTTTTTTTAATTAATTCAAACGATTCAGCTCTGGAACTCTTCCCGCTTCAAGAAAAAAATATGATCTTTTTTTTTTTTTTTTTTTTTTTTTTTAATTATCATTTGTGAGTTACCGCGCCGAGTAGAAAAAATATCTACCCTAATAGATATATTTTCTTTCCACATTCCCACAGAGAATATTTAGAAAAAATAATAATACTAACTATTTCTTATAGTTTTTTTTTAAAAAATATATTCTTTTTCTTCAGCGCAAGCGTTTTTACTTTTTCTGTTACGCCATTGCTTGAAAATAGATTAGAATAGGAATGAAAAAGTTTTTACTTCAGCATTTTATAACTTCGTATCTAAAAACTGTTTTGGAGTATTACACAAATTATTTGATTCATGGTAAGCAAATCTATACACGAGATTTCATTTCTAAATGCAATGAGTTTTTAGAAGTTGTTTGCATACTTCTGTATTGTTAAACAATTGAACTTCACTTTTAAACTGAAACTTCAGTCCAAAATGAATTATTTAAAATCGATTTTATTTATTCTTTGAATTTTTATTTATGATTGATGTTTTTAACTAATTATTATTATTTTTTTATTCTTCGATTTTATTTATTTTTTGAGTTTTTATTTATTTCACTATGTGTGGATTACACAAAAGATATCTAATGTTTGCTTTAATTCTGCTTCCATTGCATTCATTTAATGTTTGTCTTTTTATTATATAATAAGTCAGGATTTCTAAAATATACTTTGTTTTTCTATTTAATTTTAAGTAAAAGCCGCAATGGCCTGGTTGGCTAGAGCATCGTTCTCAATTTCAATAGCGAGTTTGTATCCTGGCGTAACCGAAGATCCGACGTGTTCACTAAAGACGGCTGGGACACATTGAATAGGTCGCAATGCTCTTCAGGTGAAATGATACCTTTGGAGTCAGCAGGTCAAAAGTATTAAGGTGTATTCCGCCTTGATCGTTGACGAAGATTCCCACACCTCCGGCTGCTTCCACTAACAGGTAGAGCTGAACTCAGGGTTCGGTACAGGGATGTATGCAATAAGTACTTAATCTTAACCAAGTAAGCTAGTTAGCTGAATAAGGTTTAAGCTAAAAATTCATTGAGCCAATCGTAAAATGATTAGAAGGGTTCATAGAGCAGAGCATGCCTCCAGTTTATTATGAATAAAAGAAGACCAGGACTTTTTTGCTTACACATAAACAGTACATAATCATTCGGAACAAGCTAATACGAATATTGGAAGCAATTGTAGAAAAATATTTTGAATGAAATAAGAGTATGGGTAAACCAACCCGGGAAACATGCATGAAGAAGCAAGAAGTGCATCATCCATCTCCCATTGTTTAACAATGCCTAGGATCGAACCAGGGACCTTTTATTCAAAAGAGCGCTAATCACTAGGTCACGGTAAGCTATATAATATTTTTTGACGCCGCGTAGTGGACAGATTGCTCGTAAGTTTGACACCGTATAGGGTGGATAGAGCGTCGTTCTCTCTCTCATTATCAGAAGCAGTGAGTTCAAATCCCAACTTAATCGAAGATTCGTCGCGTTCAGTGAAGGCGGCTGGGCTTCATCCGCCGTGCGCGTGATCTTCTCCAAGTGAAATAATACCCCTTGGAGTGGCAGGCCAAGTATTGAGAAATATACTGCTTGGTCTGTGATTAAATTACTAAAATTCCTACTCAGCAGCTTTTATGAGTTCGTAAAGCCCAATTCTGTACTAGATATGGAATTATTCCTATCAACACACATAGGACGAATGATGAGAATTATCGTGATTTCACACATAGAAAGTTGTCAGTATCATCTAAATGAACAAAGCTGGAATGCTTAAGATTATTTGCTAAATACAATGAAAGTAATTATTTTGGAATGATATCTATTTTCTATAGTTTTTTTTTAACTATTTAAGTCTTTTATTCAATGAGCGATTTCAGTGCTTTGTTTTTTACAGACAATATTTCCGCATATTTTTTTATGATAGTGTAGACAGCCCATGGGAATATGTAACCTGTTTGAAAACTTTCAGTTCATCAAGTCTAGCCTTTGACTCCGAAAATCACATTTTTACTGTTACTCATGGGAAAAGATGACATTTGAATGCTAAAATATAGTTGTAGCAAACAACTTTTCCAATTTTCTTTTGATTTTATTGAAGGAATTTACTTTGATTTCAGAGAGTTTTGAAAATATCTCTTTCACAAAGTGACTGACAAAAAATCAATGGGTGTTAATCCTTTCATTTCTATGTGTGAGTTAAGATTTGTTTTGACAACGTACACGTATGCAGCATTGTCGAAAGAAAACTTAAGAAGAGTAAGAACGTGTCATTGGCGAAATTTTGTTTTCATGCAAGATTATGGGTTAGGATGGTCATCAACATGTTGTCCATCTTAATAGAGGGAGAAGAAAACCGGAAGATGACAATCGAAGATCTTACTGAAGTGAATTTTGGTTCCTAGCAAGCATTGGTGAAGATTTTGGTTAACAGTACATGGAGCTATCAACCTTAGCAGAATTATATACTTTCAAAAAACTTTGAGGAGTTGAGAGCAAGAAAAACTGTTGCATCGTATGATCTTTTTTTTTTTTTTTTTTTTTTTTTTTTTAAAAAAAAAAAAAAACAGTAGCTGTGTAAATTTCAAATTTATTTAACAATATGATGCGTCCCATTTCCTCCAAATTTTCAAAAATATAAAATAATTATTCATAGTTGATTTTTTTGTTTGCAAAATAAATATTAAAAAAAGTAGTTGACATTATGAATAAATGGATTTTTTAATGTATTGTTCTATTTTTTATCTGCCAACAGATGACTGAGTGGTTAGCTTTCCTGAGCTCTGGGCCTCGAATGTTTTCTCTGTCCTTTCTTCTGAGATGATGTATGAATGTGGCCCAACCTATAAACGGTTTGTGGTGTGGGTATCGCCTCCGTTATTTGCTTCACATGTTTACGGTATATGAGTAGCAGCTTCCGGCCTTGTTGTGGCGAAGTGTTAATCACTCAGCGCCCGCCGTTTAATTAAAAATTATTTTTTACTTTGATTCTTTTGGTATAAATTGCTTTTAATTACGAATACGACTCAAGAATGAATTTTTTCGATAAGCAAAATTCTATCTTTTTATGCAAAATATTCAAAATCTTGCATATTAATTTTAATAAAGGAACACACGATAATAATAAAAATTATTTTAAGTATTATTGGTAAATTTATTGTTGCAATCAAGTAAGATGTGGCAACAGAATGATTTTCATTTTGGTCTTCAATTTTAACAATTTATGAGTTCAATGACCAGCTCAGTTCTAGATTTCTGTAACAGTTCGAAATCCACTTTATACAGCATCTCCCTGTCTGATTATCCCTTATATGTAAACAAAATAATCGTTTAACTGCAAAAAAACCTAACCAAAAAAGTTAAAGAATCAACAGTTTGCCAAGTCACAAAAATAGATGGTAAATATTGAAAGATAATATTTATATTCTTTAGTGAGAAGAAACAATATTAAGTATGTTTATCATCTACGATACAAACAGATCACTATAAATTCAGTCATACCATTTATATATATATCTTAAGTTGTATCTTGCGATTTATAAACCCCATTCATCTTGTTCTCTAGAACTGTATAAGTTATTACATTTGATTGGAAATCTTTGGCCAGTAATATCTTGTAACTATTCCTTTTGATTGTTCAGAGCGTATACACCAATATATCTGTTTTATTATTGCTTTTCTTCCAGAGATACAGTTTAAAATTCTTGATTTCTGAATCTTTCTTGATAGTTGTCATCAAGTATTTGAGGATATTCTGTTGTTATGTCATCATTATCATTTTCTCTTCTAGTCTGTCTCCTCTGAACTTCATCTTACGGTTTTTCAATACTGAGAAAATGAAATTTGATAAATATCCTAAGTAATCATAGTTTTAAGCATTAATGATTTCATTATCATTAACGCTTGAGCAGAAAACTGTTGTTTTGTTATTTCTTCTTTTGTCTCCTTTGAAAATCTTTTTTATGAAATTTTTTTTTCTGTTTTTCTTTTTCTAGCACTTTTTATTTCAAGACTAGCAGTTAAAATTACCTCTTTTCTTTTCTTTCTTTTTCTTTTTTTTTCCAAATCGTTATTTTTTTCTAAGGCTATTTTGTGGGCAAAAGCTTTAATATTTTAGATGTATGAAAAAGAGTGTTACTATATTTCATAAAAAATGGACAAATATGTATGTAAAAAATGCTTTAAAATGTTCAAATTAAATGTTTAAGTATGTTTTGCTAAAAGAACAACTTAATTTATAAAAAAATGTAACGATATAGGTATAAATATGTTCATTGCAGTAAAAGTCATAAAAGTACGACAGTAGCTTACATAGTCAATGTAATTATAGCGAAAACTTCAAATATATAAAAAAATTAAGCATGATGTAATGGAAGACATGTTTAGAAGAACCAAAGTTAAAAGGTTTATGCTTAATTAAAAGTCTCATTAAAACTAACATTTTAAATACTCAAAGCAATTTGTGTTCTCTAAATAACCGTTTAATAGAATATCCAATAATTGCTCAACAATCGCGAGTCATATTTCAAGAAATCCTTTACGTTGAGAAATTATACATTCATGATTATAGTTATCGGGAATACCCGTACCATAAAAAATAGTTACGGACTTAAATCTCATTAATATTCTAGTTATGAACTATGTTATTGTGAAGAAGATGACATATGAGTCAGCACCCTTCTTAGCATAACACATCACATCTGCGGAAGGATTTTGAATTTTGAATTCGAAGAATAGCTTTCAACAAGGAAATGGCTAATTTGGCTTTGGAAGAGAAATATGTTGATTCGTCTATCAATATAGAAGTTACAGAAGTTACTCCCACAGATAGAAGTTACAAATGAATATCCGCCGTGTTCTCTAAAAGAGGCTGAGGCACATTAAATTGTCCTTTATTGCAATGTCCTCCATGTGAAATGATACCTCAGGGAATGACAGACCATGTATTAGGGATCATCTGTTGGGCCACTGCTTCTAAATTACGAAAACTTCAACCAGGATTCTTTTATCGAACTGGCAGAATGCAATTTAGGGCTAGGCACAAGTAAGCATTTTGGTATGACAGCAAACCACAATTTGTACTTAAAGAAAGTACATGAAAGCCATCTCAAATGCCCACGCTCTACAGTTAATATATTTTACTCTATTGTTATGTGAAATTGCTGGCAGGTAATCATGCTAGTTAAGTTTCAGCTTATAATTAATAATAAGTTTTTCTTGACTTAATCTTAGTTTACAATACAGTTTTATTTAATTTGTTAGGGACAATCATCATATTTTGATCTAGAAGATTATTTCGACTGTGTTCTATGGTTTAAAGGGGAAGACACAAGGGGTGAGCATCAAACCAACGAGGTGATGAACCAGAAATCAGAGCACGATTCAGCTGTCAGTTTTTTCATAAAATAAGGGAAATGTTCAAGCGATAAAAATGAGGTATCATAGTCATTGCGTATATATTTACTTAACTTTTTTTCTTGGAAAAAACTACACAATCCACAATATTCCCATTATCCTAACATGTATGACATGGCTGTACGAAAACAAGATCAATGAAAAAAAATTTTTTTTGAGATTAAGTGAATGCCGTGATTTGAATTTGTCGTGCTCACTTATAGGAGACTGGGACTCGTAAAATATGTCATCGCGAACGCAATGTCTTCCATGTGAAATGATACCTCTAGGATCTTTCTCTTGTCCCCTACTTCTAAATTATAAAGACCCACCATTTTTCGGGGTCACGATGGCACATCCCAGTAGTGCCCCACTATACAAAGATACCCTCACTTCCATCCCTTGTGAAAGGTGAAAATCCCAGTAGCCGGGTATAAGAAAAAAAGATTTGAATTTTTTCTCGCCTTAAATTTCCTTTTTAGTATCTGATAAAAAAAAAAGCATTGAATCCCCAGGTAAGCTAAAATCTGGATTTACGTATGTTACTTTTACATTACTCTTCTCGTCAAATTGATTATGTATATAATTAAGAGAACTGGAAGTGAAGAAGACAACTGTCATCGCGTGGGTGTATTTCGAGACAAGGCATGAGCCAAATTTCTAAACACTTTTTGCTTAGTAATCTCTTATATATATATATATATATATAATAAGAGATTACTAAGCAAAAAGTGTATATATATATATATATATATATATATATATATATATATGTATGCATAATGTCTTTTTCCTGTACAGTAGTATACCACTAATACCATTAAGAAATAAATCTATTTTATACACTAGTCTTTTCCAAGTAAAGCGCTTGATTTTCTGCACTTCAATCTAAATCATAAGCAAATTGTGCGATATGGAAAAGTAATCTGGTATAATTAACCACAGATCGTTAAATGCGTTAATGATGATCGTTTAATGATAATAATTTAATGTTTTGTCTTTTTTTTGATGCACAGAAACAAATATTTTCAACAATAATTCATCAATCACAATTGTTGTTACATAATAAGAAAAATAATGATTTAATACTGTAAATATCCTCGTTTTTCAGTAATTGGCTTTAATCATTGGCCCGATGAGTCAGTTGTGATTTCAGTTGAGTGTTGATGAAATGTTCTATACCTCGTTATCTTTTCGTTTTCCTCTTATTTGAAAAGGAAGCCCTCAAATTCTCATTACTGGTGCACTGAGGAAAAGGCTTAATGTTAATCTGAGAGAGAAACTGTGATTATTCAAAAGTGATAGCAACATAAGCAGTGTTTTTATACCTCTTCTTATGTTGCTATCACTTTTTGAATTTGAAGGGATTTTTGATGAAAATTCTAAATTGTATGAAAATTCTAATCAATATCAGAATTTTTTTCTGATGTTGATTCTGATATTTTTATTAAAATCAATATTAGATACCTTTAAAATTTCATTCAGGAAAATAAAAAGTAAATCGTACTGAAATGGAGAATAGGTTAAGAGAGTTAGCATCATAGGAAAACAAGCATAGCTATTGACGTCGCTCTGCAAATAAGTGGGTAATAAAGTACAACTTTGAAGCTTTATGCTAAGTGCATACTGAGAAAAAATTTTGGAGTACGTTAGAACTGAGCATGGTCACAATGTCTTTCAAGGGAAAGGATAACTGTGGGGAGCAGGCGTATCAGCGGTTTTCTGCTCGGTCCCTTCTTCAAAATCACGAAGATTCCACCCGGCTTCTTCCATCTAACTGGTAGAGCCCAACTCAAGGTTAGGTGCAGGAAAGCATGCTGGCGCAACAACAAGTGAGGAACGATGAAATTTTATTGATTTTCTATCTGTTGAAACATTAAAAGGTGACTGGGTCTTTTTAATTTAAGAGCAGGAATCAAGCAGGAGACCCCCAGACATAATTTGCAATACCCAGAGATATCATTTCACTTGAAAGGCATTGCAATCCCGATCTGTTGTGCCTCTTTTAGTAAACCTTAGGCATCTCCGATGAATGAGAGCGACGCCATCTTCTCACGCGGGCCCCCTTATCCTAAGTTAGATTGGAGTGCCTTGTGAGTTTGATGTTTTTAATTGCCTGTTTCTACCGACGAAAGTTGCTAAATACAACCAATTCCTTTGTAATGGTTGAATGACCTCGAATCATGGTCAAATAACAAGGTCCTGTCCTGAGTGAGGAATCAGAAAGCAGAGGGGTGTTGGACCATACTGCTTTTTAATACATAAAAAATTTAGGGAATAATTGCAGTCATTTAGGGAATTTTTATGAACCATAAGAGCCGAAATACAAAATTTTGAACTGTAAGACACATTTAAAAGATGTAAGATCTTAAAAATTGCAAAACTTTTCAAAGTATTCAAAAATATTATTTTAGTTTAATTACCTAGTAAGAAAGGTAATTAAACTAAAATAACTAAAATAACCGATATTCTAAATCAAACTAAAATAACAGATATTCTTTCCAAAGACTTGGAATAAATATTTTTATTCTAATATAATTTCGAATAAAAAAAATCCATGTATTAAATTAAAAATACTATTTTTACAGATAGATCACAGAATATTAAATTCTAATAAATCTATTCAGCTTTCATTAATTTAGAGGATGCATTTGAGTAAAGCAAAATAAATATATTTTAATGAGAACTTAGGCATATACCCGCAAATGGTTGATATTTTAATAATTTAAAGATTGTTAAATTCGAAAATTTTAAAAATTCTAATTTTAAATACAATTTTGTTTATTTATTGTCATGCAAGCTATGCACTCACTGTGTAAATTTCAAATATACAGTAATGAAAACCAAGAAGTTGTAACATTAAATCTGAAATCTAGAGTCTTACAATTATGCAAGAATTATATCACTTACCATTGTGAGAAAGACACTTTTTGTGGTTAATTTTACTAGAATAATATATTTTTTATTTGATAATTCTTTTCAGTTACAAGTAGAAATTTAAATATATATATACATATATATGATTAAGTTTTTCATAAAACCCACATATTGTTTAATTAGATTTATATTTTAACGATGATTAACTGATTTAAGCTACATCATTAAAAATGATAACTAATTATTTTGCATTAATATAAGGAAATTTCATTCATTCAAATAATGAATATTTTATTAATATATTTGCAGTAAATACTAATGAATCAGTAACATTTTTTGTTATGATTTGTTTTGAAAACGCGAAATATCGGTGATTTTCACAAGGCAATAATATTTTATGCGCAATAGAAACGAGGAAATTAATGATTTAATGAAGAGCCTGATTGCATAGTAAACGTCAATTGAACTCTTCATTTTATAACTTTCTTTTTTGCTCGATATGAAATTATTCCTTGTCCAAATAGTAAGTTAATTGTTTCACTTATGCTGCTTTAAGGACCTGGCAAATTTATATAATTTAATCGACTTCAATTAGCTAAAATATAGGACGACAATAAATTATTATCTGGTCTCAAATAACAAAATAATATAAATAAGCAAATAACAGAAACAAATTACGGTAAAAGTGAAACAGGAAAACTTAAAAATGTAAAATAAAATAAGAAAATTTTTATTGAAAAGTAAATTTGGAGAGTTTGATTAAAAATAAACTTTATAAATAAAAAAAGTTAAAACAAAATATTGTTTAGAAATTCTTTGAATTTAAGTACCATTAACTCCTCTGAATTGTAGCATAAATAGCTAAGCAATTGCAATTGAAATTGAATAATTTTTCATTAACAATTTTGCGCACACTTGATTTTAGATATAGTTGTATGATGTTACACATTATTATTGAAGTGCCATCCTCAGATACTACCGTTGAGTTGATGCGGGTGCTAAGGATCAAGAATATATGAACTCATGGATTTCATTCTCACTTCTAATGCGAATGTTTGCAATGATTCGAAAATTGCTCTAAACTGTAACTTTCGATTGTTCTCGTGTTCATGATATTATTGTAGTGCAATAAACGAATGAAACTGAATTGTTACGAAAAATTTAAATAGTCGTGTGAATGCTTTATGTTTACATTTCATTACTATTTATAGAATGTTGTTATCGTTTAATTTATGGAATTATTGCTAAAATTTGCTTATTCTGTGAAAATAGATGTTTTTTTCGTTTATTCAATAAAAAGATTCTTATATAGGGAGGGTGGTGGATTAATGGTGATTCTTTCTGAAATACCAAAAAATTAGGCAACTATTTTTATGTTGAAAAAAAATCAAATTCCTTAAAAAAGGTACATTGGTAAATTAACTTGTGATACCTCAATAAAAATTAGACTGGAACAGTTGAAAGTTGATCAATCCGTTTGATTTCCAGCCATGAAATTTTGCTGTTTAGTTCCTGTGTTATAGACTTAGTGTGCGCTTAAGCTTTTTTAGTCAATGTAAATACTTTAAACAGAAGCTTTTGGAGTTAGTTTGTGGAAAAAAAAAACTGTGAATAAATATTTGGAAGAAACTTTTCTTTATTACTGCATCATTATTTTCTCGTCGCCCCGAAAAAAAAAATCTCGTGATAATATTTTATTCTGCCAGATTATTTTTACATATATTAAAAGATATACATGACTTAAATAATATAAGCGTTTATATAATTCCAATGACTGTAAACTGTGATGAAGACCAATTTTTAACAAAATATATTACTAAATAAAATCATAAGCTATATCGACCATTATTTCTTATAGAGTAATTGTCAGGCTTGAAATTTGTTAGAAGTAAAATTTAGTTAAAGATTTCATTAGGATTTAAAGTTTAATTCTTATGTTATCATCAAATTCAGAGCATGGTCCGATTACTTACAGTTATCTTCTCTTGGCTTATCACTTTCTATACAAAAATAGTTCAAACGTATTGGATTAATTTTTATTGTTTTGGGCATAGAGCAAATTATATTGAAACTAATAAATCAAATTAATATTCCTTAATATTTAAAAGATTTATTTCAATGTGCTTATTTTTGGAAAAATATTAATTTTTCAGTCAATTAATTCAGAAAAATCAATAGCTATGAATCAGAATTGAATTTTTAACTAAAAATATGTGTGTGTCACCAAAGTTGAAAGGTGTTAAATTCAAGAATAACTACATTTCTGTTATTATGAAAATTAAAGTTTCTTAATATTCAATTTTTACGAATCTTTGCGCATTTTCATGGTTTAGTACTCAAAAAAAACTGCTTCAAGCCATTAGCCCGCTTCCGATCCCCTAAAAAGCATTCCGCATAATATAAACAAAATGTAAACAAAAAAGAAAAGAAAAGTGACAGACTTAACAAATCCTCAAAATAATACTCAATGAAGGCTAAAGATTTAATTTGATATTTTTAATAAGAAAGATAAGACTGATGGCTTTGGCAACAGTTTCCAAAAATTGATGAGGCTTATTTTTCCATTTTTTTCTTCAGTTAAGCGTTTAAGTATTTTATAACTTTAACCAAGGATTAAAAATTTAAATGAAATAATGGCAAGAGCATTATTTGAAATATGTTTACTTTTCGAAATGGAAAGCAGTTATAGGAAAAAAGTACGCATGGAAATGGATTCAACCCTTCCTAAAACTTTGTGTAAAACATGCTAGAAAAATATCTAGCATTATGAATGTTATTATGAATCTCTCGCAATAAAGAAATTAGCTAGTCTTGTTGCTTTTCAAATTATATTAAGTAAGTTTCTTATATTTATATAAAATAACATCATGAAATCACAAAAATAACGTTATTGATTTATTATATAACATTTGAAGTTATAAAACAATCATATGAACGTTGCTTTTCAAATGAATCTTCGAAGACAATTCATAGCATTTCCATAAGAACACCCATTAAATTTGAAATCTTGTTCTGCTAGAATATATATTTTCTGTGAAACCTCTAATTTATTCCTGCCATTGAGGGTTTTATTTCTTTCCATTTGGAAAATTATTCCAGTCAATTTTAAAGATTTGTCTGTTTAATTCCTTCTTCTAGACAGCTTATGTTTCTCTATCCTTCTTAAAGTATTTTTTATATAATTATATGCAGCACTATCTTACCAATCCGGATGGATTTTGTTCCAGGCAGGAAAAACAACTTTGAAGTCCATTTGTTTTTGACATTAAAGCAATTCTTAGGGTTAAAGTAAATCAGATATTGGTTTTAATACAGTAATTCTGTGCAAAGTAATTTTTTATGACAAAAGCATCGATTTCAGTAGCTTTACTTAGTTTTTAAAGTTGATTTCTTAAATCCAGATTTTCGATAATTTAGAAGTTTGGTCACACAAAATCCGAATTAATATAATTATTGAATTTTGAAATACCTATAAATAAATAAATAAATAAAAAATAAAAAAATATATATATATATATATATAATAAAAAAAAAAAAAAAAAAAAAAAAAAAAGTGCTTAAAATGTCCCACGGAAATACGTCCTTTCCAATTTTTTTCAGAATCTTCAACGAGAAAAAAAAATGTATTAAAAATATTTCTCACCTTCACATGCAATTTATTTGTGTATTTATTCACATGCAATTTTTGTGTTATTTTTTCAGATTTTTCAATAATTCAAATGTGACTGAATATGAATTCAAATGTGAAAAATAAACTGAGAACCAGTTCATTTATATTTTGTATATTCTTTAGTTTCTCTGGACAAATATATTCGAAATGCCTTTTACCTCGTTACCTAGGTGAGAAATATATAGAAGTTTTAATTTCAATTTTTTATCAATATTTTTTCTCAGTTTTCTTTATTCATTTTTACTTACTCCTTTTTACTCATCGGAATGTTTTCCTCCGTTTTTCTGAAGGATTTACCTTACTCTTGTTGTATATTTTTCTAATTTTTAAAAATCCTTTCTTGTTTGTACTTTTATTTCTTGTTTCATATTTTTTTTACTTTGTTAAAAAAATTTAATATTTTGCTTTGCATTTTTTGTTAATTATTTATGATTTTCATTTAATCATAATTATATATATATATATATATATATATATATATATATATATATATATATGTGTGTGTGTGTGTGTGTGTATCTATCTATCTAGATATACATGAATATTATTTTGTTTTACAGCTATTATAAATTTGTCTAAATTTATAAATATGAAGTAGAATTAAAAATAATATATCTTCCATTAAGAATATTAGAAAAATAAAATAATGATGAAACTTATAAAAATACAGAATGACAGATTTCTACACATATATATCTGTATAGATAGGTGGATTTTGATAGGCAGATAACATAATTACTTATTTTACTTATTACTTAAAATTATCACTTAATCAAAATTAATATATTCTTTAAGATATATATTTTAATGTAGAGATGCATATATATATACAATTTGTATAGTTTAAATTAATAGAGAGTAAGTCATTTTATCATTTCATATAATTCACATCATTATTTTATTTTTCTAAGATTCTTATCTAAGTATTATCTAATATAACTTTTAATCCTCATTTCAAATTAAAAAATTTAAGAGAATAGCAATTTTAATAACTATACAGTTTAATTTAAGCTAAAATGAACTTTAGCTTATATATTTTGTTCAATTGTTAATCGAAATCTTTCTCTCTACATATACTTATTATTTAAAAATCTTTTGATAAGTGGACAGAAATATTTCCTTGTTTAAAATTCATTTTAGATTAAACAAACTTATCTAAATATTACGATTTCCATTTTTAAGAATTATATAATCGTTATTTTAATAATTAAGCATATATCTTGCCATATTTGTTAATAAATCTTTTATTCGTTATATTGTAGATTTCTTTACCCAGTTGAACCAGATTTGTAATTTATTCTAATTTAAAGTAGGCTGAATTAATTTCTTTATGGAAGAACTTAGACGGCAGATATATGTTCTGTAAGCCGCAGGGAAATTCTTGTTTTTCTGCTGGGAATATCACGAAAAAGGAATTCTATAATCGGGGAAAACAGGAGAATTTTAAGAAGTTCTGAAGAACTTCTTTGCGGCTAATCCCTCCTTTATCGGATTTCCTCTTTCGCCGCTGAAGGACGGGAAGAAAGCGTCCATTTTTAGCGACTTGGCGAGAACATCACACAGACGCAGTTGTCAAGAGTTAACAAAAAATTTATTGCAGCTTTAAAAACTCGAATACTGATTTCAAGATGTATGTAAGTTATGATACGGAAAGAAAATATGCTTTTCCAGTATGTAAAATATTTAAATTTAAGTTTGTTTCATTTCCTTTAGACATAAATATTCTACTCACACGAATACATATACATAAAACTAATAATACTAAAAAACAAAGGCTGAAAATTTATAATCGTATTATACACATATTTATAGTACTACTGTAACAAAAAGCCATTTATATCAATTATTTCCCTATTAAAAGTATTTTTACCAATTAAAGTATGCAATATACATTTTTTTTTTAAATTTGAAATGTTTATTTCAGAATAACAAGCAACATTTTACTTAAAACAAGAAATAAATTCCTGTTTGTGGCAACAGACTGGCTTAATAGATTGTATTAAACTTGTGCGTCCAGTGTTATGTTATGGTGTAACTTAGTTCAGAGTCAATAAATAACTAAAACAACTTTTTTAAAACCATGATGAATTAAAGGGTTGAATCATTTATTTTATTTTTTTAAAAAAAATAATTAAAATAAAAATGTGTTTATTTGAACTAAGAATTGCTTAATTGTTAATTGTGTAATTAAAAGAGATGTATTAAAGATTGTGGCTATAAAAAAACAACTCGACAAATAAAAAAATTGTGGCGAGGTCTATAAGTAAATTTGATAAGTGTCGTTGTTTAGAAGTTAGTTAAGGGGAAAAAATACATACGAATCTGAAATTTCCACCTGATTTCAGGTGGTTTCTGTGTAATAAAGACTTGAAGTCGCAGAAATACATAATACATTCAAATGTAATGTTATTTTGCTGGAGAGAAACTTTTTCTGTCATTTATAATATTATACTATTAAAACATTTCAAAATACTAGTAAGATTTGTCCCAAAAAATATTGTGGATTGTCTATAATGCAAGGTTCCTTGTAATTTTTGTCTTGGGTATCTAATGATGTTTGGATTGACCCCATAATCATTTTGAAAATCTGATACAAAGCGTGAATGAAACAGGCAATTTTTTCATTTGAATTGTAATATATAAATAATTATGTAATATATAAATATTGTAATATATAAATAATAAGGTCAATAATTTTTAATTTAACACATCCAACAAAATGAGAATTTTAAACAATAACAATGTTGTTGTTGCACCAGAGTATGCGTACCTAATTTTGAATAGGGCTTTACCAGTTATACTGAAGCACCTATAATTGAGTTACTTTAGAGTAATTTAGCAGTGACCACCTTCTCTTTCACTAAACTGTTGAGCTCCGTGGGTTGGGGACGGGTTCTTGTCAATCTGCTATGTACAAATGTCCTTCGCTGGCGTGGTTTGGATGTATGTGGAAAGAAGACTGCAAGCTCGGATGCGATCTCGCAACCTTATCGTGGCTCAAAGCACTTGGTAATGGAAGAGTATTCCAAACTCGCTAGCCATAAGGTACAGTCCGAGACTTGATTGCACTACTATATATATATATATATATATATATATATATATATATATATATAAATATATATATATATATATATATATATATATATATATATATATATATATATATATATATATATATATATATATATATATATATATATATATATATATATATATATATATATATATATATATATATATATATATATAAATATAAATATATATATATTTATATATATATATAAATATGTATATATATATATATGTAAAGTGGCCCTAACCAGGCCACTGCGATCTACAGTAAGTGTTTAAAATAGTTTAAAATGACAATAAGTTAAAATATTTTATTGAATTTAAGTGCTGACTATCAATAGTGTCAGTTTGTTAAGTGCAGCTTTTTGTTGAAACTCACTACTGTGAGAACTCATTTACTTCTAATTTGCGTACATATGAGGATGAGTTTTGAATGGGTTTGATTCGGTTTCTCTCTCAGTGATCGGTTTTTGGACCTTCCTTCTCATTCCCAATCACTAAGTGACTCCATGATATTTCCGGGCTAGAGTGTTCGAAAGTAATACACAAAAAAGAATAGAATAGAAAAAGAACGCTTGGAAAATATTAATTTTTTTCTTTTACTCAGCGGATGGCAGTATTGCACTCTTTTTATTTTAATTGGAGATAGTTATTTTATACTAGCTGTCGGTACTATTCAAATTTTCTTAAATAAAAAATAGGTATTTTTGTAACTGAATTCTTAAATAAAAAATAGGCATTTTTGTAACTAAATTCTTAAATAAAAATAGGCATTTTTGTAACTAAATTCTTAAATAAAAAATAGGCATTTTTGTAACTGAATTCTTAAAAATTATTCAATCATTAAGGGGTTAAAAAGAATTATAAACATCTACAGTCAAGATGGGAATCGAACCCAGTGATTGTTCTGCCGAAGGCCAGATTATCAACTATTTGTCTGCCTGTTCAACTTAATTTTAATAGAAAGAGAGTGTATACTTGTTTTTAATTATGTTATCAAATCTTTTTCAAATCTATCGCTGTCATAGGACGAAGCGAACTTTTTAATTTGATTTACACTTGATTTTTATGGGAATTAAAGGTGATGATACTGTGTTATTCAAACATGTAGAAAAGGTGAAAGATACAGAAATTTTAGAAATTGTTTGGAATCTTTTTACCAATAATAAGCTAATAAAGAGTCAATATTATTAAAAAATTTGGATGACCCCTGCAGCAGGTCCAGTGGCTCTAAATTGGGATAGAGAGCCATGATTCAAGAAAGGCCGCCTATTCAATCTTCAAGAGTTCAATATTGTTGTAAGGACTCTTTTAAACGTGCAGTGGATTTCAGTACTTTCTCTTCCGTTCATGGAAACTTTTCATCGATAGTTGGTAGAGTCCGATTGATCCTCATTGAGGCCTGGAGCAAGCATCTTTGGAGGCATCTTCTGCTTCACAACAACAAACTTTCTATTCGATTTGGCAAACAATTCTACTTGGCTGACACGTAAAGTAAACTTTTATTCTATGTAGGGGCCGTTCTGATAGGGGTAACTGCCCCTGCTTTAGTCAGGCTCTGATAGTTGGCCGTATTCACCACATGTGGGAAATGAGGAAATCTGGAAAATTTCCAAGCATTCCCTCCGACAAATATGCATGCAAAATACGACTTCCCTCTTCTGCTGTTCAGACCATATCTGAGACTGAATCTCGGACTTTCAGTTCCGAAAAGTCTGATTCCACCGTGACGTCTCAAGATAAAACTAGGCTTAACCGCAATGTCCTCTAAGTGAAATGATGCCTCTGGGAGTGGTAGGCCAAGTATTGGGGGTCTTCTACTTGATCATTGCTTCTAAATTTCTAAGACTCCACCCGGCTGCTTCTATTTAACTGGAACAGCTTAGCTAAGCGAAAGCATGCTGGTACGGGGAAGCATGCTGATGCAACAACGACATCTCAAGTCGTTATTCTGAAGCATATTTCATTTCCCCGCATACACTTAAAATGTTAGAGAGAATTCAATAAAAAGTAAAATGCTATTTTTTATGTGGAAATTATTAATTTGTTTTATTTATTAATTACACCTAAAAAGTTATCTAAAACTTCTTAAATAAAGAACGCGTGTTAGCGCAATAGAATAATAATATAGTTAATTAATATACACTATGATTTATTATATTACTAATTTTTATGCACTTTGTCATTCTGAAATCTCTACAAATTAAATTTTTTGTCAGTTTGCTTAAAGAATACTTTAAAAGAGAGAGGGAGTAAAATGGGACCCTAATTGTAAACAAGAAATTTGAAAACTGATATTTACTTGTTATTTGTTTTAATTGATTACATGATTGATGCAAAAGAAAAGAAATCGAGTTTCCTTTTAGTAAAAATTTCCGAAACGATACTAACTTTTGATCAATGTCAAATACATAATTAATATATTATGGGTTTTCCAAATTCTTTAAGAAAGTATAAATGTTTTTTAATAAAATCTCCAGAAGTATTTTAATTATTTTTATTCATCGATTTAAACTCATTAGTTAAATGTATTCTAAAATTTATATCCACATCATTGATTATAATTTGTACTATCAAAAACAATATTAAAACTTCTCTAAAAAAGTCATGATCAAAAGTCATTATAAAAGAATATTCTCAATATCCTTAGATCAAATTTCTAGAAATTTCATTAAATTTGATATTAATTTACTTATTTATTAATTACGATTTTCACACATCACATCGAAAAGTAAAGTTTAAGTTTCTTAGGGTTCTATTTTTGTTACATTTTCCCAGTACTCCTCTAACCTGGTAAGTAAACAAATACGAACTTTGGAATTAAAGTATCGAATAGTTGAATGGAGAAATTATTTTTCCCATTAACATGTGTGTAGAAAAACTTTCTCTGTTATAAAATTATATTCAAATTTTAGCTATATTTCCTTTTTTATTATAATATTTAAAATTTCAACTGGAAATAACTGTTTAAAATAAAAATAATTAATTTTTCAAGTTTATTTTTGTGAGATATATGGTTATGTTTCTCTGTTTTCTTTTCGTGAGTCAGCAAGATACAAATAATATCAGCAGTTCACGAAACACGAATCAAAAACTTTTTCTTACTAGTTTTAAGCAGTCTGTTATACAACAGAGAAAATTATGGTATGTGACCTTGAAAGTTGATTATGGAAGGGCAATGTTGTGGTTAAATTTCCTTTTATTTATAAAAATACCGTACACTTTAGAGACTTGCTATTCTAGCAATTGAAAATTATATTTCGACTTTTACCTTTATTCAGTTTAGTAAAAGTGACCTTCAAAATTAAATAAACATGTTTATTCATAAAGAAAAATAAGTTCAATCCTGAATTTCCATTACACCAACAATAACATGCAAAGTTTACCAAAGCAAGCAGGTAAAGCAGCAAATAAGAACGTGCTATGATAAAACGATAACAATTTTAAACACGTTTGTGCGATTCTAAGAACAATAATTATTAGAATGGTCACCATCGTACCTTTTTAATCAAATTCCAAAGGACAGATTTTGGGTTATGCTTGAATAAATATCCACAAATATGTTTATTCAAAAAAATTTCCTTAATATTAAAAAAAAAAAATGTAAAAATTTCACTTTTTATTTGTCGACTTTAAAAAGTCATCTTGTAAGGCAATTTAAAAAAAATGAGAAGAACACAAAACATTTTACAAAAAAAATCTTATTAAAAAAATCTTTTTATGTGAAGTTAGTTGTTTTTCTCTTTCTGATCCCGAGTCATTTAAAGAGTTTCACCCTGCTCGATCTTTGATGGATCTCGAGCACCGCAACCGTCAGAATTGATTACAACTCATGCATACTCTAAAAGATATAAGCGAATAGAAATAAAAACCATCATTTTGACCATTTGAGGAAAATTTGGAAGGGAAATATATATATATATAATGTTTTAATATGTTGCTTGATTACAAATAGAGTAAATAAAGTTCGAAACCTTGTTTTACATCACACAGGAAGGAGGAGTAAAGTCACATAAGCCACAAAATGACAGCAGTTCATGAATATTTTTAAGAGTATAGTTAATATTCAAACTGGGAGAGTTTTTAATTTAGAAAAGTTGGTAATAGACAATCAAGATAATCACTTAATTAAATCAAATTTTTTCTCTTTAATTTATTATATATTCCATTGAATTACCTGAGAATTGCTGAGTAAGTTAAGCTTTTGTAGTTAAATGTTAATCTCAGACTATATATTTGTAAAGTATACAAATGTATATAAACATTCTATAAATCAAAACACATATACATTATATGCATTTAAAATTTTCCGAATGATGCATCAATATATCCTCTATATTTTCTCTTTAAATTTATTATTTGTAATTTTTAGATATAGAAATATATTCACTTTCTACAAATTCGACTTGCTTTCAATTTAAATAGGAGAAAGCTTTTTAATTGGATACTTATAAAAAATTGCCATTTGAAATATAAATTATTGATAAGTTTGAAAATAATTTCAGGCTTATAGGAATATCTGAAAATTTTTTTTTTAATTTATTGTGTGTAACAAAGATTCAGTAATTATATAAAATACTTAAATGCAAGTTAAACACGGTCATCCAGTAGTACAGTTCGATGACGGGGGCGAGAAGAATCTATATGACTGCCTATGGGTAGGAGTCCCTGCAGTCCAGAATCAGCTTCTCAAGCTTAAGCATGCACTGCCACCTCCGCTTGGACTTCATGCGGAGACCGGGCTTGGTAAAGACTCCCGGAGACATGACGGCAGCCACGCACCATCCGGCTACTAAACGCCAGAACACACCATATATGATTTCTCACAGTTTTAACAAAGAGCTTTCAAGAGATCACAATTTTTTATTCAACACTTTCAAGAGCAAGCCTCTCTAAGTGACCAAAGCCATTGTTGTTAATGGTTCATATTGCAAAGGAAATTTCATATTGTGTAAGTTAATTTTGCTTTGCAAACTTATCGTTATAACATCCAACGAAACTTTTTATTTCTTGCATTAATTGTAGCACTAAAGGTGTAGAAATCACCAGGGATGTCTTCGACAGCTTCGGAGACATTAAGGGTATTGCACGTACTCTACGTACACGGAATCATCATCAACAGTAGCAATTGTTGCGCTATTACTTTTGCTTCATAACAATGGAAAATATACTTAATAAAAAACATTATTTATAAAAAAGAAAATTTAATTTTCATTTTTAACAATGAAAATTATATTAAATATTATAAAATTGAAAGGCAAATGAGAGTGGATCAGATTTAAATTTTTTTTAGTTTTAAGAATCATAAAATTTGTCATACATTAACTAAATACAACTATATAATAAACTATTGTCAAAAAATAAAATTTCAGTCTTCACGATTATTTTTTGCGTTTAAGAAAAATTACATTTATATTTGATTAATCATTATTACAAAAATATTGTTTTTACTTATGAAGCAATAAGTCAAAATATTTAATGTATTTAAATGGTCTCCATAATTTATTAAAGGTACATTTAGTTTATTTGAAAAATAATTTTTAACTTCTTAAATATTTTAATAAATAAAATTTATACTAAATTATAACTAAAAATTTATATTAGTAAATTTTTTAAATGATTAAAGTTAAACTAATTTATAATTCTCTTTAAGTAATTATTTAGAATTTTTTACTAGGAATTATATGTATGTATATATATATATATATATATATATATATATATATATATATATATATATATATATATATATATATATATATATATATATATATATATATATATATATATATATACATATAATTCCTAGTAAAACATTGTATATATATATATATATATATATATATATATATATATATATATATAATTCCTAGTAAAACATTGTATATATATATATATATATATATATATATATATATATATATATACATATAGCTATAAATTTTTCATTAAATAAATATCAGTTTATGTAGTTATAAAACAATAAATTAAGAAAGGTGTATTTACGAAGCTAAAGGAAAGCTTTTTTAAAACTTCAGAAATTAAAAGGTGCAAAAAAGGTGCGTGGACTTATGGAGTTTATTCAAAGAATGAGCAATACAGATTTACAATATTACAAAATTTTGTTGATTATTTTAGATTTCCTTGTATTCTTGACTGAAGTAAATAAATATCGTATTGAAAATATTTTGCATGTATTTATATTTTGTATATTTTTTATTCTTCCTAAATATGTGTTTTGTGGCTATTAAGGTACAGATGCCGTACAATTCATGATTCCAAATTCTGAATTTTTTTGGCGATGAAGAAATGTTGCCAAGATGACGTATCGTGACGTGCTCGATGACGTAAATACTAGGGTTACCAAAATAGAATTTTCTGCATAATTCTTATTGGTCTCTATATGTATGATGTAATTAAAACGAGGTTGCCAGATGCATAAGAAAATCCATTAAAAAGTTACTAATCTCAGAATTTGGCATCCTGTATTATACGGCACCTATGCCGGAATTAAAAACTGAGTTGACCTTGCACAGTTCGAGGATCGAGCCTCGGATTTGGCCCATGGGATTTCTACCACTATGCCAATGGACTTCCTTTAATTTTTAGAGTTATTTTATCTTTGGCACAGCACAAAGTAGAACGTAACAAGTAAAAAGTACTGCAATGTCTCGTACGATGTTCATTAAGAATATTTCATAGGTAAGCTGGATGTTTATATGTCACAAGAGAAGAAATTAACAAGCCAACATTCAAACATTCATTTGCATTTGTTCAAGAAACATTTTGATTGATATTTAAATCTTTTAATAGAATCAGTTCCAAGAACAAATGGAATAATCACTACGGAATTCGTAACAATCACTACCGAACTGCTGGATTTGGGTAAGCAAGACTATAAATATACTTTTAGAAGATTATAATACTATTTTATATGAATGAAATTTTTATTTTAGATTATTAATGCAAAGGAAATGTATTTACAGAAAATACTGACACGAGTCATTATATTTCTTAAATGAACATTTTTACTATTTTTATTATTGGTAGAGCCCGATTGTGCATGGAACTATGCTGGTGCAAAGCAACAACAGCAACTCTAATCATCACTGAAATAGTCTACAGTTATTTGTTCATAAAAAAGAGGAAACACGCGACATATTATAACAGCTTGGCGTAAGAAATTGTTTGACTCTAATGAATATCAGTCAATACAAGTTGTTACAAGGTAACATCTCAGAAGTCTTCTAGAAACATTATCTCATGGATTGTTTAGGGTTTGTTCTTTATCGAAGTCTGAATTATGGCCTCTAAGGCAGAGTTTCATCTTTAGTTTAGGCTTCTAAATATTATTATGAAACAATTAAAATCATTGAATATACACACTCACACACACGCATATAAATATATAGGCATAGATACCATATAATAAAAGATGTGAAATTCTGAAATCGGAGATTTTTTTTGGCAGATTTTCCTATGTATGTGACAATCTAGTTTTTATTTCGTCATAGTGATGGAGACCTATAAGAACTAAGCAGAAAATTCTATTTTGGCAACATTACTTCATCTCCAAAAAATTCAGAACTTTCAGAACTTAGGATCCTGGATTATATGGCATCTGTACTATATATATATATATATATATATATATATATATATATATATATATATATATATATATATCTGTGTGTGTGTGTGTGTTTTGTATTACATTAAATTATTTTTGAATGTAATAATTCATAATTTAGATGCAGTCTGTAGCAGAATGTTGAGGCAGTGAATGCAAAGCACAGATACATTCGAAATCGCGTTTATTTAAAGAATAAATAAAATGAAAATCCATCTTATCATAGAGGTAACATTCACAGTGAGTTGTAACCATCTGTGAGTACTGTTCTTTACTGAAGGGTGTTTATATGTTACATTTAAGAATTCGTTGACACCTTTGTTTTAGGATCTCAGTGTTGGGGCAATATAAGGGAACATTCATAAATTTAGAATTGTGCTAAATAGGTCATGTTATCAAAGACTCTTATTCCATTAGTTTAACTTATCTTAAATTTAATATTATCTATATCTATAACTATCTATCTATCAATATATATATATATATATATATATATATATATTTTTAAAAGAGTAAACAATTATGCGCGCAATACAAGGAGCCAGGATAGATTAAGCAATTTATCTCTAACAACAATAGAAAAAGAAATGTTACACTTATTACTGTCAAAACTAGAGTTTTTTGATCACGTAATTGATGATTTTGTTAGTATGAATAAGAAAAAGTTAAAAAAGTGCTTAATGTACCTTTCCTTTTTATGGTGTTTTATTATTTCCTTTTTATGGTTTTATTATCCTTTTTATGGTTTTATTATACTTTCCTTTTTATGGCTATATATATATATATATATATATATAGCGGTAGGTTTTTATGTAGGGTGTGCAGAAAACAATAACAGCAATAATAATAAAACCATAAAAAGGAAAGTTACATTAAGCACTTCTTTAACTTTTTCTTATTCATACTAACAAAATCATCAATTACGTGATCAAAAAACTCTAGTTTTGACTGTAATAAGTGTAACAGTTCTTTTTCTATTGTTGTTAGAGATAAATTGCTTAATCTATCCTGGCTCCTTGTATTGCGCGCATAATTGTTTACTCTTTTAAATAAAGAGAATGATCTCATTACCAAAGCAATAGAAAATGGAATTCTACAAATTAAATGAGCTAATTTATTTAGCTTAAGTCATCTGTTAAATAATTCAGCATAATTCTGAATATATCCATAAATTCATTTCATGGTATGACTCACTACGATAAAGAACGCATAATTCATTGGCTAGCATTACAAAATCAAATTGTTTTGCATAAGCGTTCTTTAACAAAGGCATTAATCCGGAAATCTAGTTTGATATTTCTTAAAAAAACTGAAATTCAATGGTTCAAGAACTTTGGGCAAAATTTAATTTTTGGAACAGACATTTAACTGACAGTAAATAGGGCCCATTATTTCATAATATAAATTTTTAAAATGTTGGTCTACACTTGAGTTTTGTTAATTTACACGACGTTTTTTTAAATTTGAAGACCCACTACAGAAATAATTTCTTCATGAACTTCATCAAATGCAACAGAAGTTTGCTTATTTTCAACTGCATTTTTTACTTCCTCTACTTTTTGACTAGAATATGTTATATCTAAGTTATTTTTTTTATAAAATAACGAATAGATCATCAGTATAACACTAAACAGTTTAGTAAAAATATTTAGGATAAAATTACAATTAAATTCTTCAAAAACATGTGATAATTATTTGCAATATTAATTGTATCTTAATCCCAGCCTTTTCTGGATTCTCAATTATATGTTCAAATAAATCAGATAGGCCTCGCTTTTCGTTTTTTATGTTATTTACCAAATGAGATGAATAATTCCAACGTGTTGTAGCTAATTTTGGACATTTTCTTTTAATTATTTCATTTGAAACATAATTTCTTTTTGTAGACACAAAAAAAAAAAAAAAATGATGCTATGTCCGAAGCTATTGCAAAAAGTTATTTACAATCTTATATAAACAATACAGATTGCGACAGAATTAAATTAAGTACTTGTGTGCAACAATGCACAAACATAGCTTCTGGGAACATGTTTTTACTTTTTCTGTGTCCCATTTAAAGCTCCTGTCATGATTGCCACCCCATCAAACGTTTGAGCAATCAGTTTGTTCTCACACTCCTAAATCAAAATCATTTCTTGTACAACATTACAAAAATCTTCAGCCTAATGATCACCATTAACATCTTTAAAAAACAAAAAACTTTCCACTGGTGCACTACAATTATTAACATAATGTAACTCAATCGATCATTGCGATTTGTGAGATATGTCAGATGTTTCATCCAGCATAAAAACAGCGAACAGCATAATAGTAAAATTTCTAATTTCTGAAATTACAATATTTTTTTTTTTATCGATGCAATAATGTCATTTTGTATTCGATTAAAAGTTCCAGAAAATACAGTTGCAGTCCTTAGATGGGTTGCTAAAAGTTCATCATATTTACTAATTAAAGTTATTAATTCTATATAAGTTCCTCGATTAAGGGAATTCATATTCTCATTGTGTCCACGAAATGCATCTTTTTGTTTGGTTAAGTAACAAACTAAATCTATTAATCTCTTAAGAATAAACCTAAAAACACACTAAAGCATTTCCCTTCATATTGATGAAATACTTCTTTTATATTTCCATGAAAACAAAATCTTAACAATAATTTAAACATTAACCACCTGCAAAATCATATGGCCAGTTAATCAGTTAAAAAACCAAAACCGCTTCAGCACGTAAGCCCCCGCTCTAATGAAACGCTTAATAAACCGTACCTTCGGATGATGCGGATTGCCAAGTGTAGGAAAAAAGCTGAACTTGCCTCAGTGCTATAGTATGCAATGCTTCTCCAGTAGCCCATACATATAAAGCGTGGTTTTCTATTAGTGCGCAGTGCGTACATATCAAAACTTCCTATGTTCATTTGCTTTTAAATACGCTACGTGGTTCAGCACCTAGTACCGTACTCACTGCGGAAATACAAGCAAGCAAATCAACATATAATATTTGAATACATTGTAATAATAAAGATAGGTGCAGAAAATTGTCCCTCAAAATTTTGCCAGGATGTGTAGTGTATACCCTGCACATAAGGACCGCATGCCACTGATATATATATATATATATATATATATATATATATATATATATATATATATATATATATATATATATATATATATATATATATATATACATATATATATATATATATATATATATATATATATATATATATATATATATATATATATATATATATATATATATATTAAACTGTGAGGACCTAGAAGAAAGATTAAACAGATATTTGGCTATTTGGCACAGATGTCGTATAATATAGGATGCTAATTCGGAATTTTTTTGGCTACAAAGAAATGTTGCCAAGATGATGTATTGTAACGTGCGCAATGACGTCTGAATTTTCGATATAATTCTTATTGGCCTCCATATCCATTACGTAATAAAAACCTGGTTGCCAGATATATAAGAAAATCCACCGAAAAATTCACCTAACTCATAATTTGGCATCCTAAATTATACATCATCTGTGCCAAATACTTTTCAAACAATCATAATTAGTTTTACGGGTTTTTTTTAACAACTGTAAAGGAAAATGAGGTGTAAATTACTTATTTGAAAAAATCACAGATAATTTACAGCTTTTTTGTTGCATATGCTTTACTTTTAATATAAAAGTTTTTATACATCCATTTGCAGACAAGTGGTAAAATATTTTTAATGATAAAACTATCTTTGATGCTTATGTTATTGGATGTCTCCGCTAAATGCTATTTAGCAGAGGAAGCTGTAAAGTGAAGGATATTATATATTAATGAAAAAACCATTTTTATCTTAAAAGAAGGGATTAATTTCAAAATATTTATTTTTTTTTTAAATATTGCGAAAATATCCTTCTTTTTAATTCTATTATAATTTATTCAGCATTCGAGTAAAATAGCAGTTTTATTTCTGTTCTTTGTTACAGCTTTTTAATTTACTTTATTACAACTTATGTGTGTGTGTGTGTGAATTTTTTAAGTCTACAATTATTTTCATATAAGCATTGTAAACTAAAGATGAGTTATTGAAAATACTATTTTTTTTTTTACTGCAATATATTGAATTTTACAATGTTTTGCAGTTGTGATATGTATACAGTTATTAATTCGCAAACAATTTTTCTTATTTACAAACTTTTTCAATGTTATCAAAAAATATTTCATTTTGAAATTTTCATACATATTAAAAAAAATCATGCGAATCAGGTGAGAATAAGTGGGCCGCAAAATTTTCATATTCAATTAATTAAATATTTTTCAAGCGTTTGAATGTAACAAGCATGATTTATACATCCATATAAACTTGCCATCAAACTTATGTAAATATTTAATTTCAAAACATGTGCTCTTGTGAAATAACCAGTTTAAGTGTTATATTATTATTCTTTTATATATAATATTTTAAATTAAAAAAAATACTAAAATATTTGAAAAAAAATACGCCAGTATAATAATTATTTCAGTTCTTTGAGTATATGTATAGGTACTATTTAGGAAATTCAACTGAAAATAACCTCATAAATATCTTAAGAACTGAACATATTTCACACTTTTTTAAATGGAAATGAAACTTCGTTTTTAATATCTGAATTATGTTTATTTAGTTTACTAAATATTAAAAAAAAAAGTAAAAAATTGCAAAAAATTCATTTACTATCGTTTTTATAATGACTGATAAGGTCATTAAAAAGGAAAAAATTCTTTTGCAAAAATCTTGAATCGTTTCCTGCTTGGTTTGTGTCCATCAAGCACAAATTACATTTCGCTACAATTATAAATTATGTTTCGAAGTTTCTTAACCTCTATATCTATGTGATTAATACGTATTTAGAATACTTTAATATGTGTATGTATGACAAGTTTTAAATCTTTTTCGAGCATTTTACGACCCATTCTTGATTTAGCTTTATTCTTCTAGAACAAATAGATACAATATTTCAATCGTTACAAAATGGATTGCACGCTCATTTCAGTAGCGTTAAGCTTTTCGGCAAAAACTTTTTCTGTTCTTTTTGAATAAAGAAACATCATGCTTGAGTGTATAAAGGAAAATAATAACGAATGGAAAATGTGATCGTCTCTTTTTAATTGAAATATTATTTGAATTTATTGCTTCTCCCCTTTCCTTATTATATGCGGTAATTTTTTTTTTTAATTTGGTTTTTATTTGAGTGTAAATTGCGAATCAATAAGAGTCAAATTTGTAAAAACAAATGCGCATGGTGGGCATGACATGGAAAGTACTAAATGTCTGTAAATAGTCTGAGTTATATTTTGAGTGATGGTTTCGCAATACAAATGGTTATCTTTTAATCTAAGACAAATGCCCGTCAGGTGGTGTTGCAAATTAAAAAGTAACACTAATTTAAAAGCGTTTCATGGAGTTATTTTTAGATACTTTCCTTATAATCCAAAAGTAAAGTTACAAGGGTGACTTAAAATTATTTTTTCTTTAGTTCATGCCGATACTAATCAAGAACCCCTTAATCACAGCTGTAAACTAACATTATGTAAGGGCATCTGTCTTTGGGACAGCAAATTTTTCTTAATATCAAATTTATTTGACTAATAAAGAATAAAAATCAGATTTTTTATATGTCAAATGTTTCAATTCGAAAAATTTACTTTTTATAAAGTCATATCTACAACTTAATTAATTTTTTTGCTGACTCATTAATAGTTTTGCATTTCTTATAAGAAATACTGAAAGTATATAGATTTGAAATTACCTGTTTTATTAATTTTGTAACAAATTATTATGAATTTGTTGAAAATTTTCAGTTGGAATATCTCATTAAAGTGGATTTTAGAATATAATTTGTATGAACTATTTTATTAAATAAAACAGCAATTGTTATTTTATACTTATTAAAATTAGGTTGAAAAATATCACGATTCAAAAAATAAATAAATATATGCTTATCTTAGAGTTTAAAAAATCTAAAATGTACTTTATCTTTTTTAATACATAACGATTATATTATATTCATTAATGAACGTTTTAAATTAATAAGTAAATAAATGTATTGCATTCATTACCGTAATGCTACTTTAATTTCTGAATCCATTTGATTATATTTCAAAGTATATATTTAACTTTATTTCTAATACTGGAATTATAGCGAAAATAATTGATAAAAAAAGTGGAAAAGAAAGTTTAAAGAGGTAAAATAAGTGTGTGCATTTTTTTTCCCTTTAAAGATAATTATAGGAAAGTAATATTGATTATAGACCGCAGAAATAAATCGTAGCATTTAAAGTTAAAATCTGATTTATTTTATCACTTCGTGAAAATGTATAGGACTATTATAATGTGAAAATGTATAGGAATATTATGATAATGACTTAGAGAGATTGTGTACATTCAGCTGATTGTGCACATACATATCCATTGCGCATTAAATCCAAAAGTAATGCTGTCGCGCAAACGAAATTTCATGAACAGATTTTCGGTTTTAAAATCGGCAACTCAAGATTTTGCAACAGAAACAAAATTAGTACAGTGCTGCAAAGTGAGCATAATTTATTTGCTTTATCAATATCTAAATGAAGGGTGTAAATACAAAAAACAAAAGAAGCCAAGTTATACTCATAGGTCAGCTACAGCAATGAAAGCAATGAATCCTGGTTATAGAAAGTCGTTCCACATAAAATTTGCAAATATATATATGTATATATATTAAACAATTATATGCAAACGACTATGAAAATTAGCGAAAAATGTTGTTCTGATGGAGTTTTGTTACAAAAACAGTTTTTGATTGTATATGTACTTAGTTAGAAATACATTTAGATTTAAAAAGTAAACAAAGTCATATAATTTTTAAAAATCTAGAAGTTTGTCATTTTCTAAGTGCTTTCAAACAATTTTACTTCATAATTTTAAATCAATGCAAGAATATAATAAAACGAATAAGAATCATTTTAGGAAAATAAATGCTACAGAATTATTTAAAATATTCTGAGAAAAGGGTTTCATTTAAATATTTACTTATAAGATGTTAAACATATATTTACAACTAAATTTAATTAGACGATTACTTTAAATATAAAATTGAATCTACATTTCTTAGAAAACTTAATCAATAATCATTTTGTCTAGGATTGTAGCTTCAAATTTCCGAGGTACTTTTTCACTTCAAAGCTTAATAATATTCATAGTTAGGATTGAGCAATTTAAGAAATTTTTTTTAGTCAAAAATTTTTATCTTTATAATTGATGTATTTACAATATGATTTTGCTACGGAAAAATAAGTTTGCTAAAGAAAATTTAAAAAATAAATAATTAAATTATACATTTAATAAATATTATCTATATGGATTTAGACATTTATCTTACATTTTTATTTATATTGTACTGATCTTTGTAAATTTTTGGTTTCTGAATTTTTGTAAAACTTATCTTGTTCTCTCCCGCATAATTTTTGAAATAAGAAGTTCATTATTATAAATACAGCCAATAAAATCTATGTATTTCGGAATGTTCTTATAGATCTAATTTTTGATAAAAATTTATCATGTTAAAGATTTTGTACAGTTTCCTGAAAAGTTTCCCTACATACTTTAATATTATATTTAGTAAAATTGCATTATTGTTCGTAAATCTATTAAAAAAAAAAAGCTAGAAATGTTAAGTAAAAAAAAATGTCAGTTAAATTAGAATATCACAAATGATAGCTCAAAACTAAAAATTCTAAAAATGAGATTGACAGAAATACTAAAGTTTTTATTTAAGGAGTATTAGAGGAAGGGCTTAAATTGTGCTTGATTCAATTTTAGTTTTTAGAGTTATATATTAAGAATGAGATAATTTTCTCAAAAATTGCTCATTTAGGAAAAAGTAATTTTCAGTTTATTTATTTGATTCAGATACAGATGGCAGCACTAACAAAACATATAGTAACATAAATCAAAAGTTTGGATGAGTATAAAAATTTACACATTTATTTTAACTTTTTAAATAAAATTTCCTGTAATTCAAGTTCAGATAAAACCGATTTCTCGAAAATTCACGTTGTTCAGTACATAAGTAATGCATCATTATGCATTACGCAGGCATTTTTATGAGACAGAATTAAACTAAATTATTGGAAAAAATTTGTTGATGTCTAGAAGAAAATTTAACTCCTCTGCTCTTCATACTTTTTCAGATTTTAGTGACATAAAAGTGTAAGACAGATATAAGCACAATTATTCTAAATAATTATGAAAATGTAAGTATCATTTTCCAATTTCACCTTTCTTCTTGTATATTTACAAACTAAAAAATAAACATGAATTAAATAAACTAAAATATATTTTACTGAATAAAATATGTCCTTAAATCCTTTAATGTATTTATATATATATTTAAAACATAAAATTTACATTATTTTTAAAATATTAAATTTTTTTCTAAATCTATTCGTATGTTTGATTTTTATATAATTTACTATTTTCACTCAATAATTGAACAATTTATTAGTGGAAATTTAATTAATCAATTTTTATTGGTTACAGTTGTCTCAATCCTTAACAACAGTTGAACTTAATTCAACTGTTGCTAAGGACTAATCATTAATTAAAATTATTCATTAAAATTTTAATGAATAATAACATATAAAAAAGTACATTAAATATGTTTATTTTACCTTGAATAATTTATTTCAAATCTTAAGCTTTTTCTGGTTTTTGATAATTGATTTTTATCTCTTAAAATGTATGGATTTAACTGTAACATTAAATTAGCTATAGAGATTTTTTTTATAAAATTAATGTTGCCACACAATCATCATAAAAAAATGCATCTTTTCGAAAAAATGTTATTTTAATGTATGTTTCATTTTACAAAAAATTGCTAAATTAAAATCCGTAGGAAACAAATTTATTCTAATTTAATACTATTATGAATGCTTTAAAGATTTTTTTGTTGTACACGAACGAAATTTCTACCATAAAAAATTTTGGATTTTAATAAAAACATTCATATATTCCACTTTCTGCTGAGGTCATTTTTGTGTTCGAAGAGCTCCCTTACTATAATTGTCAGTTTATCTTCGTTTTTTCATTTATCGTTTTATTTTATTGTTTATTATTTATCTTTTTCATCCCTACCGTTACCACTTACAAAATATAAAAATGAAAACATTTATAACCTTGTTTATGTTTGAGATTATACTTCTCAGTACTGTTTTTGATGGGTTGGTGTCTCAATTTGTAGAATAAAGTAAAAAATAAATATATATATATTCGATATTTCTCTCTTTGTGAGCGAATAGGAATGTTTCGCAATAAAATATGTGCGAAACATTGGAATCTTCAAATATTACTTATCAAAGAAATTTTGCAATTACAAAGAAAGGAATGCACTAAACTATAAAAGAAGAATAGCTTTTTTTTTTATCGTTTTGATAACTTAGAAAATTGTGCAAATAAATTGCATATAACGCCCGTCATATTTTCGAGATTAAATATTAATATTTTATTTGGGAATAAAAAATAACGACTTTTAAAAAATTATGTTCTTAAATAATCAGTTTTGCGGAATAACTTCGGATGAAGTATTGAGATGCCTCATTTTTTATCTGCTTACATGTATATATTTACGTATAAATATAAATATTTACGCTTGGATGACGAAAGAAATCAAAAATATTAAAAGAGATCAAATGATACAATCTCAGCTAAGTGAGAAAATGGTATTAAATAAGGTATAGTTAGGTTAGTTAATGACGAAAAAAAATTAATGTGTATATTTCTTTTCAATTAAGTTATGAAACCCGTGCACTGTATGGATATTTTAATAATTTGTTAATCAACGGTATTTTTATTAAAAAAGTATTTTAAATAATCGCATTAAAAAGTATTTTGAAAATTTGTCCTTCATATATTTTTTTTTTAAATTTGAGTTATCAATTATTATTTTGATGTAAGTTAAATAAATTGCACACGTAATTTTTGAGTAAAAGTGTACTCTTTATCCCACTTTTTGTGGTGTAATTCTGCTTCCAGCTTAATGTTTCATAGTACCATTGCAAAGTCCAAGAAGCCCTTGTGGCAAGACATAGGTCCGACCTCAGGCTGTAAAATGTCGGCACAGCCCTTCAGTGGATCGATAAACTGAGTACCAAGTATGCTTAGGATCTAAACACTGGGAGTTTCGCGTAAGACTGACCCTCTAACCGGCACTGATGGTTCGCACATCATTGCCTTTGGTTAGGAAACGAGACATGGGTACCGTAAGCCTTGGCCCCTATTTGGGCTGTCGTGCCATAGGTTTTAGTGCGAAGTGAAACTCTTTTTGTAAGTTGTCGTGTGGAATTTAAATATTTTTAATTTAATGTAATAAAAAATTTAATTTTTTAAAATATTTTTAAAAAAATCGAATTGTATAAATGATTTTGATTTGAAAATAATTCTTGGATAAAAAGATTTTTTTTTTCGGGATTAGAATTCAATAGATATAGTTTCGAAAGCATGTATGAGATAGTGGATCATGATTATTTTACAATTAAATAGAAATTAAATTTTTATAAGCAAAATGAGCAAATTGAAAATGTTATGCTACATTTTCAAATCTGGCAACAACTATGTACAACGCGAATTAATACTTATCATATGTAATAGAAATTTATCTTCTTGTAAATATTCTTAGTCTTATTTCTTCAATGTAAATATTCTTAATTTTTTTTCCATGTAAACATTTTTTTTCCATCAAAAATTTTTTTAGATTTTTGTTTTTAATCCAGCATTAAGCTAAATTTGAAAAATATTTTAATTACTAAATAGTATATAGTTTAAGTATTTAATCTAAAGAATATTGGTGCCATATTATACTATATACATCAATTTAATAAAAATCATTTCGAATGGTAATTTAAAATCTTTGTTAAATAGAAATTAAATGAACATAAATGACGCGATAAAGTAAAATATTATATTTGCATGTACATTTTTAATATAAAACTTTTGTGCCTTAAAAATTCAAATGAAATTAAAAACCAAATAGCATTTTGAAGGTTTCTCTTTCCTTTCAAATTTGTAATAACAAATGCTAATAATTATTGATTCTATTTCCAATAATAAGCAATTATTGTTAAATAAATGATACCTCTACTGTCTGTCACAATAAACAAAGCAAATTATTTCCAAGGTTTGCACTGATTGGAAAGTGTTGCTGTTGTTACTTGAAAACTATCGTACTTGAAATCAAGAGAGAGAAGAATAAAAATGGCAGTAGTTTATTATTATATGCACAAGGGTAGAAAATTTTCCAATGATTTCATCTGCTTTATATTCCAGGAGAGGTTCGTAAGGGTTCATTGAGTTGGTGATATTCGGAGAGCATGCTTGACAGTAAACAAAAAACTTCGAAAAAATTATTCAAAATCCAGACTCATTATTTATCCGTTAGAGTGCGGCAACACCGTGATCGGAAAAAAAAGAAAAAAAAACTTCATAAAGGAGCATCATTTAATTTTTCTCCAGATTTTCAAAGAATAATTCATCAAATGTTTTTTTTATCTTAATCTATGACAATAATTGCGTTCTGCGAAAAGTATGTAAGCCAATTGCATCATCTCGAAGGCCCATGACCCATTTCTTTCCTCGTTCACAAATAATGAATAAACTGTCCTGCCATCCGTGCCATAGCGCAGGTATATCGCTCCTTCTCAGATCATGGGGCGAGATCCATACTTTTTTCTTCCCTCCCTCATTGTTTGCTTCATCAGAAAAAAGCGTTCCCTCCCCACCAGAACAAAGTTTAGAATAGAACGCATTCTGCTCGGTAACAAGCTGGATCTTCGAGAGGGAGATGCGCTTTCGATTAGCGTTGTTATTTCTTCACGATAAAAAGGTCACTTTCTTTAAAGGTGATTTGGCACAGAATTTTCTCCTTTTCCGAGAAATTGTTAGCGACTCTATCCAAAGAAAAAGAAAACCGAGGACATGAAGGTGGATTATGCCAAACGTAAATAAAAAGAAATCCCTCCTTTTTCTACTTCTGAGAAATTTTAAATTATGGAATTGTGATTACTTTCACTGACACGCAATTAACTGACAGGTACATCAGTATCATTAGTACATCGTCTGAACTAATAGTTTTCAAAGACCTTGTATAAGAAATACAATACATTAAACTATGTTCTAAAATATTGATTTTATTTCTATTCCTGCTTAAATACTTTATATTCTTGAAAATTAATCATTTCCCAATCTAAAAACAGTTTTTACACTATCATATGATTCAGTTAAAAAATTAAAATATCATTAGATTTTTGTCCTTTAGCTTCTTTTATTTCTTAATGAAGTACATGAAAAAGAAAATTTGTCATACATTTTAGTTAAAGTCTTAATATAGGTACACTAACGTGAAAGTCAAATCATTGCCAATAAGGATAAGAGATTATGCCAATAATGATTAATTATACCAATGTAATTTATCATAACGACTATATTATATAATATAACGGTATAATTTACCATAGGATAATGATAAATTATACCAATAATGATTATAATAACCATAAGAGAGGACAATGTTATGAGACACAGAAAATTAATAACATGTAAATTTATTGGTTAGAAAACTAGTTTTATTATTGAAGCTCCCAATAAGATTAATTTAGTTACGCATATAAAAATGTGTGACCTTCCCTTTTTATCAAAGTGAAGATAAATTGATAGTTTTAAGAAATTATTTTTATACTGCACCTTTTTAATCACGCATTTGCAGGTTGGAAAGATTTTCTACATATACCAAATCTAATAGTTTCATAACAGGTTTAATAAGAAATCTTTAATTTTAGCATATTAGTGTAAATCATTCTCATAAAAATTAAATTATAATTTTATAAACTTTATATATTATTTTTTAACTGCCATCTTGTTTACCTGTCATTGTATATACAAAATACGCATGCGCAGTCTTCCAACTTTGAATTTTAGCTTTTATTAAAAATACAATTTGGGAGAATTAATTTTTATTGAAAATTTATATGCAATTTGTTTTGTATGTTTTTTTTTTTTTTTTTGTACTTTTATTATTTCTTTTGTAAAACAGTAGAATCGTTGTATATATATATATATATATATATATATATATATATATATATATATATATATATATATATATATATATATATATATATATGTATATATATATATATGTATATATATATATGTATGTATATGTATATATGTATATATATATATATTATATATATATATATATATATATATATATATATATATATATATATATATATATATATATATATATATATATATATATTATACACTTAAAAAAATCGAGTGGTTTTTCACCCCTCGAAAAGAGATTGATATTTTGTATTCCATAAAGATACATTATGAATCCTTTTCTACTTAATTGGTTCAAGAAGTTCTCTTTCAAACACTCTATTTATGATTCAAAGCAATTTTCACTCGTTCTTTTGACGTTTTATGGCACAAAGCAAATGTGATGTGCTCTGATTGGTTTAAATCATCACGTGGCTCTATGCTTTTGGTTTAGTTTCGCTAAAACTGGAGGAATTTAATACTCCATTTTGTAAAAGCTATCTATTAGAATATTTAAAATATATAATTGGACAAAAAGTAATGTAGAAACATTACGGTAAGTCTTTATTTCTTATAATTAATTGAATGAATAAATCAAATCTTCATATTTGTGATTTTTCACCATTTTATAAACTTTGGTATTCGAAAGTGTGAATGAATGAATTCTATTGAATTCATATTCATGTAATATTTATAATATTTGAATTTTCTGATTAATTGCTAATATTTAATAATATAACAATGTGTTTGGAATTTTTATTTTTTATTTCAAATACTATATTCAGACAAAATTTAATTCATTATAAATTAATAGTACATTATATTGAATGCATTTTAAAATTCTTTTATTTTCGAAACACAGCGTGAATTTGGCTATTAATTTTCCCGTCGAATTAAATATCCACAATGTATATTATAGAAATATTATATTTTATATAGTATATTGTACTGAATCGAAAGTGAGATTAATATCAAATACAACATTTTACCAATGAATAAGAATAAATTTTTTCATAAATAAAATTAGAACCTTTTTAATTTAGATGTTAATACAATATAAAGCAAATATTAATCTGTAGAATATTACTTGGCAGTATGTATTTATTAAAATTTTACTGACAGTATGTCTTCTATTTATTAAAATTTCACTGACAATTTTTGATTTGATTGTTACTAAGTACAAGCATTCGTAGATAAAACGAAAAGGAATTGTATGTATCAAAATCTATTAATTTGTATATTTTAGAAGTTACAGCTAAACATTTTGTAGATGGAAATATAATTTATATTCGTATTTTATGGTTGTCATTGTTATCATCGAAGAAATAAAAACGAAATTAGCAAAAGCAAATCTGAATCATGGAGTTATTTTTAAGATGATGAAATGCAATATAAGGAAGAAATGACTGATTAGGTATATTCTGTATAATATGTAATCAGAATAAGTTTTATGAAGACTGAGGAAATGTTAACTATTGTTATTACTAAAAATATTGATTTCATTGTGCTTGTAAAATTTATTTAAAAGTTTGAAGTAATATTCTATGTTTATGTAAGAACGCGGTAGCTTAATAATATTTTAAAATCTATTTTGAAGTAAAATTTTTTAAATTTTCAATTTGAATTTAATAGTTTTAAAAATAAATACCCAGTATTTATAGTTCATTTAAGCATAATTTTTACATGTATGATGCTATTGAGTAAATAACATGAAAATTCCAATCAGTATTTTCAGTTAATAGTTAATAAAGTCTCATATTATAATTTTTGGTTTTAAAGTTGATTTTAAAATAATGAAATGTAATTATTCATTAAACTATACATTAAATTAATATTACTTGGTACTAAGCTTAAGAAATTAAAAAAAAAATTTTTAATCAAGTCTTTTTTTTTACTGCTAAAACTAAATTCTTATTAACTTTATAGTAAATTTATAATTTATTTAAAATTTTCTAAAATTTTAATTTTAATTTAATAGTTTAAAAAATAAATATCCAGTATTTATTCATTTGTCCATAAATAGTTTTACATGTATGATATTATTGGGTAAACACATATGTGTATATGTATTTTTCCTTTCAGATAAAATGATTACTGTTTGAAATGCCTAATGAAATTCATTGAGAAAAAATATTTGAACTTATGGAAAAAATGCCTAAAATTAAATAACATTTTGTGATGAAAAATAGACCATCAATTGTTCTATTCTATAACAGAATTTAAGACTCTAAGTTTCCAAAAGAGGCTGCTTTCAATAAAACATTGGTAGTGTAAAGCCTGTTTTTTTTTTTTTTTTTTTTACATATTTAAGGACGAATTTTAAAATATTCATGAAAGTACTAAACTTTTATATCAACATTATTTTCTAACAATGAAATAATTGAGCACACCATAATTTACAATCCCTTACATAATTTGCATGTCTGCATTTTTAATGGTAGAACATGAAACATGCTTAGAAATGATAGTTCATACATTTCCAAATTTTTTTATTGCATGTGAATAAGATAATTCAAAGTATTTTAATGTCAAAAATATTTAGTTAAAGTTTTGCAGAGAAAAATATTTTTTATACAAAAATGGAAGAAAAATCTCATTGTTATTTTGATATTTGTTTCATGATTGCGTGATCAGAAAGAAAGTAATCAGAATCTATATTTTACAAAATATGCAGTATTGCTTATGTCTTTCATTGTATTGTAGTTTTCTATTTTGTATTTTTGAAAATCATTTTACTTGCAATGTATTTGAATATTAGTATATGTGATACAAAAACAAAGTTTAAAAATTTTTTTTTAGTAATTTGTAAAAAAAAAAATATTTATTTAGTTACAGTTGATTGATTCAAAAATGCTTTATTAGTAATAAATGTTAATATGCATTTCTATATTTTATTTAATTTTTAACAATCCATTTTGTAAATTATGATATGGACTGTATATATATCATAACAAAGAAACTCTCCAAAATTATTTTGTAATTGTTTTATCGTATATCAATAATTTATCATTTTTGCCACATTCTTATTAAACTTTTCAAAAAAACTACTAGAGAATCATTAATTTACTATGTTTATATTAATTAATAAATGATAACAACATTTTTTTAACAAATTACACTTTCTTTTAATTACAATAAAAAGTTCTATTAATTTAATATATATGATTATTCTTTTTACTACAGATAGATTTGGAATTTGATATTCAGAAGCTGACTGTTTTCTCAATAAATATCTCTCATTCTATGTTCCTAGAATATTATCGTATCGTATAATCAAAAACTTGTTCTGCAATATGGAATAAATACGTGAGAATTCAGGGTGATAGTATTTTTTAGACTGAATATGATTCCAATACAGAATATAATTACATAGATATCTGATTTCTTGCAGCTTTAATTTTTTTTTTTAATAAATAAGGCTTTATCTTTTTTGAAGTATTATTCTTATGAAATTTTTTGGTATTAAAGTTTATATAGACATTATAATGCGAATACAAATATTATAGAAATGTTAGTTATTATTTGTCTTTTTTTTTTAAAATTAGGTGAAGAGATCCGTAGAAGAAAAACCACGCTCAAAAGTAGTCAACTACTCTTGCTTTGCTGTGGTTAAAACTAAGACCTGAATATGAAATATTTTTATCTAAGGAATAAAAAATTATTGATGTCGGATATTGAAGATTAAAAGGCATTCAATACTTTATATAAATGCCATTCTGTGTTAAGTATGATGATAAACTTACTGCATTTATAAACTAAAAAATGGGGTACAGTTGGGCCTTTAATTGAAACAATACATTCTTACTATAAACGATCAAGATCTAAATTTTGCAAAATATATGCATTAAAATGCATATTATCATTCTTATTCTAATAGTATTCTTATTTTATGTTATTAAAGTATTACTTTTTTTGTGTTGTGTCAAAAAATTAAGCTCCAATATTAATTTGACATCATAAACATAAAAATTTTTGTATATATGTTTTTATTTAATTTTTTCTGTATTAAAAATTCAATAAATGTTTTTTGTATAATCTTGTATTTTATTTTTAATTTCATTCTTAGTTTCATTGAAGTTATTTTCAGTTTAAATTAAACTTGGAAAATACATCAGAAAACAAGATTTATTTGCAAAAACATAAGTCAGTTTTGTTCAACAGATTAATCTGTAAATATTTGTCTTTATCCTCCTGTAACCTCAAAAAAGTATATTATCAATATTCAAAAATAAATTTTTAACTATACTTTAAATAAAAAACTTTTTCAAAATAACTTAAATTATATTTACTTATATAAAATATTTATGTATTTTTAAATTGTGTACAATTTGTTGTATCAATAATGTTTGTAAAAGTTAATTTTGTACTTATGGGCCCATAGTAAACTAAACTGAAAAATAAGTAGTGTGACGATTTTTTCTTGGCAGTGCTACACTCACACGTAAAACTAAATATATATAAGTAATGAAATAAATGGCTGAACAAATTGCTTAATATTGTATGTAATTTAAAAACCACTAATTATACAAATCAATTAAAATGTCATATTCAATTGTACAGTTATATTATTGACTAAAGAAATTATATCTTTATATTGTAATTGTCAAAAAAAATTGATGTTTGCGGTGGTTCGGAATCCACTTTAAACCGTAGGTCCCGGTCTAATTAGCCCTCGTGTGCAGAAAATGACCGTTGAGCAACAAACAAACCAAACCTTAATCAAAATCTGACAAAGCGGCTTGATACAGATTAGAGTGCCGCATTCTTGGGAAACTGAAAGTTTGTTTTCCTTATGTGAGACATTATATTTGTATTTCTAGAAGAGAGTGAAATAGTATTCCCAAAAGTTTTATCAATGTCCCCATGACACAAATCAGGCATAACAAGTGCCATATTAGACAATTTGCTTCCCTTCTAAAGAATACTTTTTTGTTATTGACATGTAAGATTTTCCACTATATTTTTGTCATTTATTTGAACTATCTTTCCATTTTTTTTATATTTCTGTATGGCCTCAAAAATGACATGCAAACATTTCTTTAAGGATTTTTTCCTGTATATAATTTTTCATTGAACATTTTTCAAAGAAGTGAGGTTATTTTTTTGTTTTAATCTAATTTTATACACTAGAATTCTGCAATAATGTACATTTTTAAAAGTAATTTTTAAATGATAAAAAATTATTAATAATATGCATATTATCACCCTTGATTTTATTTTATATTTTGAGAAAATTTACATTTGGTTTTAATTGAAAAACGTGGTTTTAATGAAAAAATTTAATTGTAATAGAAGAATAAATTTTGAAAAATAAAAACTATAAGCTTACTAATATTTTCTGAAAAAAAAAATATGGTAAATACATTTTTATTGTTTCCCTCAAATTTAATGAACTAGTGAAAAAAAATTTAAATAGTAATTTATTTTTCCAGAAATGCTAAATTGGAAGAAATAAAATTTTTTTCCCCTTCTTATAAGCTAGTGATTATTTTTCTCAAACTCTATTTTCTTACTTTCTACAAAAACATAGACTCATTAAAAATGCTATTAAATGTTTGCTTGTTTAAATATTTTCAGCGTAAATTCTTCACTTGCCACTTATTCATGGATGGTCATTGACTTGAAACAGATGGTTCGGCCGAATTAATAATGCCGAGGAGACGCATTCATCTAGAAGGAAGAATACAAAATTGATGCGAGTTTAATAGCTTACTATCTGGGTGTAGTCTATTTTCTGAATTATGTGAAATTAACATTACATAGAAAACAATTTGAAACACATAATTTTTCTTAAAAAAGAAGAAAAATTCAAAGCAACTTCTACGCATAAAGTCCAAAATTATTTGTTTCTGTCTTTGTAAAATGAAAAAATGTTAAATTTAAGTATTTTTTATTAAATTTTTTCTATATATTGACTAATGTTAAACACATCGGAAGTCCGGTGGCGCAGGTCTGAAGTTTTGTCCTCAGGCTAGACAAGGATGACGCAGCCTTTGACCCCTTCTCTCTTTCCTCTACCCTCAGTGGGTTGATGTAACTGAGCCTTACTTGGGATGGTTTATCGTTAGGCACTGGACATTTGCCTTGCATTCAAGGACTCTCGGTTTAGAAAACAAATGCAGGCCTTGCCCCCCCCCATGGGCTATTATGCCGCAGAATTTAGTTAAACATGCCATGATTTTGTCACTTTGCATTTATATGTATTACAGTTAAACTGGATTATGAAATAATCGAATAAATTAATTTAATACAATATATTAAAATAATTAAATTAAGTTAATGCAAATTTACTATTGTAATAAATCTATTTACTGTACTTACAAATATTCCTTCATTTTTTTTTTTTTTTTACTCATACACTAAATTCAATTGCTAGCCTAAAAACTTCAACAGCTGCGTATTAAAGGCTTTTTTTTTTATATATATATAATTTGAAAGACCCGTAGCAGCATCTATATTAGCTCTATTCAATACAAAATAATGAAGTCCAATTACGAAAAGTTTCGCATCTACGCTTATATATATATATGCATAGATTAAATTCAATGGCAAAGCATCCCCCATGGGGGTTGGTGCGCGACGCATATAACCCGGATAAGTAGTATGATACTTGTTGTCCTTCCTATATCTTTTTTATTATCTCTTATTCTTTATTCATTCCTATATCTTTCTTATATGATTAGTATTTCAGATAAGAGGCTTTGAAAATACAAGCTTTGGTGGTATACCAGATCAACTTTAATTACGCATGTGTTGGGGAGGCCATATGGGCTGTCAGTGTCTCAACAATCCCTCAAAACTTTTTTATTCAACCCTACGACGTTTATCAGACGTTGTTAGTTTATAAAGTGGTGGCCATTATTGATTTCATCGTTTTACTCACCTTACCTAAAACTATTTTCAATCAACTGCTGTTCGTGTTGTTGAGTAACCTTTGAAATAATTTGGCTTGTCTCCCTTAGAGTAACATTTTCGGATTTCACCACTATATGAATATTAACATTTGGCAGTAATAAACAAAACTTTACAATGTCCTCATGAGTTAAGAAATTTATTAGATGTTAACATTCATGCGGCAAGAGTTATAAAATATGTTACTGTTTGTTAAGAAATTTAGTTTTTACAATTTTCAAATTTACTTATACAATTCTAATAAAATATTTTTGTTGTAAATGTTTTTTTTAAACTATGACAACTAATTTAGATATGAAAATAAATATATTTTCTATTATATTGTAATAAGAATGAAACTGAAGTACAAAATTATTTAGCAAAGTTTAAACTTGATAAGAAATGTTAAAAAAAAGACTTTGAAAACTAGCATTAAAGCATAAATATTGAATTTGCAGCCAGCATAAATCCAGCAGAAAAATTTAATTTATAGGAAAGATAACTGAGTTACTTTTAAAAATAAACACATTATTGTTTACTTTTAATTATAAATAAGAACTTTTATATAGTACAAACATAACACAGTGAAACTGAACTTATTATAGAGTAAAACTCAATTATCCAAACTCCGTTTATACAAATATTTGATTATCTGAATCACTTTCTGAATTTCAGAAAAATAAATTAAACTGAAGATAATTAAAATGAGAAAAAGGAAAAAAAAGCTCAAGAAAAGAAGAGATAAGAGAATGAATGAGGGAGAAAGAGAGAGAGGGAGAAGCTTGTCACTTGTGGAATTCAGAAACATCATTTTGAAAATTCCTGGATGTTCAAAAGTTAGCGCTGAAAATATAAGAGAATAAAGGATTATGAGTGAGACACTCAGATTGCAAATGATGGTCAATTTATTAAAAATGTCGATTAAGGAAGTGGCCTTCATGTCCAAGTTCAAACAGATGCAGGACCCTCAGGTTTTACATCCGGCAAATATGAATCAATTGCCGACTGTGAAACTGCTTTGAAGTGGATCAGCTCCAATGGGACCTCATGCAAATTCTTTCTTTGTCAAGTTGATGCAGCGTAACTCGGCTGCCCAAAAACAAATGAAGACTGATAAACTTACTCTGATTGTTATGTTCAGCAAGCAATGACTTGCGCTTACAGCACTGTATTATGATGTACAGCACTCTTAATGATGACCTCAAAACATAGAAGTGTTGCATTTTCATTTAATTGATTAAAAGTTCTTTTTCTTAAAAATATATAATTTTTTTATTCCATTTTCAGCGTAATAATTAAAATGTATACTTTTTTTGAAAAAATTCAATTATCCAAACGAGTTCTGGTCCTAACTGATCCGGATGTTTGGAGAATTCTGTTGTAATTAGTCCTCTTTATTACTGTAATTTATTATAACTAATGTCTGAAGATGCACTTTCTAAAATATAAAACATTATAGCCTACACATATGTGTTTACACTTGCTTGAAAATTATCAAAATGTAGGTTTTCGAAGGAGTATTATGATAATTAAATCTTTAAAATATAGAAATAAGATGAACACTGTCTTCAGAAATTTACGATAAAAAAGAACTTATTTTAATTTCAGTCCCCTTTCCATCTCTCACTCGAGTGTTTTTAATATATTTTCCTTTTTTTTCCAGCGATAGTTTTGAAATTTCGCACTGAATAGAAATTATGTACTTTAATGCGTATAGATATTACCATATGATTATGGAAATTAGAACATTGTTGCTTTTATTACACTTAAATAATATATATATTAAAAAAATTAAAGCAGAATTATATACACCTAATCGTAAACGCAGAACAGATAAATTTGATAAAGATTTTGCTTTAGTAAAAATAAATTTTTGTAGAAGATTATAAAAAAAAAAGATATTTAAGGTAAAAATATGAAAAATTAATCAAGAGTAACGAAAATATAGTAAAATATCGGAAATAAAAGATGCATTGGAACGAATATGCATAAAAACACTGAGAAATATATAATTAAAAATAAGCTTTTAGCTATACTTTCATTCTATAGAGGGCGCTTTTTTGTGTCTTTTCTTTAAGAATAAGTGATTTATTTTTACCAGATGTACTTGCTTACTTTGAAGTTAAAAACAGTTTCAAACTAGACAACCTTCTTGATGTTATGTGAATTAAATCTTATGAGCGATAAGGGATGTGTGTGGACAAATATGTACACGAGGCTCAACAAATCCTTTTCCAATAAACTATGCAAATTTTATAAAAAAAAAATAAATAAATAAAAAAAGTGTGTTATTTGGATTTTGCCATACAAGATCAAAATTCTTATAGGTAAAGAAGTTGATAAATGGAAAATAAGTTGACTAATAATAACAAAAAATTGACTAATATGGAAAGAATAACCTTTAACAGGCTCGAAAAAATATCTCTTTTTGCATTTTAGACACTTGATTGATTTTTTTGATTTTAAAGACAATTTAAGAAAAGCGAAATATAAAAGAAAATTTGTAGTAAAAAGAAAAACTTGCACATGGCAAATGAAATAAATTCTTATTATATCCAAGTGAAAAATTACATCTAAAGGACAAAAGCTTCTACATAATAGATGCCTAAATAAAAAGCATAATTTAAATCAGAAAAATAAGAATTAAAGGTAATTCTGATGTAAAAACCCAAAGAAAGCATGAGAGAAAATATGAAGTTTCCTTCTACACAGAAGAATTAGAAATATTCGAAGAAAGCTGTGAGCTACCAGATTTATTTATCATGTAAACTAAATTGAATATGATTTCTAACAAGTAAAAGTATCTACATTTTTAAAGTTTTAAATAATGAAAAAATGAAAATTGAAAAATAAAACTGTAGGATAAGGAAAGAGTAAAACTAAACATAAGAAATATTTCAAAACGAATTTTTATTTATTTATTATTATTTAAAGAGAAAAACAAACAAATATATAGCTTATAATTTAAAGGATGTTCGAATTTTAATAAATTTTCTACCAAACAGAATTTAGTACTTGAGGCTAGTCGGCGGAAAGTCGAGACTCAAGGTGCAAGCGATATCTACATTTTGTGGACAAAGAAAAAGCTATTTTGTGTGGGGAAAAAAGGCGCCGGATACGCCAAAATTAGGATTTTCTTTAAATATGTAATATATGATTCCATACTATATATATGCATTGTTTTAAGACAGAATCACTTCTTTTATAAAATAAGGGGGGCGTTAGGGCCTTCAGTCCAGAAAGGCGGGGTTCGATTTCCAATGCCGCCAAAGACCAACTGAGTACATGCGATATACGTACTCGTTAAATCTAGAGAATCTAAAATCCTGTGACCAGGAAAGTTTGTGACATGTATGAATCCGAATATCCTGAGTACCTCATCACGTTACTGATTTTACTATTGTAAGTCCTTTTCAAGTTGACGACCAGAAGCAAATTGCCACTATTGTCAAGACGGACGATTGGGAAAATTAGAAGGAAACCTTTCTTAGAATTCTTTCCTATTTTGAAAAAAGGCAACTTTATAAAGAAGTAATGAAAAGTAAAAAGTGTGGTAGAATTATCTCTTGTATGAAGAAATACCACGCGCAATCGAATTTAATTACATAGATCTGAATTTTTAAAGAATACAGTATTTTTGCTATGAATAAAACATGCTTTAAAAATATTGAAAGGTCATGATTCAATTTGACACACATATAGAATAGAAATTAGTAGTTAATTTGTGCTAGATTTGCTGAGAGAGTAAATGTCAATTTTAGTTAAAAAATTTATATTTAACTGTTGCAAATTTAATTGCTGCACGAAATGATTTTTCAGAAATATAGTTTTATTTTAAAACATTTATATTTAAGATACTACTATCATTTATTGGTTTTTAAGATACTGATATTAAATTTTATGTATAATTCTAATCTAAAATAGAAATATTTTCAAATTCAATTCTTATTAAATAAAATATGAAGTACGTTAAATTGAAATTAATAATTAACTTGCGATGAAGAAAGTTACTCTAAAATAAAGACGAGAGCTCACGCTTTTCAGCTGCCCGGAAAATATTTATTTGAATTTTACTGTTAGCATAATTACATATTCATTTATGTATGTATTTTCATTCTCTTTGCCAGATTTTCTTCAAGAGCTGAGAATGATTGCACTGAGCAGAATGAAACTTAATTCTTGAGCAGAATGAAACTTAATCTCTGGCTAATTTTAAACGCAGGCTACTTTCCATTTTGAGATTACAGTGTTTGCAATTCATTTAAACTTCAGTTAACATTGATATGTGAAATCTCTGTGAAGTTGCTTAAGGAACTATAAGCCACACACATTCCTTTTACATACAATTTTAACTGAAAAATATGGGTAGGGGGTTGACGTGGTTCTTTCATAAAATTGTCCTTTATGCATAATGGCTGGGGGCGGAAAAAATATTTGAATCTTCCCATATTTTTTCAGCGTAATTTTCTCAAAAAAGCTAAGATTGTTATTTATTAATTTTTTTGTTTTTGTTTTTGAAGAAGTACAGTCTTTGCTCTTTTAAGCGAATGCGATTTAGGTTTTCCTAGTTTGTTGATAATCACCAATCCTTGGAACGCGAGTGAAAGGAATTCCGACTTCAATATCTAATATGACTTCAGAACAAAAGTTAATATTCAATCGCTCCTTTCTTTTTATGCCTAAAAAACAATACACTGTTTATTTATTATAAGAAAAAGTGCTTTGAAAATATTATTGAAAATTTGAATCTATAGTGCTATTTTATTATTGAAAGTTGAACAAATTTAATGTATAAGAAATTAAATTAGAATATTTATAAATATGAGAATGTGATCTATATGTCACGAAGAAAATTGAGAATAAAAACTTAAACTAGATTGTCAGAATTACATCTTTTTACTTAAGGTAGTTAAAATTCTGATTATATTTTCCTTTTATTCATATATAAAAAAATATAATATAAATTGTAATTTCCATTTTATAGAAGTTTATTAAATTGACATTTCCACGATAAAGGGAGCGTGTCTAAATTAGGGAGAGAGAGATAAAGGTTTCTCTCTCCCCATCTCTTTCATTAATAATAATCCATAGAAAAATGATAAATTGTGACTTTGAATTATTATAAATAGATAAGAAATTCATGATTTCTATTTTGATGATGATTTTTGATAAAGTTAATAAAATATCCATGTAAAATAGTATAACAATTAAACTATAATAAATTTAACTTATGGAGAATAAATTTATTAAAATGAATTCTTATATTTACACACAATATAATTATAAGAATTTTACTGTTTTCATATAAACTTACGTCAGTCTTATAATTTTCTATGGAAACCCATTGTTAATGTTTACTTGAAATAATTTTAGAATTTTTTGAATCTCTTAAAAATTCCATACATTTGTTTTTCTTGTTGATGGCTTTATTTCTATCATCATTTGTATATTTAAACGATTAAATTTTTTGATATTTAACACTTGTTTTTCTTGTCGGATGGCTTTATTTTTATCATCATTTGTATATTTAATCGATTCGATTTTTTGATATTTAAAACTTGTTTTTTTTGTTGGATGGCTTTATTTCTATCATCATTTACATATTAAAACGATTCGATTTTTTAATATTTAACAGTTGTTTTTCTTGTAGATGGCTTTATTTGCATCATCATTTGTATATTAAACCGATTAGACTTTTTGATATTAGCAATAAAGAAGCGACAAATGTACAAAATATGAATCTTTATTTTCCCTTCAAAGAAAACAAGAGTATCGCTAGTTTTGTACAATAGAACAGGCATCTAAATATATACCTTTTTCTTAATTTTTAACAAATAAATTAACGCTTTCAACAACTGTACAAATATTCTTCAAATTAGTACATTATTAAATGTAGGTTTTGTAAAACACATAATTAACTTAATTACAATATCTAAATAAGATTTTAGTAAGAAATATGGAAGAAATATTTTAATTAAAATAGATATTTTATTCACAGAATAATCTATTGCTATTAATTCATTGTATTTAAACATTACAAACAAAAATTATTCAAGAAATGTGAAACACAGTAGTGGTTTGTATTTGTGGTCAAATAGGAAATTATTGTAATTTCTTTTTTATATCTTTATATATAATTTAACATTTTTGGGAGCAGTTTTTTTAAAAACATTGATAAGGAAACATAATTCTATATTTTACATTAGTAACGCGATATTTTCATTTTCATACCCACATCATCTTATTCTTCACAAAAAATGTGATAACATTGACTTTAAAAAATGTAACAAATTTTTAAAAACTTCTAAAATAAATCATAAAAAAGGTTTTTAAATAACTTGTCGAAATGACAGGAATTTTTTCCAGTATCAAAAAGTTCAATACAAAATTGTCGACTAATGACATGATATAAAAATATCAAAGAAAAATGAATCAGGACGAAAGAAACAAATTGGGTCGTTCAGTTTTAATAAACAAACTCTTCAGTTTTTGCAGCTCTTAAAAAGTGTGAAACAGAACTATAATATATGAATAATGAGAGAATACACATGTGGAGGCCTTAACATTTAAAGGCAAATTATTTTTCACTTTAGTATTCTTGTTGCACACATCTCTCACCAGTAAATAGGAATGAATGACTTTACTCTTTTGAAATTTAGGAAGAAGAAATTCAAATCGGGAACCGTCCAAACTACAACGAACATTTCCCAGCTAAGTAGTCCGGTTACAGTTTTATGTGGCACATTTTTTGAGTGTAGACATCGGACACTGCTTTGAGCCCAGGGAGGACTAATACTGGGTATTCAGTGGTAGCCTTCGAAAGGGTGATTCCACGAAACTATGCCTGTAGTCTCTGGGGTCTACCGGTAGGTCAAAGTAGCCCGATCTTCTTCTTTCTTCGTTGGGGGGTGGGTGGTAGGAAGGTCGGGGACCAGGATAAGGCTCTACATATTTCGAAGGGAAAGCTCTTTCTTGCCTGATATCTGATGCACTGAACTGGCGTTGCCGAGGATAGATGTCGTGTGGCGAGGGTTGTCTTTCTGGAGAGCGGTACTGGCGGGCACCGACGGGAGAAGAGGACAGTGGACGGGAGTCTCTGTAATATTCAAGGTCACGTTCTCTAGCTGTGATGTGGGAGGGCGAGTGCCGGTCTACATATCTGTCGTAACTGAGGGGGTACCTCTGAGCAGGACTATGATGCTCCACCAGAACATCCGGTGGTCTCTCGCCATAAGCTTGGCGAGGCATGTCCTTGTATTTGGGACGGTGGTCGACGGCAGGCTCCAAGACGGGCCTGCTTTTTCCAGGTCTTGGTGACACTGGATCGATGACTGCAGCGGGATAAGAAACCGGACGAGACTCTCTCTGTATTTTCTTCTCAAGGGGGTTACTATGTCTTCTGTAGACCACCTCGAAGTGCTTCGTATGCTCTGGTTCTGGAATATCCCTCTCTATGATTTCTCTGTATCCGTGGTCGGCATAGGGATCCGATCTTCTTGTGTTGGCCGCAATTTTGACTGGGGTCCTGTTGTGATGAGGCAGCTCCGGTTGAGCTGGAGAAGGCGAGACGGCACGGCGTTCGAACTTGTCCACTATCCCGCGGACGCCCCTGTGGACGCGACTAAAACGAGGATCATCCTCCTCATCAGGAGAGGATCGACTTCGGCGATCCCGCGGCGTGTTGAGTGCCGCCGGGCCGGGCGCATAACGGGGTGTACGGCGCCATTCGTAAGAAGGTACAACTTCTTCTTCGTCCTCTTCCTCGTCCTCTGGGAGACCTCCCGGATCAGGCCAGTCCTCCTCGTCATCCGAGCTAGTGTCCGGATCGATTTCTTTGCTCCCGAAATCCGGATGAGAGGAGACTTCCTGGATGGCTGAACTGAGGGCCTCGTCAGATCCTATCCCGCTGCTCGACTTGTTGCTAGACTTCCCACCAGACGACTTGGCACTCGTCGAGTCCTGCGTCTTGGGCGGAGACTTGCCACCATTTGTTTGGTGTATGAGCGGGACAGGCGACACCGTTTTCGTGAGTCCCACGAGGTTGTAGTTGGTGCTGCGGCGGCTATCGATGCCATCCAGCTTGCCTTGTCGCCTGCTCACGGTGTCGTAATCCTTGGGTGGCAGCAGGATCGGGCAGCTGTTGGGGTTGTTGAGGCGCTCTCGCAGCTCCGACGCCAGGGAATCGTACAGGCTGGCGATGTGCTCTTTCCGCACACCCACCTCCCTCTCAGAAGACCCTGTGGACAGGAAAGCACAGTAGAGCATCCACTTGTTTATACATACAAAAATATACCTTCTGCGATTATTTTTTTTATTCAGACTAGATTCCCTTCACATTAAAAATAATTGAAATGGCGTATAATAAAATTAAATAAATATTGATATCTTTAAAAAAGTTAAAATTAGTTATTTCAAGAATCTCTTATTTAAAACTGATTATTAACAATTAAGGAAACAGAACAATATGGTTGCGATGTTGGAAATTATGTATGGGTGCTAGCATATAATGCACTAACCTAGTACAGCATCGTAGCTATTAATAGAAAACTTGTGATTCATCAAGTGAACAAATTAGCAGTAACATTTGTATCCTAAATTTGTTATTATTTGTATAAATATTGAAAGCATTGTATGTTAGCTTTTCTAACTGGAAATGTTTACAGTAGAAAAAAATTAAATTGAATTTTTTTTTATTTTATAAAAATTAATATTCCGTTTTTACACAGTACTACACTACTTTTTGCTGAAATTAATAAAAAAAAGTCGCTGAAAATTGTTTCATTCAACAATATTAAATTGTTTCTTTTAGACTAATGTTAGCAACAATGAAAGAAGCAAAGTTACACAGTCTAAAGCTTTAATTTTTTTTTACAAATAAATTGATATTACAATTTATTTGTAATACTTAAATATTGCAAGGATATTGTATTTAATATTGATGAAACAGTAAATAAAGGAAATAAATTATATTTTCTGCAAATTTTTAAACGCATGGAAGCACCGATATTTATAACAAGGAATTTATACCTTTTCTTGGAATTTTTACTATATTCTATAGTCAAAAACTTATAATTCCATAGTTCTTTTCTTGAGCATTCTATATTTTTTAAGCATTCTTTTTTAATATTTATTTTTCGCTCTAGCAATTATTTTAAGTTATTTAAGAATATTATGTAAAAAACACATATTCAAACAATTAAATACTGTAACCGAAACTACTGAAATCTCTAAAAATATAATAAGACATCTGAATTAAATATGCTTGTCATACTTTCTTAAGATCAGACACCGGGCTGTAATTTCTTGGGGGAAAATTTTTAAATCATTATCTATAAATATAAAGATGCATCATAACTAAAATCTTAGCAAATTAAATATTTTTGAAGTAAAATTATTTTTTCCCATTCATACAAGCTAGTGAAAATTTTTTTATACAGGTCATTAAATTATTATCATATTATTTTTTAACCAGGTATACTAATTTGTGTAAGATTTTGTGCAGAGTGAATTGAAATTTGAATTAGAATAACAATTGAAATGAATTTAGAATATTCCCGTGAATCTCCCATAATTGAATTTCCCAAGTGATTGTTGAAGAGCAAGAAATGTTTATTGAAATTCATTTTTCTCTCAAATGTGTTTTATTTCTTTACATAAATAATTAAAAACTTATATTTACTATATAATATGTTTTTAAGAATAGAAATTAAGAAAATTCAAGATTTCCCTCGTGCACAGATATTTAAAATAGCTATTTAAATTTATATGGAAGTTATAATATTTATAGAAATTAATGAGGATAACATTCTCATGAATTTCCCATATTTCCATGTTAAACTCACTGTAGAGTAGAGGGCGACGGGCATTTCGTTGTGTGATGGCAATACAGCGGTGGGTGCCCGGGAAATTGAAATATTTTATCTCTTTCGACGCTTAATTACAACCAACTTTCTATGAGAAATTTTTTAGGGGGGCAAAAAAGCGATGAAGATTATGAAACAATACTTTTAAGTGAAGAGAGGGAGGTTAAAATAATTTATTTAATATGCCAAATTTTCCAAACATATGACGTCATTTTACTGTTTTGTTACTGTTTACGTGTTTAAACTATTCTTAGAGTATCGTATACTTTTTCTTATGCTTCTTTTGTAATTCATTAAAATTCATTTTGCAGAACATTATTAACAATGAGCAGACATTAATGAAATTATAATCAGTATAATTTTTCCTCACGCACAAATAATTTAAAAAATAACCTCATAATCTATTCATGAACGCAAATATAATTTCATTTTCTATTACTCAATAGAAATGATAGCAATCAGAAAAATTCATTTTTTCGATACAAATAATTGTAAATAAAAATTGATAATCTATTTGTGAATGTGAATATATGTTTATTATCTGTTATCGAACGGTAATGATGAAATAAAAAACATAATTAATTATTCTCATAATGTATCATTAAGATAAAATTAATTTCTGGCCAAAGACAACAGTTTTATTATTATTTCTTATAAGACATGAAGATTAACTGCATCAAACAGAACAAAGCATTACGGCATAATTTGGGGCGACTCATCGCAAGGTATAAATTATTACGTGAACTGGGAAAGAAAAATTTCCTTTTTTTGATGTAAACTCACTACTATCAGTTTTCACACATAAGGACATATTTAATTGGGGATCTGAAATAAAGTAAATTTCAAACTGCAAACTTCCAAAGCCCAGAAAGCGATTGAAAACAAGAGAAAAACCAAAGCTATTCAATTACCAGTTCGGAAAATGAACATATTAATAACATGCAGGAAAATCTAAGAAAATGTTTTAATAAAAATGATACTGAGAGAGAAACGCGTGTGTTTGCTCTTTCCGTTAATTAAATATTTCTTTATAATCGATAAAGTTTTTAAGCAATGATCTTTAAAAAATGAATATTTTTAAAATTTCAGTCAGATAACTTTGTAGTTTTTGCTTTGGGAATTAAATTAATTTGTAGTTCACACTAAGGAAAAACATAATGTTACTCAAACATCACTCAGTTTTCCCAGAACAAGATTTTTAAATTATAAAAATTATTAAATTTTATTGTGTGTGTATTATAATAGTTTTATACCAATTTGAACGCTGATTGAAATAAGCTCGCATTCATTTTCCACTCTGCTGCATTCCAATCCTCGATGGTTTTGTTTATAGTATTTTATATAATAATGAGAATAACAGTAAAATGTTTATTAATATTATAATTTGCAACAATAAATTAATTTTGTCTATAATATAAAAGGCTGCCATGTTTACGGCCATTTTGTCATCTGGGAGAAAAAGGAGATAGAATTTAATATTTAAATATCAAAATGGAAAAAAAGCTGTAAAATGTTTGAGCATTTACTCAAAAGAAATACAAAATACACAAACATAGCATCCATCAATTGAAATACCCAACAGCAGATGAGAGTTTTAACTTTTAATTTACAAATTGGCAACAATGTTAATCAAGACAGTACTACACATATTAAATAGTATTTCACATATTAATGCTCTTTAAATAATGTTGTCGAGTATTTTTTATAAAAGATATCATCTATTTTTTTATGATTTGGTAATGTAAAAATCTAACTAGAGCAATATTAGCCTGAATCAATCAAAAAAATATCAAGTAGGCTTTAAAGTTTTTTAATACATTTTATTATAAAATTGTTTAATGAAGGATTTGAATTAAGAGAAACATTCCTTTGTATTGTGACTGGAAATTGAGAGGTACTAGAACAAAATAATAATAACAATAATATCTACATACGCACACAATTTATATCAGCAAATGAACATGGGATTAAGTGTTTTGCAAGAAACGTATTTTGTTGCAAAATACTGGCCAAGGAAAATAATAAAATATTAATTCATGTGATTGTTTGTTTGTTTTTTGCCTCTCAACGGTCCATTACATTGGGTGAGTAGATCAGGACCTATTGCTTAAAATTGATTTCTTTGAATCATTGATCATGAATAATATAAGAGAATTCATCAAAAATATTAAACTTTTAAGCATTTATAGCTTTAGTTATAACTTTTAGACATTTATAGCTTCAAACATAACTTTTAAACATTTATTCTAAAAGATTTCCCTAAAAGTAAACTGCAATTGAAAAAAAATCTAGATATTATTCTATTAAAAGAGTAGAATTGAAATATAAAAGAACAGTATATTTATTATATGTAACCTAACTGGCTTTAATTTTTATGTATATTTTTACAGCTGAATAAAATTAGAACATTTTTCCCCAACAGAGAAAAATTAAATGTATCTTTCCTCTGACTGGATTCATTGCAAAGACAATATCGATCAGTATCCCTCTAGTTGCATCATTCAATCCCCTTGAATATGAGGAATCGATACATCTTACGTATTACGTAATCTTCAGGTTCAATAAAACTAACACCAGCTACATTCCCGCGTCAATTTCCTCAAAAGCAAGATACAGGAGAGAAATACTTAAAAACTGGGATAAAGAACAATTTTCTTCATTACAAGTATTGAAATTCGGGTCAGGGATTGATCAGCACGTCAAATCATGTGTGAGCTGTCGGTCAATGACGATTATTGCTTTTGTCCGGTCTAAAAGTTGTCGAATGTACCAAAAACTGCACTGAGACCTACTTTTCTTGCCTTTTGTTTTCTTCTCCAAATACCTCTCAGACGATACTTCTAGAAGATATTCTAATAATTACAGGTTTTCTCAAACGTCTCCTCCCGACCTATTTCCAATATTCCAGTTCGAACGTCGAAATAAGCTGTGGAAACTCGTTTCAACACTCTAAAATTCCTAAGAATTGGCTCCGTATCGATAGAAGTATTGTACAGACACTATTTGATCGATGAATATTTTCTTCTCTTCAGTTGCAAAATAAATGAAAGAAAGAACAATGTTTACTTAGTTTAAATTGTGAAAAAGAATATTTCTATATAGTTTCTATGTAGAACATTTATAATTCTTCTTGGGAAACCAATCTAAATGTAGCTTATTATTTTAATTCTTCTTGAAATGTAATACGATTGTGTAAGTTTTGATATTTACACAATGAAAAGTGACTTTCTACTAAAAAAATCTTGAATAGATAGAGTTCCTTTCAATTATATAGAAACAAATGGGTTTTCGAAAACGTTTAATATTTAGTTAAAAATAGAAGAATTAAATTTGAACATGATTAGATTGTAATAAAATTCAATGTTATAAAAATCTATCAAAATAAAAACTAAAATAAAATTTGATAAAGTTAAATAAAAAACATTATTTTCTTAGTAATTAAATTTTCTGCGTAAAATTAGAATCATAAGACTTTCAATGTAAAAAAGTTATTCATGCAATATAACGATAACTGGTTTTGTCTTACAGTTAATTCTTCATAAATTGACCGTCAAAATATCTGTAAAACTATTATCTATTCTGAAATTTTTATTTGACATTTAGTAGCAATAAAAATATCATAATGATTACAGATTGCAATTTGAACTATAAAAATGTTATTTCAAAGAAATGACCAGTGAAGTAAGCAAAAGTTAAAAAGTCAAAGTTTTTGGATTTTAAAATTAGAAACCAAGCGATAAAATAAATGCAGAAGATTAAATTTATTAAAATGAAATCGAAATGAAGCTTAAACTCCTTTTATATCTGATAACACATTCAAAAGGATAAATGCAAGAATTTGGATTAATATAAATAAAAAAATGTCTCACAGACTTTGACACAAATTCAATAGAAATTAAATATTTTAAATAAATTTGCATGTAAATAGATAAATCTAGTAAAGATAACAGTGAAATTCTTTTCATGTCTTACTTTTTTTAAAAAAAAGTTGAGAGCGAGTGTTTCAAAGAATGTATCTTCATATGTACGAAAAACTTATATATGTATGAAAAATACGGCATATTGTTTTCATGTTTTATATATATGTGTTATACATAAACATGATAGTATTATTTTTACAACTATATTTACTTAATCAAAATAATTATATCTATATATTGATAACAAAAAGGAAAAATATGTGGTCACACATTTTAGGTTAAATAAAACTTGATGTTATATTTGTCTTCAAGGAAAGTTTTGACCCAATTGAAGGAAGATCATAATTTAGTTTTTTTGGATCTGATTGAAGGCAGATATTTTAGGGACAATCGAAAGTGAAAACCGGTCAGAGAAACATCTTTTTGTTAAGGAACAAGGATATCATCTTCTGGATGGGATTTATTACATAAATATTACAATGGCACCCATTTCCATGTTATATCAACAGTTACAGAAAATAATCTAATTCGATTAAATGTAGCATAAATTACTCATGGTCAAACAAACTTAATTATTATAAATTGCAAATAATGATGACACACTCAAAATTTTGTTGTCGTCAAAAATTAAACTCTCTCATTTTTTTTTATCATGCATTTTTTGGCATGCATGAAATCATTGGTTTAAAAACAATTGATAATTTGGCGAAGAACTCTCTAAAAAAACATTACTTTTCCATGGAAGGTACTGATGTGAACTGCTTACATCAATAATTAGCTATAACATACCTAAAAACAATGTCTAACAAAAATTTTTTGTAAATACCATTCCAATTAACATTATGTAAAAAAAAAAAAAGTATTTTGTCATTGCAGTCTTATATGGCCGCAGTATATATATTTCCCAATATTCCGTTAGTTTCATCGTAGCATTCAATAAAAATGAAAATATCTAGAATTTAAGAATGTTTTACTTCAAGATCAAAGAAATGTTTTAGGAGTAAGAAAGAGTAAGCTTCATATATAATATTAGAAAATTAAAAATTTGCCATCAGTTTTCTTATATCATATACTTATTGTAGTGAATAAAATCTTAATTGCAATTTTTCGGTATATTTTGTATAATTATTATGGTCCATGTTTCCAACATATTTTTAACTGTATTCATTATAAATGTTTTTATTTTTATGAACAGTGACGTAGTTAAATTTCATTAACGGGAATAATGAAATTTTCTATTTTTATCTGTATAAACTACAGTCCTAAAGGAAACCTTTTATTTTTATATTAAAATATGATTATGCGCATTAAAGTTTATAGGAGACATAATGGTATAGAAATAGGAAAAATAAACAAATTATTGGATTTATTACATAAGAATTTGGAGGATTTAAATTATTTTGTGACATTAAGAATTTATTTTTTTCATGCTACCTATGAGTTCATGAACTTCGTTAATAAATTTATAGATAAACATATATTATCTCTTGGAAATAGAATTACTTAAAATGTTTTTCTTTTATAAAAAATAAACATTTCTTAAATTTATATATATTTAATTTATGACTTTTGAATGAATGGTACATATTGAAACCATATTCTACACTGAATTTTGTGTCTTTAGGATAAAAAGTGGCAGCCCTAATAAAAGAATTGAGTTAAATAAACACTGCATTGACGAGAGTCAAGTGCAGAGTTAACTTTGATAAATGCTATTTAGCTAAAAATTAGATATGACAAAAATATCAAATTAAGGCAGCATCAATCGTTTTTAGTTAACAAAAATATCCATCGTTAACATTTTGAAAATGCCAGTCGCAATGCTTAAATAATACAATTACAGAAAAGATTATTCAGAAAGCGATTTTTTTTGAATAAATAAACAGACTATTCTATAATTTTCTCAAAATGATATTTTAAATTTTGTTACTTTTAGAATCCATAAGCAAACAAGTGAAAATCACAAATATACAATTTAAAAAATGAAATTACACGATTTATTTAGATCAGATATCAATGACATTTATAATTAATATAATCCAAATAAATCAGAATGCACCATTTATTAGTCATTATGATGTTGTTCAACGATATTTAAATTCGATTTTTCAACATTTAACAATTAAAAACAGCTGTTACAGTCAAAGTTTCATGCTTAAAGTGACACGCTTACAAAACAGGATTATAATTTGGTTTCAACAAATAAAATCATATGATAGAAATGTTCATCTAAAATGATTGTTTCTTTCCTATTTAGTTGGAGAAAAGTTTTTTTCTAATGGTGAGAAAAAGCTATTACTAAAATACAAAATTATCTCTTTGGATTCTATCGAAGTTAGAAGTGTTGCCTTGTCAAATTATTATCTTCTACAGCTATGTATGAACTCACGTTACACTCTGTTATTTGTTACACTGTATAAAGTAAATAACTGGAAACACTTTCACGATACTTTTTTTTCCACACGAACATAGCAATTTCTTGGATGGTAAAAAATGAGTCACCCAGCTTGAGGGCATAATTTGGATTGGCATTTCCAAGATGAGAAAATAATATTTAGAGTTACACTGGGTCCGTCAAAGGGTGGAACTTATCGTTCTCAACTGTAATGCAAAGTAAATTAGAATGAACGCACGCCGACTATTTTAGGCGCCAAATTAGTTGAAATGATTGAAATACTTAAAAAAATATTTTTGTTGCGGATCAGTGATTCTGTTTGTAATTTCTGACATGACATGAGAAAAAAAATGTATTATGTTTGCGACATTGAGTTAATGACCAATTTCAAACTCCAGAACCAGTTTTAAAAATAGAAGCACAAAATTTTAATTTAAAAATCTGGAAAGAATAGAACGAAATAAGGCCTGATTAAATTGGAAAAAAAAACCTTAGGTAGCTCACAGCGCTCAATTTTTAATTCAATGCTCTTATTAATTATTGATTGTGTCCAGGCCTTGAGATTACAATGAAATTACTTTCTTTTCTGAGTTGTTACGTGACAAGATAAATCAGGAATTTGCACGAAATGAGCATCATGCAGATAAGAAAGAAAATTCTCGGTAAGTGCGTGGAAGTCGAACTAGTTTTTGTATGTCATGTTTATATTTGGCGAATGGAATATTTAATATTCCATAATTTGAAGAATGAAAAATTAATATTTAGGTCATATTTTCTTTGCAAAATTATCCTCGTTAACTTGGTTGATATGGATGGAATAGTTGTGATCTAAAAAAGAATTTTAAAGAAAAAGATTAATCGATTTTGGATCACTTTTAATTTAGTTAGTACTTGATTTTTGTTAACTGACAATCAGTAAAAGCCTAACAGTAGAATTCAAAAGCTAAAAAAGAACTGTAATAAAAATCTTTGGTGCTATATAACCAGTAACAAAAATAACTGGATAAATTATTTTGTCAATACAATATTTTGGACAATCTGAGCTTGTTTTTAAACTAATACTCAAATTTTTCATTGAGAAGAAGTTAGAAATATCCTTTCTTAACAAAAACAAATTACTTTAATTCAATTAGAATTTCCTTTAAATTCCGATGCAATTTTACGGAGATGCTTTTTTAAATTATTCTATAACTGACATAAATAAAAAGCAGAAAACGCAGTAACTCATTAAAAATATTGTTTTTAATTAATTCATAACTAAATTCTGAAGATACGCATTTTATCACAGATACAGTGTATTAAAACAACAATGTGCGTCATTTTACAGTTCTTAGAATATTCGCCCCAAAATCAAATCATTTACATACCGTTCTTATTCTGATCAAGATTAAAGTAATGGCAATTGTTATTAGAAATTTACTTAAATTAACTTTGATCGTGATCGAATTTTAACTCATTTTACAAATCCAATGTAAATGAATATTAAAGAATATAATTCCTAATAATTCTTTTTCTGGACACTATTGGATTAAATTTCAGCTTGGCAGTTCAAAATGATAGTAAACTAGGTGATCGCCAAAAGTGTAAATCACCAAGGGCACAAAAGGTAAGTTATAAATATTTTTTTGGGTGACCGAAAATATTTAATAATGCCGTGACAAAAATTTTGCTGTTGCCTATAATGTTTACACATTATTATATATAATATTGGAACTTCATCAGTTTCTATGGCCAATTAATGTAAATTTTCAGTTGTTGTCTGTACTACAAAACTTTGTCCTCAAAATTACGTTTTTAATCGGTCACACTAAGACTTCACTTTTTACATGAAAATGCTTAACGGTTTCCAAGCATTTTTCTTCTCAATTTCGACAACTTGTAGTTTTACAATACGTTTTTACGTTATTATTTCACAGTTTTAAAAGTAAAAAGAAAAATTAATTTAATATACTTTAATTATTTAACATATGCTTTAAATATTTAATGGTTAGTTTTATTTATACTTCATGGACGATCAATTTTTCCTATAAATCCAAGAATTCATTAAGTCGAGTGGAACAAACTGTAAGTCTAATTTGAAGATGATATTAATACATATGCTTCAATATTTGCAATTTCTGTAAGGATTAATATGCTTAATAATTCTATTTCTTTTCCTTCAAATTAGAAAAAATTTTTTTAACAATTTTCAAGGTTTAAATTACCAAAAAAGTTCTAATATATAAATCAAATGACTGTAATGATGCTAATTTCTGATTTTTCAACTGTCAAATTTGTGTTCATTAACGTTATGAGATTTTACATTGTTTTTCCATGAAAATAAGTAAAAATCTTAAGAATAAAAAAAACTTTTAACTGATTTACATGTGGAAACTGAAAAGATTTATTCGTTTCTAAAATAGTAGCAAATGCGCTTATAATTTATCGTTATGTGCTTTTAAATTTCGCTAGTAATGTTTTCTTAATAATGCAAAAAATTTCAGTACTATGATCACAGATAATTAATAAATCATATTCGGAAAATGTATGAAAACTTATTTTTTCTTGTCCGATAAAATTTTCTGGCACGAGCCATTCACGTAAATTCTTTCTAACACCAATGAGACCAATGAGATACGAGCATATATATATATATATGACTCATAATATAGTTATAAATGAAGATATTTAAGAATACAAAAAATCGCACAATTTACGTGTATGGAATAATACGATAAATGCAGAAATGTTTTGTTCTAATTGTCTTATTAATGTTACATTTATGTCAATTGGAAGTATCTATCATAGTTTCTAAGAATTAATTTTGAATAAAAGGCGTTTATTCACACACAATTTTAAATGATGCGTGACTAGTAACATAAATGAAGCATAATTTTTTGTATACAGTTTTCTTCCAAGCTGTAGTTCGAAGGCTGGTCCTTATTAGTTAAAAAAATTCTTTTTTTTTTAATGCACGATTGGTTTTGATATGACTTACGTTTCTATTGGTCCTCATTAGAATTCTAGAATCCACAATTCTGTTCAAGTTCATTAATAGAATTGTGGATTCTCTAAGTTTTTATTCATAATTAACATTAAAATATGTTTAAAATCATAATTAACATAGAATATGTATCAAATTTATTTCTAATTAAATTCCATGGTGCTAGCAAAAGAGAAACTATTTTCAAAATATTGTTTTATAAATCATCACATTTTAATTCGAAAACTATTTTTGAATGACGATGCCTGTTATGATTGAAATTTTCATTAAATAACAAATGATTTTTCATATTCTTCATATTCGTGATTTGTCAAATTAACTCCCTTAACTGGTTCATCCAGTTTACTTTGTGCTCTGCGTTTATTTATAAAGCAGATTTTTTCGATTGTTTTGCTGTCTTTTTTCGTTGGCCAGAGTCGCGTACATTCTGTTTGCAAAATAAGCCTACAATGACTGCCATAAGCGTTCTTGCAAACTGCACACTATTTAAATTATTCAGAATTTCTTAGAAAAGAATTTCATCTCTTTCCAAGCAACAATTAGTACTTAGTTCCAGTGAGTGACGTTTGTCGCTCTGTTAGCAACATAATGAAGTTTTGCTTATTTAATCCTTTGAGTACACATCAATGCCGCTAACTTCAGAGATTAAGCGAATAAAATATGCATTGTGTGAAAAAGAAAATGAATTCAAGGATTCCTGGTTCAAGAAAAGATCTCTTGAAGGAATACCATTAGTGAATATAATTGACGAACTTCCTGCTTTCGATTCCATGGATTATATAAAGTAATATTTGTTTTGATTCTTATTTAAGCAAGGGATTGATTCCACTAGATAATCGCAAGACGTTCTCAGAAGAAAAACATACTTTGCTCTTCAGATGACAAAAAAAAAAAATCTCATTGCATTTGAATTTAAATTCGTTACATTTCAAGAATAAATAAAGAAACTTTACAGCTTAGATAATTTGGATTATACTTTTAGAGTTTCTTGGTGTAATATTGTTAATTAGATTCAATTTTAAATAATTGTATATATATATATATATATATATATATATATATATATATATATATATATATATATATATATATATATATATTATAAATAATATTTTTTGTTAAGAAATCTATTTTGAATATCGTGAAAATTAATGTAATAATGAATATTATTCTTCTCACGAAAAGACAGAATTCATAGGGCTATCATAAGGTAAGATCAGCAAAAATCAAATCTCATCCAATAAATAAGTCAAAAATGCACAACAATAGTACTACACATTTAATTAATTATTAATCAGAACAATTAAAAGGGGAATTTTTAAAAAAACACCTAAAAACCGATTAGAGATAAAGGCTATTTTCAAAAATTTAAATATGCTAACATCTATGATAACTATTTCAACCTAATTCATAAGAAATGTATTAAAGAATTGTTGGAAACAGATCGATTAATTTTATATTTAGAAATATTTTTCTTTTTAGAATTTTTTAATCGTTGTTTGTACAATAATGCTAAAATGATGTTATTACAATTTTTAAAAGTTGTTATTAATTAAAGAGTAACATTGTTAATATAATTTACTCTTAGAGATAAATGAAGTACAATTATGCAATAAGTATATGAGATTTTAACTTAGGTTAACAGTCTGCTTATATCCCTTTTGTTTTTTAACTCCTCTTTATATCGCCAGTTTTCAAAAGATTGACTAAATTAAATTAGACAATAAGTTATATAGATCTTTGATTAACTTTGCAAAGACACAAACAATAAAAAGTTACCTTTCACATGTGTTTCTTATTTATTTGAATTGCAAAGTTTTATTGCGCTATCCAATAAAATGCTTAAAAAATGCAGAAAGAATCGTAACAGCCTTCAATCTGTTATTTTTAGAACTAAGTTTGTTTTGGTATATACTAAATTGGACAACAATCTATATAAAAATAGCGCACATTTGATGAGGGAATTCTAACAGTTTTTAACAGTGTTTCTTGTCTATTGGCCAGATGAGTTGTAAAATGTGTGTTTTTTTAATCTGGTTTAAAATTTCGCTAAATACGGAGAATCAACTCTTATCACATGTGCACTTTTAAGAACATTCTAAAAAATTCAATTTAGTTATTGCAGTCAGCTGTTCTTACAAAATAAGTTCATTCATGTTGATAAGGAAACTTAAATTGTGAAGTCAAAATCAGGTTAGGGTTGTAAGGACCTTGTCGCCAAAAAGAAAAAAAAAAATGCCAACAACGAAACAATCTACGGGGATTAATACAGGAACCAGCATCGCTTTAGACGTTAACGCCCCAACTCCGCATTCTTGACCTCACTCCCCCAAGGAACAATCTTCTTCAGAGGTTGTCACGTGACCTTTCAACATCTCTTAAGCTTTATTTACTTTGTTTTTTTTTTTTTTTTTTTTTTTTTTTCTTCAAGCAACGTGACAACACACAGTTGTCGAGAGCCCATTTCGTATTCATAATCCCGCCTCCTATTTTGCCGTGTAAGGACAAACTCGTGCGGCTCACCATTTGAGCTAATTACTCACCATAAGATTTTCTGATTAATATTTTTTATTTTAAACATTTACTATAACTTTAACTACAAGCAAATAATCTGATAATATTCATTGCCTTTGTAAAATGTGGTAGGAATTAATAAAACCTATAATACGCATAAGTATTATAGTTTTTATTAATTCCTAAAAATGAAGGCAATTTTAAGGAAAGAATCGCCTTTTTATATAAGCAGAAATAAACTTGTAAAATAATTAATATTTTTTTTAATAAGGCATTACATTTTCTTATGTTTAAAATGATTAACACCCGTTTTGAAGCTCTTATAAAAGAGAATTATTCATATATTTAAAACAAGATGTCAATAGTTTAGATAAAAATCTATTGATTGATGCCTATGTGTGATATTATTAAGTGACTAGTGCTAAAATATTTGCATTATTTTTATAATTTTTCAAAATAAATTTTAACAAATTTATTCTAAATTGATAATTAAAAAATCTTTCAAAACAGAAAACTCAGATTTACTGTTTCCTTTTAAAAGAATATATAAGGAAATAATACTTTTATTCGTAATAGAAATTTATCTATTAATTTTTCAAGTTTACTTAATTAAGATATTGTTTTAATATTTTCTATAATATAAATAAAATTTTAAACTAAACACATTTCCGAAGTTTTAAATTATAAAAGATAGGATTATCAAAATTTGATCTAAATAAAGAAAATAGACAAAAAATTAAGAAATATTCAAAGAAATTGATAAAATTCGACGTAACTTAAGTATATAATAACAAAATTAGGGGAACAATATAAAGATTTCAAAAAAAAAAAAAAAAAAAAAAACATATAAGATTAAACATATATATTGTATCTAAAAAACAATAATTTTATAAACATTTTTTAGTTTAGAAGAACAATTTATAAAAATTGGTAAAATTTACATCACGATGATTAAAAAAATTTTTTTACTCAGGTAAAATTGTAGAATATTGAAACATTGTTGTTATAATATAATTATCAGAATAATAACGAGTCCTTAAAATACAATAGAATGAATAATAGAACTCATGTGTAACCTTGAACTTGGTGTATTTTTAAGGTCTGAATGTGGGTTGAAACATACAAAAACTTGCAGTAAATACCAAATGATTACGCAATTTAATATCATCAATAAGAGCATTGACTTTGAAATGGTTATTAAGAGCTAAATTGAGCAATAAAAGCTTTTTATATTCGAGCTTATTTAACTCTGATAGGAGAGAAAAAATTAACGACCAGTAATAAAATTATGAAACTATGTTGAAAATTTGCTTTACTGGAGCAAAGCATGTAACATTCATGTATAGCATATAAATGAATTAAAAATATATTTCTTAATTTCAGCAATGTGATGGGACAAATTCGAAAATGAAATTAATATTGTTTCTAGGGAGAATTTTAGATGAAGATTGGCAAAAATTAAAAACTGCTCAAATTAAATTGTATCATTTTTTTAAAAATAAATAAAATGCATGCATATTTTTGAATCATAAACGCATATCATATTATCCAATATGATGAATGTATTTTATCTTTAAAATCGTAAGTAACTCTATGTGTCAAAAAATTTTTGAAAATAACTTCTTACACTAAAATTTTATCATTTAAATGACCTTCAATTTATGATATAACTAATGATTTAAATAACTTCTTACATCATACTTAATGACATTAATTATACAACTAACATTCATTATTAAAATATTTATTTAAAGTGTTTTTTTTCTTCTGAAGAACTATAAACTGCCTTTTCTTTAGCGAATCAACTAGGGTTAATTGTATTGATTATCAATATGAAAATTTTATTTTGATATTGTTCTACATCAAAATTTAAATTCTTGATGGGTTGCATTGAAGGGAGTCAACTGCTGTGATTATCACAAAAAATTGTTTTGGAAATCATTTGCACAGGTTGTAATCAGGAAGGGAATCGCACTGATAGGAATCAACTTAATTGGTTACATCCAAATACAGAAAGTTTACTGAAGGCATTAACGAAAGTCAACTATATTTATTTTATTTTTCAGGGTGAAAATTTCTTTGAAAAAATTTCGACAGATGAAAGTGGAAATTTAGACTATTTGCATTAACTGTATCTATTTTGATCCCTACTATACAAAATTTTTGGAAAAATATTTCTACAAACATAAAGTAGAAAATCATGCCTATTTGCATGAATGAGAATGAACTATTCTATTTAAGCTATTATACAAAACTCTTTGGAAAACTTTGGAATAAAACAGAAAACAAAATTCTCATGACTAATAGCATTAACTAGAAAAAATAGCTACATTTATTTTGATTTCAATTATGCAAATTGTTTTAGAAAGCTTTACAAAGATAAAAAGTAGAAAATGTAGTAATAGAACCTGACTATTTTCATTGATAAAGATCAACAGTACTTATTTTGGTTCCAATTGTTCAAAATGTTCTCATAAATATCTGTATACAGGAAATGGAATGGGAATATTTCCCTCAACGGAAGTCAAATGCTCTGATTTTAATTCTTCTAATGGAAAATATTTTCAGAAATATTTATAAAGGCAGAAAGTTTAACTTGACTGTTTTCCTCAACGGGAGACAATTGTATCGATTTTGATTCTCCTTATACAAAATATTTTCAGAAATATCTGTACAGACAGAAAATGGAACTGGTTGTTTTCCTTAGTGGCAGTCAAATGCATTAATTTTGGTAATAATTATTTAAAGATTTTTACAAAAGAGAGATTTGAACTCATAGAAGATGGGTGCTATTGGTTGCTTACATTCAAGGAAATCAACTAAAGATTTTACCTTGTTTTCACTCTAACGACATTCAAACATATAAACTGCTGTGCTCCTCAAATATCGTTATTTAACAAATAAAACTATTAATAAAAAGGACAATCGCGACCATTTTGCATTTAATAAAGGAAACATGAATTCAGTCAGGTGCTTAGGGATGTGGGTTAATCACTTTCTCACCTTCCCAAATGCACAAATATCATTTTTTAATGACCATTCATTTTGTACTTACATCAAATCGAAATAAGAGAATGGTGTGCGAAAGGAAAACATTTCCTGAAGCGAAACGGAGCGAGTCTGTAACAAGCATCTGCATACATAATCCTCAATAAAAGCGGAAAAAGAAGCCATTTCATTTGGGGGAATTTTTTGTTTATGCTTAAGTTTCAGGTCAATCTTATTTTAATCAATCCATCAATCTTAATGCATCTTATCCAGACACTTGCTAGATAATTCCCTTCATAAATCAGCATGAATAAATTAAAATCATAATTTTGTTTGAATGTACAGATCTGAAAATATGTGTCATTCCTAATTTTGTAATTATTCTTGTACCTTAATTGATTAAATAATATACACAGAAAAAAAATTGCAATCAAAATGTATAATGAAGTAAAATGATACACATTTTACCATACCAACATCACAAAATATAAGATTTAATGCTTGATGTGTGTGAAAGTAATTTAATATATCTATTTAATTCTCTCGTTCATAATTTGCGTTATTTTAACTACACACAAAAAATATGGAAATTGTAATCTCAATAAAACTTATGCTGGTAGTTTTAAATATTATAGCTTTTCATGAAAACTAATCTAATAATATGATAATGGTACCTCACACACACGCAGATTTCATACACCATAGGAGTGTTTATTTTGGCTTTCATGTTTACATTAATATAATTTTTGTTTTAAAACCATATTAATTATATTTGTTTCTTAATTAATTGTATTAAGTATTTTGCTTTAATAAAAGTTGATTTTCTTGTATGATCTGACATTAATAGTGTTAATAAATTATTTAAATTTAAGATTACCAATGATTTTAGATATAAGTAAAAACAAGTTTGTTTAATCAGGCTTAAAACTTGCATTAAAATATTTTAGTTGTTAACAGGATTTAAAATATGAGAAACAAACTCTACTTGTATGTGTGTGCATTTAAGAAAAATGGTAATGCAATTTAAATTTCCAAAATGTGTTTTACTTATAGATGTTAGGAAAGTCAAACGATTTATTTTAATAGCAAGATTTTAAACCCCTAATATTATTATGCTATATTATGATATTATTAATTTAACCTATGATAGATATTATTAATTTAACCAATGATATGATATTCTTGATTTAATAAATGAAAAAGTTTTAGATTATTTCTAAGAACATAAAATTTAACATTTAATGAATAGTTCTTATATCAAGAACATATTTCTCTTATTAGTATATTTAAACATTGTAAAAGTACTTTTTTAAAACACCTATTTTTTCTCAGATTCAGAGGAATTTTTACGCACTATAATAACATAATGCACAAGTATAATATATATTATTATAATGTAATAATACACTATATAACACATATTTTTATATATAAGAATAATATAAAAAGTAAATTAAATATCCCTTAAAAGTAATAGTTCAAAACATTTTAAATTTCTTCATAATGTTATAATATTTTATTTACAACATACTTTTTAAAACCATGAGCATTTGAAATCTATAGATGAATGAGTGGTTTTCTACGCTGATATTTGATCAAAGCGTTTACAACCTTACAAATATTTCTTATTCAAAAACTCTCTAGTTTTAAATATTTTGGAATAAATTAAATACTTTTTCTTTCTTTTTTATTTCCATGTTTGTTTTTGCGAGAAAATTCGTCCTTCCAAAAGGAAGTGCAAAGCAAAAAAATCTCTGAGTAAGCAAATCGAACATTTCAAACTGTAGAGGCCATAGGTGATAAAACAAGTTTATGCCCAACCCAAAATTTTCTGCTTTTTTTTTTTTTAGCTCGAAGAAATTTCCATAAAAAATATCTCCGAACAACTTGATATATGCTGGCCAACTCGGTGGATATATGTGTGAGAAGTATTTACTTCCCAAAATTGATTTCTGGAGCATATTTAGTGGCGCAAACATAAATATGCTAATCTGAAAGTGGATTTCGGAACGGAAGCTCATATCTGGGTAATGGTCATTACAGGTAATGTGCTGAACTGAATTTATTTGAATGGTAATGGCTACTTTCTGCTGGGGAATGGGTCAGAGCTTCCTCGCCTCCAGGTGGTAATGCTGCAAAGGTGTCACGAAGGACATGCGCTTTGACACATGAATGGGAAGTGGAAAGTTTTTATGTCGCTCTTTCCAAATGACTCGTCGAGGGACTTGTGCATTGGAGCAAAGCGAAGTGGTGATTTCGAAAGCAAATGAAATCATTTGCTTAATTCTAAGAGGTTCATTTGTTTAATTCCTGATATATGTATTCTGTACAATAAAAAGTTAATGTAAATCATCTATGTTTCATTGAAAAATCATACATATACATACCTTAAATAATCAATGAAATATTCAATAAAAATTAAAAATGCAAAAATTGTTGCTTCAAGTTCTTGGACAGTCATGTTGGCGCAGCAATTTTCCCGAAGAATGAGAAGAGTGATTTATTATGCGAAGACACACAGTTCTTTACACTACTACTCTTAATTTAAAACTACTTATTGATATAATTATTTTCTTCACTGTATTATATAACCACAATTTTGTTTTATCTAACCCCTTCTTCAGCTGGCATCAAGACATCAGTTTCATTTAGAACTGGTGTCATTGTTGCAACAATGATTGAATGTCAGGAATACATTTCGAGTGGAAAATATTTCAAAAATTGTTGCAAAACAAAATATCGCAGAAATGTAAAAGACACATATGAAATAAAATTTTGAATTTATTTAAATTATTCTGTACACTATTATAAAAACGTTTTCCACAATACATGATCTAAGCATTTTTTATTTTCATTCTATAAATATTTTCTGTGGATTTTTCTCTTCATATTTTTAAATAATATTTTTAAAAAATGCCTTTATATGAATTCAACTTTACGTTGAAGTTAAATGAAGAATTATTTCTTATGTCCAAGTTTCCATGAAAAATCACAATATTCTTTGAGTGTTAAAGTAGAATTTCTTAAATACAATTAATTTCAATTAATCCTGTTTTAGGGTTTCCCTTTGAGTTTTTAATCTATTTTCGATTATGAAACATTGCTTTCTTTTAATAAATATGAAAACTCATAAAGTTTGAAATATTTTAAGTCTATAAAAAAAGGAAAATATAACACCAAAATTATTCAGACCACTTATATTAATAATAGGTGTGGTCATAATAAAACGTCATTATACATAATTATTAGCAGATAAATCCTTATGGAATAATTCATATTATTTGTACAAGCTTTTAAATTTTAAGTCATTCTATAGTATTTTTAATTTAGTCCTTATTCTATAAATTCTTCTTGTTTCTTGCAGATTTTAGTTTTTTCTGGTAAAAATATTAAATTATTTTACTACAATTTAAATTCCAATTTAAATTTTTGACATCAACAAATTTTAAATAATAAATATATGATGAACTTCTTGATATGATAATAAATTTTTACAAAAAGTCTTCTTATAATTTATATTAAATAAAATTCTTATTGACTACTATTTATTATTTTTATTTTGAATTTTCTTCAAAAGAAATTATTATTAGTATTGCTCAAACGCATAGGAATAGTTAATTTCTATTGTGTAATTTTTGGTTATAAAAAACTTTTAACACCGTGTAATAGGTAACTTAACAGTCAGGAATTACATGCATTGCATCATTCCATGTGATCCATTGCATTATTGGCCTCCAAGAAAGATTTCTCGCTGGTAGTAAGTGCTTGCATGCTATACAGAAAGGAATGCAAAAGGAATTGTAAGATTAGAGCTGTGTCCCTAAATTCAAGAATGGATCGAACCAACAAGGATTTTAAATTCTAAATTAAATGTTCCGATCATTAGACCATAATAAGCCGGAACAACTTTTGGCATCGAATAATGGATAATACAAAGACTGGAAAATGTGATTATGTTCTTTTTATTTTCCACTTTATTTTCATTCCAGAGAGTCTTTTTATTGATAAAATTATAAATATATATATATATATATATATATATATATATATATATATATATATATATATATATATATATATATATATATATATATATTTACAGGTTGTAAAGACAGTAAACTAGAAAAATTCCCTGAATATTCATCCCAACGGATGTGTATACTCATAAAAATATGCACAATATTGATATATTTTTACAAATCCCTGTCCAGAGATATTTTTATCCTTATAGTGAGATCAACTAACACTATGCAAACGTGTAAGTGAATGATGACTGGGGAACAAAAGATTCTTCAATAGTTTCCAACAACTATTAACGTATTGCTAAATAAGGCTCACAAATCCAGTGAACTAGCAACAGAAGTAAAACATTTTCAGTTGATAGTTAACACCAAATCAGATCATTAGTAACAGTGGATCAATAAACTTCTAAAAGAAATAAGTCACCCAGAACACGAACATCTTTCGAAGAACATCCCTTTGCTGTGTTCTGAACCGATTCCAAATTATTTTCTTCCGAAAGAGTCGATTTCCCAAGCAAACTAAATTAGGAAGGAGGGATATCCGAGGGCCGTGTGGTGAAGGCCTCTTGCCACTCATGATCAGCGTCCCGAGAAAAGCGTCTGTTCTGCTTTTAGAACAATGGCCTATCGGTGGACAGAACCTTATCTAATCAGCTGCGCACGTTGGTGCAGTCTAGCGTTGGTCCAGGCTCTAAATTTAACACTAGCTGCAAGGAGTGAAACGTGGGCATTGTTAACTATCATCTCCACATCTGTAGAGCGCTTGACACATGCCAATTAGATCGGAAGCTGAACTTCTGAGGGACTGAAAATGTTCGACGAGATCAGGAAGTTTCAGAAAGAAACTACTGAACTGTAAAAACACATAACTTAAAGTAGATAAAGATTAAAACAATGAGACATGGCTTAAGAAGTTGAAGGATTGATGACGCTTTGTACTGAGGGAGATGGGATTTTTTTTTTTTATTTTTTTTTTATTTTCTAAACGTATTTCAGAATTTTGTTTTAACAGGATATATTTTCATTAAATTTTTTAAAGATATTGTTAAGAGAAAGGGATTTTTATCACCACTAATGAAGTATATAAAGGCCAATGTAAGAATAAAAAGCTGAATACTAAAAATATTTATATTAGGTATCCTAAAAAATAGTGTTTATATATTGTTGTCCTTGAGGATGATAATATATAAAGGAATGGTATATGCTACTTTAATGAGCAGTCAAACAACCAGTTTAAGAATTGGTTCATAAAAGTAGTAAAAAAAGATTCGAAGGAATACTATTTCAGCTTATATTTATGAATAAAGGCAAAGAATTATTCAAATGCTAAAATATTTCTCTACAGCTAATATACATTTAAATTAGGACATTAATTCTATTAATTACATAATACTGACAAAGTCTTGATGTGAAGAATTATTAAAATAAAGCCTATAAAATAAATTAGGAATAAATAAAATGATGTCCATTTCAAATAAACTTACGCAGTTTGAAATTTCTTAGTATTTTCATAACGGATGAACAAAATAGTTAAGGAAAAGAACTATGATAATAATGTAGAACAGTAAATCTATAACAAACATGCTAAAAATTTAATCTATTTTAAATTTAATCAATTTTTACAATTTTAACCAGTTTTTTTATATGTCCATTTCAAATTAGTCTACGTCGATAGAAATTTCTCAGTAATTTTCATAATATGTGAACAAAATAATTAAAGAAAAAATTGATAATAATGCAGAGCAGTAAATCTACAACAAATATACTAAATATTTAATCCATTTTAAATTTAATCAATTGTTTACAATTTTAATAAATTTTTTATATTCATTTATTTACAAATTCAGAATTAGAAAAGAGTTAACATTTTTGGAGAAATGTCGTTATTATTGTTTTTTGATTTGGAACAATTATTCACAAACTTAGGAAAAATTTAAAAAAAAAAAAATTGTTTTTATTTACACTTACAGAAAAAACATACATACCTCCAGAATCTTCAGTTCTGTCAGAACCATCAGTTCTTGTAGATCTGCCATCAGAACTGACTCCTCTGGATGGTAAGAGGCCCTTCGCCGCCAGCCTGTTTTCAATCTCACGAAATTTTTTCTGGTTTTCTGGCCTATCTATCAAAATCTGCAGTTGAGAGCGCAAAGTGCAGGCAGTCTCCACCGAATCACATCGATAAGCATGGACGTGCACCGGACACTTTGTCAGAGGGTTGTAAATAAGCAAAATGCAGCACACAACGTCGTCATTAGGCTTAGATTCTTGCATCACGCATGTGATAGCGTGGTGTGGTATGAAGTGTTTGATTTGTTCCGTTTTGCCCTTATTGTTCTTTCGGGGAACATTCTGAATTATTTTGATGCCCTTATTACTCACCTGTAAAGTCACTTTCATTGGTTCGAGTTCACGTTCTTTGTCTACTAAGTGTCTTAGAACAGGCCTAATGTATTCTTCTCCCCGTAATCCTTTGCTTTCTTTAGCACCTAGAAACCACACATAGTAGGATTGCTTCTTAACGTCTTTTCTTTTACCACCACGGAAAGCCATTTTAAATTAAAAGAAATGCAATTCGATTATGGAAGGAACACAAATAGAGTTTGAAGAAACTTATAGTTATTCACACAATAACAAAGAAATCATGTAAACACGTTTAAAAATTGGACAGTACATAGATGATATTTCTTTAAAGCACCAGTTTGAAGAGTTTCAAAAATTTTGTAACATTAAATATGTAATAAATGCTTTTGATTGGTAATGCGAAGAAATAAGAATAGTTATCCAATGCACCAACGTATATAAAAGTTGGAAGTTTGTTTGTAAATATATATTCCTTTCCAAATGCTCACATACGGTCATATTTTTTAAGCAATCAAATTGTTTAAATAGTAAAAGTTAAATGCTTTTTCTTGATAAGCTCGATTTAGTTTCCCTACTTTTGCCAGAATTTGTTTAATGAAATCACTAATAGCACAACTGTTTATTTTATTTCAGAAAATTTATGAATCCAATGTTAGCTGATGGAACATTCTAAACCAAAGATATTGATGCGAAATTGGAGATGGGGATGAAATGAAGAGCCTAGAGAAGAACACCAAATTCCATTAACTGTTTCGTCCCGGATATTTTAAAGGTTAATCAGGTTCAGAATCACGGATGATAGCATTATTGATGACGGTTAGGAAGAAGGAACATGAAAGACGAGACTTTAAAAAGCCGCTACACTTGCTTCTCGTAGCACATCGCGGGGCCGTCTACAAACCCAGAGGCAGAAAACAGAACTCGCAACGAGTTCTGATTTTCTAGTTGCGAGCTCCCTCAGCGAAACAACTTGTTGTCGTGCACCCAGTTGCTGGCAGAATGGCAGTCGTTCTATTCCGATCTGTGAGGTAAGCATTCCTAGTTTCGGTATCCTGCCGTAGGCGGCTAATAACCAACGTCAGCGAGTGGGTTGAGTTGAGGTGCTGGTTCCCTGCCTCTCAGAGTCAACATGGAGGGAAGAAACAGTTCTGCGGGAGAAAAAGCAAAACAAGGAATAAGAACACATGCCGCAGTTTTCCGCCTTCAAATCAAAGTTTTTATTTTGAGAAACATTAATTCTAATATAAACCGTTCTTTTTAAACTAAGCACAAAAGTGGTTACTTATTATCATTAAAGAACACATTGCAGAAGACCCATGAAAAAGTAAGATAATTACATGTTTAAAATGATACCTTATAAATATAGTGTTTATCTTGCGTTAAATGAGAAAAGAAATGCTTATTCCTTTTTTTCAGCTATATATATATTTATTTTGATACAAAGTTGTATACTATATTTAGCTATGTTCTATAAAACGTTTTGTCCTCTTTATTATAATATTTATGATCAGAATAAAAATTATTTTTAAAAATTAAATTATTTTTTTGATGTTTATAAAACTTTAATTTTAAAGCATATTTATATTCATATAAATATTCGATTATCAATTCATACAATTGCACTACATTAGTTTTCATATTTTAATATCATAAAAATACAGCTAAGTAAAGAAACAATGGTTTTATGACAAATATATAGATATAAAAATTTATTAAGGTGCTTTTTATATAATAAAATAATTCAGGAAACATAAAAAAATTATGTAGCACCAAATTTACTTTATGTTTAGACATTACTTTACAAATTCCATATAAGTTGAGTTTTTCAAATACTTTCAGGAAATAAAAGTCGCAGAAATTTATGAAACAAAAAGTTCAAAATTTAGCTATTTGGTATTAAAGAAACGTTTTCTAAAGTGGATCGGGAATGAGACTATGAGTACTACATCACTCACAAGGTCAAGTACTGCTACTCCTATAACGCATATCAGAGTAGTATCGCCCTGATACAATGTATCGGCACTGCAGTCACTATTTGATTGTTTCAAAAACACCTGTGCTTGAAAACATCATTAGAATATTTATGGTATTCCTATAAAATGTTATAAATATTTTTAAGCTTTCAAACGATTGTATTTCTAAAATGAATTGAGAGAATTGTTTATGAATTATGATGCTTTTTAAATTTAACCAACAGATACTTTTTCGCTTTTTGTCTAATTTAATTGTTTAAAAAAGATTTTAAATAATGCTCAATTATATATATATATATATATATATATATATATATATATATATATATATATATATATATATATATATATATATATATATATATATATATATATATATATATATATGACCATCTTATAAGCAAACGGTCCTTAAAAAAATATCATTATTTACACACATGAAAAATAACGATTTTACTTCTCATAAAATAAACTGATGATCCAAACAAATTTGCTATTGTATGCATTTTTGTATTTTATTATTTTGATAGATGTAACTAACTGCGATTGCATAATGGTAACTTTTTTTTTCAAAAAAAGCTCATAATATCTATTTTATTTCGTTAATTTTCTGAGTTTCTTATAATCAAGAAGGTATGCTGTTAAAATGATTAATCTTGGAGATTTTTCCACATTTTTCTCCTTCCTAAGCACTAGTTTACAAAGCGAGTTAAACTAGTAACTATTTTTTTTTTCAAAAAAAAAAAAAAAAAAAAAAAAAACTAGTATTGAATATTTTATTTCGCTATGTTTTTGTGTTTTTCATAATCAAGAAGGCACAGTATTGAAATAATTAATCATGGATATTTCTTTTCACATTTTTCATTTTTTGAACGCTAGCTACAAAACGAGAAAAACGGAAAGTCATAAATTGCTTTAATTTTTGATATCAGATTGTACGGTTTCAAATTTAATATTTCTAAATAAAAATAATTTATTTCATATTTTTGGTGCTTAATGCCTACGCGTTGAAATATCACGCAATTATTTTAATACTGGACACTTAATTAATGAATAATAATCAAACTTATCTTTTAAAATTATTGAATATTGCCTAAAGTGGAAAACCATTATAATTTAAAGTGAATAGTTTCTCTTACATTATAAATATTATATGATATTTATTTACGATCATCTGTAATTCCTGTACAATAACTATTAAGGGGCAGATTTTCATTTTGTAATAAAATAATATTTGCAAAGCCTTATAAAAATGTAAGCAATATTTAAAATTATGATAAATCAAATATTGTTTTGAAGAACTTCACTTATTTTAAGAGGAATCAGAATTTCTGCGAATTCTTAGTTTTATACGATGAATGGAAAAGCTGTTGAATAGATTATTTGCGTTAGAATGATAAGCTCTTTTCAAATTAAAAATATGTTCTTGCGAGCGCACGACACACAAACATAGAATCTTCTTGAATACGTGTCAGAATATTTGAAATACAGCAGAGATTAATTGCGTTTAGCAAACAGCAGTTAGTGTTATAGCAGTTTAAAAAAACATAAACCTCGAATTCAGCAAAATGCGTTACATAAAATTCTATTTCATTAATATTTAACAAATGATTATCGTAAATGAGGTTAAAAGCTAATTGAATATTACAATTAATATATGTTAATTTCGTGCAAATGATATTTTACAGACTATTTACTGTAAGAATTGATAAAATTATTCTTGTGAAATGATATTAGTTAAAGTATTTAATGACTTTTAGAATATATAACGTAATATATATATATATATATATATATATATATATATATATAAGCTATGAATATTATTCCTAATTTTATTTTTTAAATTATCAATTATTTGTACAAAAATTTATAGAACTTGCAAGTTTTGACTAATATTGTTATGCTTAAAAATAGTAACTTAATTTAATAGTTTTCCCACTCTTTGAGTGGGCAGACGAGAAGAATCCCCTTTCAGCAGCAGGGGCAGAGGACATTTCCAGACTGTCCTTGGTGTTCCATCAGTATGGCCTCCCATGGACATATCTTAACATGCCTAAATTTGAAAAAAGACGATATCCTTCGGGACCCATCTTTTTTTAGAAATTTTAGATATGTTTGGTTTTATGTGGGTTGTCTAGCCTAGCTAGACAACCTGAGATAAATGACAACAACAATCCAAATCGTAAGCACTTAATTGGTGCCTATAAAGTTTAACTTTAAACTTACAGAATATTCTTGGTGATGGTATACTCTAAATTGAATCTTTTGAAAATGCTTTTAGACTGATGTTCGATATGTTTTCAGCTGATCCATACGTGAGATATTATTTCGTGGTGTTAAGTTTTGAATTTTAAATAAATCTAAATTAATAGTAAATGTTCTTGAAATAATAAATATTATTATATTTTAAATTGCCATTTTTTGCTGAAAGCTATGTACACGTTTTTCTGCTTGGCCTGGTTTGCTAATTGACACATAAAATTGAGTTGATTTTGAATTTATGGTATATCCTATTTTTTCAAATAACATTTAGTTCACACATTCAGCTAAATTTATTTAAAATTTCTTTATTTTTCTATAACAATATTTTACACTGACAAACTGTTTCACGTTTCTTTAAAAATTCCAATTAAATGCAAATGATGCGATATGAAGGCTTTTTGACTTGAATATTTATGATCAAAAGATTTCAAGAGTGGGTTTTTCGTATGTGCATGAAAGTTTTCGGATCATTAACGATTCAAAGAGACAAAAAAATTAAGCAAATAAGGGTGTAAAAACAAAAGGGTACCGTTGAGAAGTAGATACTTCCATTCCTACGCGTTTGAGTTAAGCGCCTGCTGGGCGTATGTGGGATCGGATGGGCATACTAAGCTAAAAGGAAGAGGAAAAAATCAAAGCCGAATTAGAAATAAAATCAAGCCATTTGGCGACCTTCAAGGTGCTGTCCCACGCTCGAAGGTTGTCAGAATCGGAAAATGAGGAAATCCTAGTCTGATGGTAAACAAAGGCATTTCAGACGCGGTGCCCCACGTAGAAGTTGCTGCAAATACTTCGTTTAAGATGAGGCTTGGTTGTTTGGTAGGAATTTATAAAGAGTGCATTCATTTTTCATTGCTTTATTTTAATAAGTCTTTTACTTTGTCATATTTGATTGTTTGCTTGTTATAAATATAAATTCACATGAGCGATTTTTTTATCTTTGATGATTTTTGTTTAAGCTACTTTTCTTCACAAAAATCTGCAATTTCGCAGATTGAATATTTTTGACATTAGCCAGTTAATCCAACACAAATGTGAGATATACAAAATTATTTTAATATTAGCTTTTTTTTATAATTAAATTAAAAGACTGATTAAATTTTGATTTTGCTTGGAATATATAAATATTCTTACATGTTAAAATCTATATTTTTTCTTCTTATATGTAAATTTTTAGTTTAAATACACATAAAATTTACAGAAGTAAAATTTATGTATTTTCGTTAACATAAAAAGGAAATATCTCGTAAGGTAAGTGAATAATTATGTATCAGCAATTTATATATATATATATATATATATATATATATATATATATATATATATATATAATCGAGTTAAAATCTCTTGCATTGGGTATCCATCTGTCCTAGGAATAGACCAAGGAAAGGTTGCATTGATAATATCTTGAATGATCTTAAGACAGTAAAGGTCACCAACTGGAGAATTAAAGTCAGGCACAGAGCTGTTTGGAGAGATATTGTGTAAACAGGCTAAGACCCAACCTAGGCTGTAGTGCCAATAAACAAGAAGTAAACAAAATTCTAATTCTACTACAAAAGATAGTTATTAAATAAATTTTATCTTTAAATTCAATTTATTAGCAGAATTTTGCAAACTATTACGGTATCGATTTAACAGTAGCTACAAAAGTACAGTAATAAGTAAAAAAAATTTTTTTTGTTCTTTGTGGAACTTTGGCGTTTAATAATGGATGTGTCCTAAAATTATACACATCCTATTGCCTATCAGGAATATTTATAGGCAGGGAGTTGTATTTTTATAATGTAAGAGCAGAAAATTTGAAAAACTATAAAACATCCAGGGCTGCAAAAAGAGAGGGCAGATTATCATCAGCTGACTGATTCTGTTTCGATTGTCAGATATCTTTTCTCCGTCAATGTTGATGAACAGAATGAGCAACCGGGGTAGTTAACATGTAGAAAGCAGGGAAGCAACATCGTGAATTGTTACTTGAGAGTGGTATCTATAAAACTAGAAGTTTTCTATTTTGAAAAGTGAAAAATATCTCAGTGGCTATTCGCACCCCCAAGAAGTGTTTCAGCTTCTGAATAAAAGTAGTGTATTATCACTTCTACAGACTGATCTACGGACACTTTAATAACAGAGATTGAAGAAATGGGCTGAGTCAGCAAATTGTTTCATGGCAAAAGACAAATTTTTCATATACAGAGTATTAAAATTTTCTATTAAATTATAATATGTCTATTTTTTATACTAGATAACAAATAAAAACCATCCATAATATCAAAATAAATAAAAAAACGTAATTCAATATAACAGGTCGCTATAAATTAATCATCATTTTTATGACAGTTTTGTTAATTATTTCGAGTTATATATAGCTGTTAGAAACTAAGTGAATAGTTTCATAAAATTTTAAATCTAACTTACGATAAACTAACGGTTGGTTATTTCCAGTGGAAGATGGTTACCTAGCTTCTAGAAGAAAATTTAATTTGGAAAATTGACTTATTTACTTAGCCTTGTTCAAAACGCTGTTTTGCAACAACAAATGATGTTATACATATAGATCAGATAATAAAAAATTGAATGAGATGTGTAATGCTTGAATTTGTTTTTTAGCCAACAAGTTATTATATATTGAATTCAATACTCTTTTCATCCAAATTCCGAGGTATTTTCTATCGGAAAAAGCGTAAACATGTACGTTGCAATAGACATAACAACAATTCTTTTTCAAAAATTGCAAAATGTCTTTTTTCTTTACTTTGGTTATATTAGAAATAAAGGAGAATCTGATATCATAAATATTTTTTTCACTATTCCCAGCTGTTAAGAATATATGACAATTTTAAAAGGATTAAAAGAAACAAACTTTCCTGTTCTTCAAATTTCAGAACAATTTGCAAAGCGGCATAAGGAATTTTACAGTCAGTAAAAAAAAATCAGCGTTAATGACAATTTAAATTAATTACAAATATTGCAGTAAAAACTGAAAATAACATATAATCTATGCTATTTATTATCTAAGGACTAAATAACAAGTACTAAATAGCAACTATCTAAGGACTAATTTTCATTATTCTCTCTATGCAGTAGCTCTTAATTCAATTTCGGATAAAAATTGGCGGACAACTAAGGATAATATTCAGAAAAATATGAAAACTTATTCTCAACTATATTTCCTTTATTTAAAACTATATTTCCTTTATTTATTGACAACAGATGCATTCTATTAAACTAATGAAAAATATTAAGGCACTATTTCAAAATTTTCTACAGCAAATTATGTTAATTCTTGTCTTAGTTAAAGAATATAGTCCAAATAATGGCTTGAAATTGTCAAGCACAATAAATATTTTATAAAGTTTAATTTTTGTTTAAGTATTTTTTGACAATAGAGTTAAATATTCCTACCCCTTTTTTAATCCTTTTTTTTCACATTAATAAATACTTGTTTAATATTGCATCAATAGCAGTTAATTTTACATATTTTTAATACAATACCTTATTACAATATTCCAGCTTTATACTCATTGGCATCGAACAAATTCAATTTAAGGTAAATAATTTTGAATAAGGCCTAAATTTTCTTTATAGGTTTGCTAAATAAAATAATTTTTTAGATTGAATTTTTTTAAAAATTACTTTCTTAAGTGATAAGAATGCGTCTAAAATAATGATATTCATTTTGATAAAAAAATAGCCCATTAATATATTTCTCTCACCAGCCTTATTGCGATCTTATCTTAAATAATAGACAATCGCGTGTAAAATGGGTAATCTGATTTAGTGAAGATTTTGATTGACAACTAACAATATAGTATGTATCTTTGATTAATAAATATAGAAGTTCATAATTTAAAATAATAGAGTTATTCTTAATTTTATAAATTATTATTAAATAATACAGTTCACTAAGTAAAAATAAAAATCGTAATTTACAATATTTGACAATGCAAAAAAATATATATATAATTTTGTTTATGCTATAAATGAAATGATTTTTCATTTCAAATATCCATTTACAAAAATTCTAGCATCCTTAACAAATAATATTAAGAACAAAATTTTTGATTTTCCTCATAAATATTTACATTGTATTTAAAAGTATTTATATGTCACAGTAAGAAAGAAATAAAAGAAAAAATCCAAATATTTTATTAAAAAATTCTTTTCAAAAATTTTTAAAAAAATGGAAAAATGAATGGAAAGAAATGAAGTTTGATAACAATCAAGTAAAACAAAATGTTGTACTAAAGTGAATTGATCTTTAATTTTTCGTCTCATTTTTCTGCACATGATTCTTCAAGTACTACTACATTGTAAAATCATTAATTGGTCAAAACAAAAAAAATTACTTACAATGCTTACAAAAACTATCATACGTACGAAAATAAAATTTGATAAGTTCTTACAAAATGTCAGAAAACAAAAATTTTAAAGAAGAGAGTTTAGAATTATTGAATAGAAAACAATAGCCATAAGTTAACCAAATGTTTAAATAGAACATAAAAAAAAAAACAAATAATAAAGTAGTTATTATAATTGCAATGAAAAAAATGAGTTTTGGAAATTAAATAGTTCAAAAACTTGCGAAAATATAAAATTATAATCTCTATAGCATACTTAAAATAATAATCTAAAACTTTATTGTAGTTAAAATATTATACCAACGATAAAAATAAATAAAATATTATAGCTGGAATAAAGGGTGGAGACCGCACTAGTTATAGATAACTGCGACTTACAAAACGACTTGTCATGTTTCGTAAATCGTAACTACAATTGTAAAAAATATAAAATAAAATTCTCCAAGATGAATTTTGCTTTATTTCATGGCTTACTATGCAAGTAATCTAAATATTAAAGACATTTTTATATATGAGATTTAAAGGATTTAATTCAGTGATCACCCTGGACTAATGGGTTACCATTAGCACACACACAGTAATGACACATTAGTCTAAACTGAAATTTTGAAAAGAAAAATTCTAAAATTAGTAATGTTATGTTTAAACTTAGAAAAGTTTCAAAATTTAAAAAAAATGCTAGCATAGTAAAAACTAGGCTATAAATTTATAGTAGTGGATTTAACAAGTCTAGAACAACAATTGTAAGATTGCAGAAGAATGCTGAATGAAGTATGGTTAAACTTCCAACAATATTATTTAAAATAACGGACATGGCTAGTCTATTCATGTAAACTACTGCAGGTGCTATTATAAATGTTTTACGAATTTTAGAAAATAAATCAATTAAATGAAGCACGTGCTTTGGAATTTCACTCTTACGAAACTAATGACAAGAATAAATATTACGGAACGTATATGTCAACTTATAAACAAGAATTTATTGTTATTGAATTAATGCTAGAAGAATATTCCAGAAAAGCAAATAATGTATAGAACATTAGATTGCGATGAAATAATAATAATCCATTTCATAAATATCATCCTTACAATTTTTATAATAAAAAAGACAACATCAATTTAGGCCAAAAATAATTCCAAACTTAAGTTATAAAGGAATTTTCTTCTATCAGAGAAGCAAAATATCTTGAAGTACCACTATATAAATAGATTAAAGACTTATACTAGACTAAAATAAATTAGATTTCGTATGTTGATCAAAGGAATCAAACTTATCAGGAAATTGATATCTTCATGATAAAACAATTTATTTTAGTCATGATTACACCATTTAACTACTGATTTCACACTTCAAAAGTTAGGTCATGTGGTCCCAATTGCACAACAAAATCGTTGCACTAAGAGCTGGCTAATTCCGGTCCAGTGTCTGACTTTTTCCTTCAACTAAGCAAAGATGAGTTGTAATAATAAGTAACGCCTCGAGTTAGAGTGTAACAGCCTATTATTCGGTAGCGCCATTTAGGTAATAATCTTTGGACAGTATCATTCTTGGTAAAGTTCAGCAGCGTGATTTACGAATTTGATTTCTGACCCTGACAAGACACACTTCCAGATAAATTGAGGAAACTTGAAATACTTTCAGACAAATGAAGCAGGAGAAACAATGGTAATTGGATAAAAGTAAAAAAAACCAAGAAAACTGGTGGTGGGTTAAGTATAACGTTAGTAAATCTGAAACGATATAACAGCCGAGTGAGAGAACTGAACAATGATTGAATAGTCTGCAGAACTTCAAAAATGATTTTCAAAGGACGAGGCACGAGCTGAGAACTGTAACCTTAACGGTGCGTAAACTTCATTTAAACAGCATTAATAAGAATTTAAATTACTTGATTAACTGGAAAATCTAGATGAAAGCTGCTTTGAGAATACTAAAGCATAATAATTTGCACACGTAAATGTTTTCTGAGAACTAAATTCCAATAATTTTTCTACTGTCAACCTGTAAAAAATTCTGCTTGCGTTTTCTTTCTTTTGAAATATTTATCTTCAAATGTCTTTTAAAAATTACCTTGAAGGAATTTTATTAAAAAATTACCCTATTTATAATAGAATGAAAAGTAATATGGAAAATAGCTTTTATGGTATTGAAAATCTTAAGTAATACATTTTAAAACATATTTTATTCTGTATTTAGAAATAATCTCAATCTTCGATACCCAGTTATTGAATGTTAATTTTCATCATCATATTTATTTGATGTAACTTTCAATAAGAATATGTTAACATTTCTGAAGATAATCTTATTAAATTGAACTTGCATGTTAATCAATTTAAACAAATATTATTATAACAAAATTTGTATACAACGCAAACTATTTTTCCTCGAAAATTAGTTAAAATAATTTCTATAATTTAAATCAAAATTATACTACATATTTGTGATATAGTACTTTTTTTAATATTTACATGAAATTTTATGATTATAATGAGATAGTTGAGAAAAATACTTTGCATTTTTAAGAATATGGATAAAATCATTAAGCTTTGCTAAATATACTGACACCTTCACAAATATGATTTAATTTCTTTATTTTAGTTAGAGTCGTAAACATTTGAAACCATTAAATATTTTTGGCTCATATATAAAAAAATTAAATTGTAAGCCTATAATATAAATATTTTTTGTAAACTAAATGTCAAAGCTTTAAAAATTAACATCGATATTCATATTGAAGTAAATTCTTGATTAGGAATGAAATTTATATGTTGTTAAATAAAGGCAATATTTTAAAATTATATAATATCAAAGAGTCAATTCAAAATTTAAAGTTTGCGGATCATTGTAATGAATACTTATTCTCTAATTATTCGAATAAACTCCGGCTTATCTAACACGACAGTAAGAAAATCGCGAATTTTTTAAGAGGGCTATCGTAAATTTTAAAAATACGATTTTATATAATAAACAAAATAAAATTAAATTAAAATAAACTGATTCAAAAGTTATGAATTCATTTTACTTTTTCAACTTTTTTTAGTTTTTTTTTCAAATTATACTAAATATATAACAATATATTTCCCTAAAGTATATTATTTATTTTCAATTTAAAATTTTAAATTAATAAATTTTAGATGACAGCAAGAAACATTAATGTAGGAAAATTTTGCTTATTTCAAAGATATTTTCACATATTTTCGTTTGCCATATTAAAATTGAAAAACACACAAAAATATAAATTAATTTAAAAATTCTGGGTAGACATATTACGAAAGCTTTCAGAAAACACTTTTGAGAAGTCTGCAGGGAAATCATGAGGAACAATCAGGAAAACTAGAAAACTGCCTCTTAATATATATAAACTACTAATCTGAAAAATACAAGCCGGATTATATTATTCAGCAGCCACGCCTTTTATTTCATCGATTTATGAGGAAATGTAATGGTTAATGTCATATGCTTGCATTCAGTAATGTTTGCATGTAATACTGCATGTTACTTTATAATCACATAGAAGTTTGTTTTTTTAGGAATCAGTATGGATTACTGGTTAATGTTATTGTGTGTGATAAAAGCATTATACTTCTTCCAACATGAAAGATTTGTGGGTAAAATCATATTTCGAGTAAGAAAAGAATTTTACTTTAATTTGGTTTGTTTTTAACAGTTTGGGATTGTAGGTATTTTTTTTTCGCTCTTTATATCAAGAATATCTAGCACAGATAATCATATTTCAGGCAAAAAATGCGCTGAAGATCATTAATTCATACAATAATCTGAAGAACATCGATCGTCCATTTAGGCATTAGGTAATACATAAAAATGCATAAAATGAGAGTACACATGTAAAAGACGTCAAAATAAAAAGTCCAAGAAACCCAAATTTTGCTATCAACAAGAAACTATATAACAACTACATGATAAAAGTTACTTTGATAAAGCATTAGTGTTTCCTTAAACACGAGTTCAGTTATAATAATTATTTCTTTGCTTTTACACTACGGATAGATATGCAATTGGGAGCACTCTATTACGGAACAGAATTTTGAAATTTTGGCGATCCCAAAAAATGAGTCAATGTACGCGATGAGAAAATTTATTCGTAGTCATACAAACAATAGCGTTGCTCTTCCGACAACAGCGTTATTAAACGATATAATTTTGGCAATAAACTGTGCACAAAATTTTTAATCGTGTAGTCTAAAAATCAATTTCAGATTTTTTTAAAAATCAACTTTTTTGCTGAATATTTATTAAATATGCACTGAGGAACAATATGAAGCGATTTGGTGTATTTTTGAAGGAATCTGCGCCGTTTTTCTTGCTGACAAATTTTTACAGATGAACCAAAATAACTTGGAATATTTCTATTTTTCGGTTTCTCTTTTTATGATAACTTTTAAATACTATATATACCAATATAAGAATAATATACCATAAAGACATATACCAATATAAGAATAACTTGCAGAATGCTTATAACTAATATTATAAAAGACATAATTCTTAAAAATATATTTAATACTTCTCAGTTTGTTTGAAAAAACTTAAAGATTTCTTATCATAAAAAACAGACTGGGAAAAAGGAATATTCCAGAGGAGCACGTCTCCTGGCGATTGTTTCGAGCGAATTAACTTCTCTCCGGTCTGGCGCCGTTTCGGCACTTCAGGGTTGCAGCAAATTTGAAATCGAGACCTTAATCTGATGTCATTCAACTAAAGGCATGTCGTAATAGCGGGAGAAAAGGAATTATATCTGGATTTTCAAAGACGTTGTCTCGTGACCTGCTTTAGCTCTCGTGCACGGGCATACTTATCTTGTTGCCCAAGTTATTGTTCGAAAGAGCTCACTGCAACATTTTTATTGGATTCGGAATAATATTACATTGCTGCACTGAAAGATAGTTAGAAGGATTTAAAACTTATAAAAACGAGATTGTGGTATAGGTTTCATAATGAATGAATTTTGCATCTAGAGAAATAATATATTAAAAAACATCTTGTTTGATATGTAGGTTAGTTACATACTAATTTAAGTCACTAGCTAGAAATGTAGCGATACATAAGTAGTATATCTGTAAATGTTTCATAATTAGTCTTAAAGTGTCCTATTTAATTTAATTCATAAAGACAACTAAAATTGAAATTTGTGTAGCCCAGTTGATAGGGGTATCCTCTTTCTTTATCTAAAGATAGTGAGTTTGAATCCCGACCCAACCGAAAAATACTTCGCTTGTGGATGCTGAGGGCAAGTAAAAAGGTTGTGGTCGCAATGTACGCCATGTAAAATGATGCCTCTAAGGGTTGCATATTAAGTCTGGGGTTTTCTTGCTTAATCTCTTCTGCTTCTAAATTACAAAGATCCATCCAACTTCAGGGCTGCGATGGCACACCCACTTGTTGCCCCACTATATCAGTTGCCATCCCATCCCTTTTAGTGCTGAAAGGTGGCAATCCTAATAGCCGAGCATAGCATAAAAAATTGAAATTTATGAAAATAAATATATTTAGGTCTGGTTCAAAGAAATTTTAATTAACGCTGACAATTGAGTAAATGCATTTTAAACTAAAAAGTCAGTTAAAAATGCATTTACTCAGTAGTAATACTCTGTGAGTTGATTTATAGAACAACACTATGTATCTGCCAGCTTGCCGTCATTTACATAGAAGAGAAAATATACACTCACCAATCTAATCTGATGATTAAGAAAGAGAAAAAGTAAATTTTAATAAATGCTGCCAGCTTAATTAGTCTTATTAAGCCTTAGATAAACTGTCCTGGTGATAAACGCAGTTTCCTGCGAGCGTGAAACTAGTAATAAATTGTTATGATGATTATATTTTACTATTGAAACTATTTTCAACAATATTTTTATTTTATATTTTGATTTTTCATTTATAATATGGTTTGATTTAGTCCTAAAATCAAATTATTCCTCCAATTAAAGATTTAATATTTAATGTTAAAAACATCTTTCTCAAAATTACTCACTTATATGGAAGAAAAAAATAATCCATTAATATTTTAAAAGTCTTACGTAAATATTGAAAATTTAATTAGAATATTGAATACATATACAAAAATGAATTCATTGATTACAAAAAAATCCATAATTATTTTGATTTCCTTGCAATCTTGAACTGAAATTTATGCGATAATCGAATTTAGATTTGAGCGTTATATTAAATGATGTATCCTTATAATTACATAGCTAACAGGATAACTTAACAAGTGCTTAGGACTTGATTTTTTTTACTTAAACATACTTGAAAAGTATGGTGAAGATTTTTTCAAAGCCTTTTGCAAAATTTGTGATTTTATTTATGGATAAAAAAATCTAATTTTAATTATTAAGGAATGCATAAAAACTGTCTCTGCGGTACTATCGCAGTATATTGTGCCTACACTGGTCAGTCAACTCATTCAGTGCATTCACCTGAAGGAGAAGGTGGTCAGAGATTTCGACGCCTATCACATTTCCAAGCAGGCAAGCCTTTTACAGCGGCATCTTTAAGTGCTATCACTTGAACAAAAGGTTGTTTACCTGGTGGGTGTCCCATCTTTCGTTTTCTTAAGTAATCAAATCCCAGCTTCCTAGTTTGTAGCAGGAGTTGAGTAGATTTAGTTATAATACAAACTTTCTTAGTCAGCCAAATACTTATAAGAAATCATAATAATGTACATGATTATAGCGAAATTGGACACTTTTAGAGTAATGCATTATAAGAAGTCATTAGGTTGCGTTTGTATCTAACATGGAGTCTAGAACAAGTTAAGAAATGCTGTTAGAAAATGAGGATTAATCCTCATGGACCCGCATAGTAGTCTCAGTTATTTATATAATTAAATTTAAGATTTATCCTCACAGAATTTTACAATATATTAGTTATTTTCTTTTGATCAAATGTTAATCAAAAACATTCTTAATCATAAAGATATGATTAAAAGACAGTTAAAATTATTTATGTTTAAATTTTAGCTTTTTTATTTTAATATAGCATATAGGTATAATATTATCTCTTACCGATCGAACACAATGTTATTTGATCTATGGTGGTCCGGTTAACATTGGAACATCTATGAAAATCGTAAAGAATTCATTTGGTCACGACATAATGGCTCTCATATGGTACAATAAACATATTCCCTACAATGGCTTATTCAATATGGTATACTTCATACGACTTATTTCCTAATATGGTATCACATAATTTTAATTCCTATTGCCAAACTAATATTTTGAGATCTTTTTCCAGCAAAATCATTCTCATGCGTCTTTAGTTTGCGTTCTTTTTTTTTTTTTTTTTTGATCGGTTCTTTTTTAAAACATTTTTCTTATTTTGTGATTCAGATTGTGTTCTTAATTGGAGAGCCCTTCGAGTGGTGGATGCACTGCAGGTGTGGAAATTTTGGATTTTTTAAAACAATTTATGTGAAATTTGTGCATTGTATTCTAATTCCAGTCTTACAGTCTATGAATAAAATTATAATCCATAACTACAAGCAGAATTGTTGTAAAGTACTTCTGCAAGGATTGTTGATGGCTATGAATCGCGCCACAAGAAATTGACGTTACTGACGCTTATTTTAACATAGAGTTAAAAAAAATTTAATTTTTTTAAAACTAAAGGAAGCCGAAGACATTTAACGGGACGGCGTGAAAAAATTCATAAATTCATTCTTAAACTTCGGCAAAAAAAAAAAAAAAAAAAAAAAAAAACAAAAATTTATTCCGAGACGTTTTGAATGTGGTTCCAGCTATAACTTGTACATAAGACGTGAAATATAATTCACTGGAACATAATGAGTAAGAATGAAAAAGAGTTTTCTGATATCAAACAAAAAAAATGTGGTCGTTCTACAATAATCTCCAAAACAAAGGAACCAATAGCTTACAAGATTGATATATTTTAGAAAAAAAATGTATAAAAAATAGAAAAAAATCTGTTTTTCATAATTCAGTTTTGAAACAGAAAAAAGTAAGATTACTTTACTTAATTTTTCATAAAGGAAATGAAAGTAAAAATTACTTTTATGTATGAATTTTATTTGTCTCAAGCGTATTTCTTATGTAGTGTACACTGAATAATTTTCGTGAAACACTTTAAGATGAGTCAGCAGTTTAATCAAAAAAATGATACTAACTTTCTTCTATTTTACGAAATTTTGATTTTAAGAGGTATTTTACCTGTTTTTTTTAAAAAATCTACTACATTATAATTTTAATGTTTATCTTTATTATAGAATAATTGGAGTTTATATAACCAAAATGTACTTCCATGCTATTTAGGTTTCATCATTTTCCAATAAATACCTAATGTTTTTTAAAATAAAAAGTAAGAAATAGACAAATATCTCGAAGTAAAATAAGACATAATCAGCCTAACAATACTAAAATAAAGAAATAAGTTCTTTAGCAGATTTCTCATGTTATGCGCAGATTAACTAGAGTAATTCTTTAAAAAGTCAGAAATTGTCAAATTTCTCAAGTTATTAAGGATTATCTCTTATAGGTTAGTTACTACTCAAAAAAGTCATTTGCTCTGTTTCTGTAATCCTAAATAGTCATATTGATAGTTATTTTTTAAAGTCTAAGCAATCAAAGGAATGTAATTAAACAGTCAATAAAGAAACTGATAAATAGAGGATTAAGAAACCTTAAAAGCTGTAACACAAAGAATCAAATGGTTTAAAATATTATTACCATTTAAGAAACTATCATGTTAATTAGTTTTCAATATCTACGGAATCATTAAATAATCATCAAAGTAGTTGATAGAATCAATTTCTTAGCTGAATTTTAACAATAAAAAAACTGTTAATGTGCACATTAAATAAAATGCCGAAAGCTCTTATTCCATATTTTAACGGAGCAAACAAAATTTCTAGATAAGTGCACATTCACTAAACAACTTAGCTTTAGCTGCAACATATTAAACATAGACAAAACATAATATTTACCAAATGTTTAAATAATTAATTTCATAATTTTTTCAAATATAAACAAATTTATAAAATATTGAAAAATATTTTCCATATACTATTTATTTTCAATAGGTTGAGAAACATAATGTGAGCAACATTCAATGTCTATTAAGTTTCTACAAGTTATTTAAATGATGATTCTCTTTCTCTCGCATATGCTTCTTTTATCTCACCAACAAACTATTCTGCCGATATACAAAGTAAAAAAGAATCCTCTTTTTGCGTGCTGACGCCTTAAAAGACATTTCAATTAATGTTTAGTCATGGGATACGACTTTCATTAGGAGGTAAAGAAAATTGCCAAAACCAAACAAAGTGCGCAAAAAAAAAAAAGACCACAAAGCCCAACAACCCTTTCAATTTTCGGCGTTCCACAAGAGTGACTCTGAAATGTTCCTTAAATCCTTATTCGACTGCCATTCAAACGCGATTAACCTCCAAAATGAGGAGAGAACGGAAAAACCAGGTATAACAGAGATTAAAGCCGAGTTAAGTGGAATAATGTCCATTGCAGCAAATCCGCTTTAACTTGCAGGGAAAGGAAGTAACAGGGTGGCAAGTCGATATGGCTCTTTTTGGTAAGAAAGCATCGCTGTCAGTATTTGTATCATTGAACGAGTTCTATTATTTGATGTATCACATCAAAATCCACGGGAATTGTAATCTCCTCAATAGTCTCATTTATAGTGCGTCATCTCACTGTATTTATATCAAAGGGGTTTATTTTAATTTTGAAATAAAATTAGTCTTAGCAACAAAATTTATTCAGATCTTCAGAAGGAAAAAGAAGAGTTTTGAATTCAAAATAAGAAAGAGGTATTAAACACCGCGCGCGATTTACTTGGTAATTACAGGAAAATTATATGGTAAGATATAATTGTTTATCTGATTTAACTGTTATGGTAAATTTTTGTTAAATAAAATGTTAACATACTAAAAATCATGTTAATATACTTTCAAATATTAATTTTAGGAATCAAATTTATAAATGTTTTCTGGCAGTTCAATTTTGGCATACTTTTTTTAAATATTTAAATAAAAAGTTAATATTTTTTTTAACTAACACCAAGTTTATCACATTGTTTATTTTGAAAAAATTAAATTTAAAGAATATTTACTATACTTTTTGAAAGCAAGACATTTTGAGAGATATCAAAAAAAATCTTAAATATTTTTGTAACTCATCACTTCCTTTTCATACTGAGATCAGATAAAGAGCAATGGAAAATCACAACAATTAATTTGTTAAGGAATTGTACTCACACACAAAGTATAAGGAATCACTCTCAATTTATAAAAGTATGATTCTCAGGAAAGCATAATATCATTTTGTGTCACTTAATATATTTAGAGTTGCTTAAGTTGTATAAGTATACAGCTATGGATAATAAATTAAATCAGGGGCACACACACACAGTAGCACATGTGGGCCAAGACATACAGTGCCCATATCTGTTTTCCAGACCCAGGGATTTGGGACGATAAAGCATATGTTCTGTTTAGGTGGTCAGCCTAATGTGAAATCCCACAAGTGCTTAGTTCTTCCAAGTATGTTTGGTATTCCTTTCCTCGACTCACCGTAGGGACGACCTTGCCAATCAGAGAATCGAACCTCAGATCTATGCCTTGCGAAGCCACCGGACCTCTTTACTGATAATAACTGAGCTAAATTTAATAATAAATGCCGAATAAAATATTTTTGCTACAAACACCTAAATTTTTAAATGCCTTAAAAATAGCTACATTTAAATAGAACTGAATACATTGAATATTTTATACAATAAAATAGAAAAAAAGAACAAAGCAATCAACTTTTTGGTTTTGAAATAATTGATATTGGTTTTCCAATTTGTGGTATTTTGTCTCCTGTGCATAAATCACTCTTTGAACATGACCTTATCATCCTGTTGAATACTCTAAAAAATTTCACCTCCTCAACCAAGTGTGATACTACATTTCCGCAAATTTTTGCCGTGCACATCGCTTCCAAGCTGACGATGCATGAAAGCGTAAGAAAGATAAAAATAAAAAATCTTACACAAAATTAGAAGAATTCTTGAAAATTGAGAAAATTGATATTTTTTTATTATTCATTTCTTTTTATACAATAACATCCGATAACTGTTAGAGATTTTTTTTTTCTCCCTGGAATCTTAGAGACCTATTTATTTTTCTGTATTCAACATCAGAGAAATATAAACCTGTGCTATGTTCTAATTTTAAGGATTTGCTCGAAAACTACCGTTTATTTTACACTTCAATGCACTGTCACAAGCAGGAGGGTATTAACTTACTTTCTTAAGTAAGAATAACATTTTTTAAAAACTTCTTTAAATTGTTTTCAACTCAACTTCAAAAATGTGTCAAAAATGAAAGATTTGCCAAATTTTAATATCCGTTTCTTACAATATCCGCTTTCGAGTTTTTTTAAATAATTTTCCAGGCAGCTCGTAATCACATATTCTTAAAACCCGGTAGTTAGAGTGTTTTATTTATCTTACAATTATTATATGTGATAGAATGATACTGTACACATGAATATTAATTCTCTCTCTCTTATTTGTGGAAATAAAATAATATTTACTTACTTTATTATGCGGATTGACAGTGAAATAAATTTTACTGTCATAAATTCATTTTAAAAATATTTGTTTAAAAATACATGATAAACGCAATATTCTATAAAAAAATATTTTGGTTATTTTTCTTAAATATTCAAAACTAGGTAAGCAATTCACAAAAAAATTGTTTAAAATTTCTAATACATTAATTAATCTATATTTTTTATGTTATATGATGCAATGAACTCCGTATAATGAATACAAGGTATTAACATCAATTAGATGTAATAATTAATAAATAATGTAATTTTATATAATAATAACCAATATATAAATCTTATGTAATAATAGTTTATTAATCAATAACATAAATTTAGATTTATTAATAACATCAGTAATATTTTATTATTAAATAGTATAGGAAGCATGTTACTTATTTTTATAAACATTCTAAAAAATAAGTAACATTTCCCACCTATACTTTAAAATAAATGTGTTTGACTTGACACCAATAATCAGCTTTTCAACATTTTGGCATCAAAAATCTATAACTATCAGTGATCAAGTTTCTAATATATTTTTAAGGATGTGATTGTATAACAAATTACGTCTCTAATTACATGTTGGAACCCAAAGAAATACGTTATATAAAATCTCCCAAGTTATTCAACTTAAAATATAAAAGTTTCTTGTAGTTTTCAGATTTTAAAATCAATATTTCAATACTATACTCAAGTAGATAAAATATAAACTTTAGTATGATAAGTTTGATTCAGACTGGATAAGAATGTTTCTTAAATTTTATTAAAGGTATTAAAGAGATTTCTTAGGTTCACTCCAGTTGACTTCTTATCAGTAAAAAGTATACATTCACCTTATTACCTTTTCCACAGTTATAATTTGGACACAAGATGTGCTAAACAATCTATTTAAACATTTATCGTAAGCTATTATTGATTAATATTTACTTTTAATAGCTTTCGAATTTTTTAAACTTATTCATTATTTCTAGCTTCATCTACATTTTGATTTTATTGCTTAAAATTGTTTAGGAGAAATAAAATAAAGGGAAAAATTATCAGTCATAATTTAAATATACGAATTATTTTAATATATAGTAATAATAATTTAAAAATAGCGCAATAATAGTTTAAAAATATAGCAATAATTTAAATATAAGAAAACATAAAACTGATTGATTGATTCGTTTTGTGAGAGTTCCAATATGCAGCACAAATCTGCTCAGTACAATATTTAGAATTTAAAATTAGAAGTAGGAACTCTGCGACAAATGACCAATTAAATTTATAAAAAAGAGGAATGCATTACATTAACTTAAAAGCTTCTAAGACAATGAAATAAATACTATTACACATATCATTTAAATTTGAGTTTTTTTTTTTTTTAATTTTCTACGTTTTAGAAAAATCAGATTGAGAAGTATGAACTGAATACACAATTCCCAAGAATTTACTTGAAATATTAGCCCAAAAATTCTCAAACTCATCGCGGACAGTTTTTGAATAATTGAATGAAATATCGATGCAGTTGTAATGAATAATATGTAATGACAGCCAAAATAGTTGATAAAGTTATCTTATTGCATTTCAAATGCACTACATATATTTGTAAATTGTTATACATAAATAATGGATTAACTGGTTAAATATAATGAATGGCTTGTTAGATACTAAAATAAAAATATCAATAAATTATTAGATTTAATCATTTAACTTATAAAAAACATGATGAACCAGTTTTAAGAGAGCAACTGTCAGACAGGTGAACTAAGGAAAAACAAAAAATACCAACTAAACAACATGTAATTTTAACTAAATAATTAAATCATTAGACGCCCAGATGTTACTTTCTTACAATAAAAGACAAGTTATTAATCATCTAATGAAATAAATTGCAAATAATTACCCATAACATGGAAATAAGAAAAACACAGTAGACTGCATTACACCTGATTTCTGAAACAGTGAAATTGATGAAATGTTTCGGGCATTTAAAAGATTATTCATGTTAATAATAACTGAGTTTCCTATTAAAAGAAATTGATATTTCTGGTCAAGAGTCCTGATATTGGATTGTCGATGATGGAAAACTGTGTCAAGGAAAACTCAGAGCGATCAAGTTTAGCAACTGTGAAAGAAACCAGGAGAATGAGGACGTGGGGAGAAAACTGCTGCCTGTACCTAAACATTGAAAAACTACCGAAACCTGATATTAAAAAATAAGCATCGCGAAAAATTGGGTAATGATTTACATAAATCTAACCGGTGTTATGCGAGTTTCGTTGCATTAGAAGCTGAGGCTGTAAAACAAGTTTATGCACCGATGTTAATCCGGACAGTTTCGGAAACAAGAAATAAAATGCACAGCAAATTATAATTTACCTAAATTATTATAAATTACAATTTAAATGGAAAATTATTCCTATTTATGGAAAATTTTTAAATTATTGGAGAAGTTACTTACCGTACAATTTAGTGACTGTTTTCTTTAAAAAATTATTATAAAAACGTAAATTAGTAAAAACGGAAGTCAAGAAAATTGGTTGATTTTTGATTACTTATAATTAACTGCCAGTTTGGCAAAATTATATATATATATATATATATATATATATATATATATATATATATATATATATATATATATATATATATATATATACATATATGTGTGTGTGTGTGTGTGTGTGTGTGTGTGTGTATGTATATAGTATAACCAATTACATAAAACACAAGCCAATAATAGTTTAAATATCAGAAAAAATATTAGAATAAAGCAATTCGTATTTCTTTATTATGATTATTCTTTTGGAATTTATAACATTTTCTCTTAGTAGCCTTCATTAGAATACAGTTTGTATTCAATATGTAAACTAAATAACAATAATTTTACAATGATATATTTTACATTCAATCACTATTGAAAATTATTGAAAAATAAATATTTAATATTACTTAAAATAAAAGATTCAGCTGAAATATTCAATGTAATTTTGAGTAAGAGATGTAGTTCATAATTCTTTGTAAAAAATTAACGTGAATGCAACCGAGCAATTAAGAAGATGTTTTCCAATGAAGCTGTTTTTTTAATAATAATAATAATATAGGAAGAAAAACTATATTTTCTCATTTTGTATGGGGAAAGTGAAAATTAATTAAATTACAAACATAATACGCTGAATCACATTAATTTAAAATGTAAATTTTATTTACTACTAAAGTAGCGGTTGATAAATTCAGCTTCGAGTAGTTCCAATTTTTTTATAACAAATTAAGATGTACTGTTTGTAATACTCTAATTACATATAAAATTCTAGTGAAAATCTTTATAAATATTTTGATTATATAAAAATCTAAAGAACTGCATTAGATTTCTTATAATTTGATTAAAAATTGATAAAAAGAGAGAGTCAAAGAATACTTTGAAAAATGAAAGATATTATTTAAAATTATAAATTGTTATTTTAAAACAATATTCCGCCTTAATATTCAAGATAAATTAATTATATTATAAACAAAATATATAACAATTTTATTTTCATGTTTGCTAAGATGAATGACAAATCGTGTTAGGTTAATTTTGAGGATATTTAATACAAATTTCTAATGATGAATCCAAAATAATTATGCAAAATATTTTTAAAAAGAATCAGCTGTTGAATCATCTATTCTAATATCCGTCCTCGCCAACATTTTTGCTATTTTATGAATATTAGCTTATTCATGAAAGAGAAAAACGAGGAAGAAATTCCCATTCTAAAACAGCACAACTTAAGCATGAATTATTTATTGACGCTCGCGTGCTGCATTCTGGACGCAAATTCTTCAATACCGGTTTATGCTGGTTGTTTGCACATCCACGACCGCACAATGACTTTATTTGGGTCGTAAAAGATTTATTTTTAACTAACAACTTGAAGCGAAAGAAAAAAGCCTTTGGTCAAGTAACAATGGAATTTTTTTTCTCTTTTATCAATGGGTGAGAGAAAAGAAAAACGACGATTTATCCCAAGAATGCTGGCACTTTTATGTGAACAATTGAAATAAGGATTTTTATAGGTAAATGTTTGCTATTTAACCTGAATACATATTTTTATCCACTTTTAAAAACTTAACTGTATCATATGCTGCGATAAATCATTTTTATGCGCATAAAGTAAATCATGAATTGAATTATTTATATTTGCCAGTATTTATTTATTTATTAGGAAAATATTTTAAACTGTTTAAAGAAAAAAATGTTTCTTGTACTTCAAGTTTTTGAATTTTTTGCTAGATAGAGTATATAATAATTTAAATATCTTAAAAGTAATCAATATTTTTACATGCTGAATATCATCTGTTAAAATTCAACCTTAGATTACTCAAATTTTATTTCATGCAATAATTTTTGACTAGCATAATACATAATGAGTTTATAGTATATTTTTGTGATTAAATACTTTTAATTTTCGAAATGTTGATACAGCAAAAAGAAATAAATATATAGTTTTTAGCAAAATATATAAATGTATTTCTTAGTGGTTAAAATTATTTTTTTGTTTTTGTCATGATTAATTTAAGTGATAATTAAAGAGTTTTTAATTAAAATACTTGATTTGATATGAGAAAACATTCCTACGCAAACTTAGTTTAATTAGCATTTATATAATAGTTTGAATTCTATAAATTTATTACTGTAGGATGAATCTTAAGTGGGATTACCATACGTCACGTGAGAAGTTTCGTGATCATGCAACGCCTTCTAAGAGACTTGTGCATTCAGGTCATTAAAATAATTTCTATGGAGTCAACAGTAATTACATATTTACAAGATCCACCTAATTTAAATGACCAAACTTGAAATATATTTTAATTCTATTAAATTATGAAAAGTAACAAATCGAGCTTTAGATTATTCTAAAGTTGAAAAAAAGAGAATTATTAAAAAAGTTAATCAAATTTTAATTCTACAGAATATAAAAAAGAAAACTATTATCAAATCACTCAGTGCCGTTTGCTAAAAATATTTTACTGGAAACTCAAATAAAAATTTAATTTATTTGGCATGATTTTCATTTATTATTTTGAAGAAAACCAGAAAAAATACGAAAGAAATATTTTTTCTTCGTCAATAAAATGAACGGGAAATTGAATATATTTTCCTAACTTCTTAAAATAATCTAAATTTTAAACTTTCGGGGCATCTCATTTTAGCTCACCCAATAAACTGCATTTCATTTCTATTTAAGTAGTAATTTTCACCAAAAACTATTGTATATTTTTAGAATAAGGTCCAAGTACGAGTAAACTTCCAATAATAATTCGAATAGAACTACTGAATTGAGCAATGGTTTAGGAATGCCAGTTTCCCAAATAAACTGCACAATTTGACTATCTTATTTCCAGAAATTGCTTTAATGTACCAAAATTGTTCATGCATGTTAAGCAAGAGATTCCTCAGCAATTTGAGGAATAATGTAAAAGAAATCACCATGTTATTTAACTAATGCATGGTGCCACAAATGAAAGTTATTGCTCGTTGTCTTTCATCTGTCAAAGGAGATCTCCTTGCAAAGTAGAGGACGACGACAATTTACACAGTCGGAATGTCTTTTCTAAATCCTCTAAGGGCCGAAAATATTATTCAACGCGCAGTTCCTCACGACACTTTGCGTTCAGAATGAGTCCATTTTGTCAGGCATGGGTGACAGCATGCAAATCGGCAGTCTTTTGTGTCTGGATTTACCAGCAGTGCTTCCCTCCACCGCTGGCTTCTTAAAGGAAGGAGAGCTTGGCATGTTCCTTTCAATTTGAATTTCCTAGAACAGATTACTTTGTGCATCTTGAATAGCCGCCAATAAATCTCAGAATTGCTAACAATAACAATCATCTTACGCCTTGGCATAAAATCACTGGCATATTCGCTTTGTTGACTGTGTTAAGCTACTGAATGAAATTTGGCGAAAAACTCGTAAGAGATGAGATAGGATTTCCAGGCAAAAATACTTTCATGGAATAACAGAAAAAAGTAATTTAAAATACCGTTGCTCACTGCTTTAAAACGTTGTTGAATACTTAGAAGAAATTTAAGATAAGCTGTATCATCACTTGAAGACAATATTTTTATATTTTGAATATCTTAAATTATATGAATTTAAGTTCAAATATATCAAACAATACTCAGTCTACTTTTAGAATAGATTTTTTTAAAAATTTCTTATGTTTATTTTTACAAAGCTAAAGATGTTTAATTATTTAATCTAGGAATACTAACTAATATTACATATAGTAAAAGGTATATGATTTTAAACAAATCCAGTCTTTTTTTGTCAAGAGGAAATGTTATTATGTACTCTTTTCTTATGTAAAAATAAATATTATAATTCAATAGAGGGGGACAAGGACGATTAGTTATAGTTAATGCAATCCTAATCAACTACTAATTAACCTTTTAAAGGATTCCGTTTCAACTCATCTAAAAAAAATTAAAGATATTTCCTTAAAAAACTTTTTTAATACAAATCATATCCTAATGAATGGACTACGAAAAAAACAATTTCTTTCCACTCAAATAATAACTATGTGGTAGGGGAAGTTAAATGAGAATAATATTTTGTTCTTTAAAATTGTATACCAATGTTTTTATGTTAGTCTGAAAATATCTATTCTTGTAAATTTTCTCCTTAGTATCAATCTAAATGTAGAGCATCATGTTACAAGAAAAAAGTTTCAAGTCAATAAAAATCATGCGCAGTATCATTAGTTTGGATAAATATTCTCACAATCTGTCAATAAATGGCTTGCTTCAGAAAATGATAAAATAATCCCTTTTTTTTTTTAAAGATTATGACAAAGAATCATAGTGTGCATTAATTCTCAGGTTAACCATAGTAATAAATTTGCTCTTATGCAGCCCAAAAGTAGATTTTTTGCATCTTCCGATTCAATGAGAAGAAGGGAAAAAAATAGAACCTTGTTAAGTTCGATTATCACTTTAATAATTCGAAGACATAATGGACGCTTTCCTTGAATCAAATCATCTATAATGACAGATTAAAGAAGAAAAACAGCGTGAAAGATTTCACAACCACCTGCCGACCTGCATGAGATTCACATTTACCTCAATCAAAGAGCCCTTCATTGCGATATTAGTGAATGGGCGAAAGGGAAAAACAATGAGTAAACCCGATGAGGGGTAGGGGAACGGACAGGAGACAAAAGAGCAGCGTGTCTCACACATGAGGGTGCTCCTCCTCCTAACATATTTTACGGTTCAGTAGGTACTTCAACTCCTTTTGAATAACATTTGCACTCTTTCTGCGAACAATCGCAGTCGATTAAGAAGAGAGGAATGGATAATCTCTGAAACCACCTGCTTACATTAATAAATTAAAAAGCGCGTCGAATGTTCAAGGGAAATTTACATAGGAAGCCTTTTTATTTCATTGATGTCAGAGAGTAGCTTTTTATTTGGCATGAGTCTAATTATCCTTTAGGTGCTGAAGCCTTGAAGAATTATTTATTTTATCTGTCACATCAAATTCTTTAGAAAAAAGTGGTACTTTATAGAAATTTTGCTGATTGCAAGACACACAGATATGTAGCACTTTCGTTAGATTTCACATAATTTAATTTCTAATCACATCAAAACAAAAAATATTCCTTACAATTAAAAATATTAATACAAAAAAGTGAAAAACTAAATGCAAGTTTGTTTTAAAATTTAGCTTTACGAATATGTTGTATCTCTATGCCTAACGAATGTTTTTCGAGGACTATTTGAAAAATTATGATTTTCCTGTTCAGATAAACTTTGACTGATGTATCCCATTTAATATATATATATATAAATATATTATCGTATTTTTAAAAATAAAATGTCATATTATTCTCGTATCAAATTTATGGCCAAGTATCTTCCTCTCCAGAAAGAGTATAACAAAAAGTAACATTTTGTAAAGATTGTTAGATTTTTAATTAATAATCAATTAAGAGTAATGCGATTTCTAAGATCAAATTATTTATACTCTCTTAGATTTTGTAAAGTCTGCAAGAATCCGTTATCATTTTGAATTCATATTTCAACTTTTAAATCTTTTCATTGGCCAAATAAATCTCTTAACTGACATTTATAGTATTCCTTGCGGCTGTTTAAAAGTGAATTGTAACAGAGATATTTTAACAAAGTCATTAGTTATGAGTTACACTCATACTTATTAAGATCGTGCGGCAACGTTCATATTCCTTAATTTACCTTTTAATTCTATCAATTGGAATATCTATTGATTAATTTTATGAATAAGAAATTTTAAAACATCTTAATCCATAAGTATGTCTAAATTAATTTAGTTACTTTTCCTGTGAGTTTAGTTTGTTGACTAAAAAATAAACAAGCTGGAGTATTACATACTAAATATGAAGTATGATATTGGATAAAAACACTTTTTTTTTATTTTTATGCTTTTTTATTCAAAAAAAAAGTTTTTTATTCCCTATTTTTAAAGTAAACTTACAGAAAATCAATATTTACATTAAAGCAACATTTTTACAATATTAATATTTTATTCACCTTATTTTTTAAATCAAATTTAAAAAATTAATTTAATTTTCATAAACTATTGCGAATTAGACTTTTTCAAAACAAACTTGCTATTTGTAAGAACATTAATATTCGCCCTAATCATATAAAGTTTTATTTTGGTGTTAGAATAATATTTTGCTGTTGCATAAAATAAAAATGAAGAAATTAATTCACCTAACTTAAATTTTAATACATTATGTAATTGATAATTTTTTGAGTTTTCAAATGGATTATAAATTTAATAGAAAATAAGTTTGTATAATCCATCATTATTATAAGATATAACAATGCCAGCTGCAATGAAGGAATCATAATTTTTACACAAGACAATACAAGCATTAACAAATTTTAATGCATTTACTTAGAATCCACTTAGCAGATATTTTACGAATTGCACAATAAAGAAAATATGTTAAGAAACGTAGTGAAAGCACAATGCTAAAATGTGCAATTTCAGAACTAAATAAATAATCGCTGCTTTCAGGACAAAATTTCAAGAAAAGTTTTAAATCAATTAGAATGGCTTAGATATTAAAATTCCCTTGTACATTCTCGTTGATAGTTTTAAAAATTACTTTTAATGGTTTTAATCCTTAATAATATTAGATTGTATATTTACAAAAAAATGATTTGTTTAAAACTAAATATAAATTTTAAGAAATATTTTCTCGTATAAATGTTGCAATTGTATTTATTATAACAGCATTTGAGAGTAAGAATTATAGAAAAACATTAAAAGAAGGAAATATTATTTCTTCCTAAAGAAACAAAGTTAATAAGTTGTACGTCATATTATTGAATAAAAGATATTTGTATTTAAAGTTGACATTCGAATCAAGAAAGGGATTGGCATTGTTCCAATAATAGAATATCAAAAAGAATATAATAAAACAGACTAAGTTTTATTCTTTTGATATTGAAACAAGTAAAATAGATAACGTATAATCATTGTTTCAGTTTGTAATGTTAAAATTTTTAATAAACATGATCAATCCATCAATTTTCAAGCAACTTTCGTGAAGAAGGACTCAATATCTACTGGAATAGAAACAATAAAAGAAAACTTTCCATTTTTTTTTCGGCCTCATAATCGAGTGTTTTCTGAAGATTGGTGCATGAACTTTTCGTGAACCAAACTTCAGCTACGGAGCTTTGTTTCAGCGTCAGCCAACCAGGCATAGAGACATTGTTAGTGGATTGGATTTTTCTTAAAGTCTGCGCTTCGGTGATTGTCACACCTGCTTGCGTAAGGACTCGAACTAGGTACACAGACACTCCAAATGGGAGGAGAAGGGGGTATCGGAGAATACATCCAGCACTTATGGCATAAGGGAAGGGGGAGGAAAAGTAAAACTTATAACAATACAAGAAAGTGCTTAGATGAGGTGGGGTGATTCAAACGAAATGGGGTAGGAATTGCACAGGTCTACTCGGAAGGTTTAGAATTTCCTTTTCCCATTCTCAGAAATCGCTTTCTGGAAATATCATAAGTTTTATTTCCTTAGAAAATAACATTCGACGAAATCATTCTACATCATACTTTTCCAGAAACACTTCTGGTGCCATCTGTCTTAGAGCATATCATTTAAATAAATGCATTCAAGGAACATTTCTTCAATATTTTTAGTATGAGTCAAATTAACAAGTGCTACTTCTAGAAACATTTTCATAACTTTATTTTATTACCAATAATTTCTTTATTCTCTTAATTAATCGACATTAAAAATTTATTTATTTAGTATTCAGTTGTTTTCATCAATAAGGATATACTAGTAAATATTTTTAAATGATTATTTTGTAAATAAAATTAAATGCTGTTGATTGAGGATCTTTTTTTTGAGTTTTAAAAGTTTTGAACAAATTATTTGTTTTGTCATTAACTTGGCTGAATTTTTCTTAAAATAATATTTTATCAAGTACTTTAGTTATTCAAAGCATTGTATGATTGGTATATCACATACACTGTAAAATATTTTCTGAAATCATTATAGTAGAGAAATTATTGAATTCATTCAAAAAAAGACATTATTCAATCAAATTCTTTAAATAACAATACAAATGTATTTTAAAAATATTAATTTAGCTGTTTCTAGAAATGTTTCTATTTTTCATTAGCAAGCATCTGTTATCTGCTTCTTATTAAATTATTTATTTATCACGCATCATAGATTTGAAATAGCATTAAAGATTATTGGGAAAAGCATGCTTGTAATACATGTAACAAATAATATTTTTAAAGTTGCAATTGAAAGTAAAAACTTCAAAATAACTTATATAAACCTTTCTTTCATAAAGATTGTGAATTACAATTATATTCAGAGCATTATGTTTAATTTTTGTTGTTGTTGTTACTAATGACACGCATAGCCAAGCCAAGCTCGCTATGGCTTGGCTATGCGAATTTAAGTCAATAAGGTTCATCTATTATTTAATCAGAGCACCATAAAGATGAAAGTACGACTTTGCTCTTCAAATCCTCCGAAAGATAGCACCACTAGAGGATCCACTCCCTCAATTTTGACATTGATTTGAAGGGCGTTAATTTTTGTGATATATACAACAATTCATAATGTAAAAAAATTATTATGAGAAAAAATAGTATATTAAAATTATTATAAGTCTCAAATTATTTTTGATAGAAAAATTAGTATCTGAAACTGTACCGTTAATTCTACCAAAAATAAGGAAATTTCAGAAAAATATCAATATCGTCACAAAACTATTTTTTTTTTAAATTAAAATATTATGAAAAAAATATCTATAATATCTAATACTCAAATATTAATGATGTATTAAAATAAATAATAACATAAAATTTTAATAAAAGTTGTATTAAATAATAATTTAATAAAGTAATACCAATCAATAAAGTCTTTGATATTATTAAATAATAATTTTATTTATTTTAGTAAATTGTAATTATTACAATGTTTGAAATAATCAATGTAATATCAAATCAATTCACTACATTGATGTAAAATATATCATTTTACACTAATAATTGACATTATATTTTGAAGATAAATATTTACTTATAAAAATATTTTAAGGCTTTAAAATCAGGTTTTTTAATATTCATTAGGAAATTGTAATATTTTCACTAGTAAACCTATCTTAAGGAACTAGATACAAAATGGTTTATACTCCGGGAAAGAAACCTTACATGCTAAAAACAACATTCAAATGTAATTTTGTATCTAATGGATTATGCTTGAATAAAATTTACGCATTCTACATGAAATAAAATTATATATTAACTCACAACATAGCAAGGCAATGGAAATTAAAAGGGAGAAAATAAATATTTTTCTGCTGTTTATATAGCTAATAGTTATTGTTGCTGATTATCTTTGAAATCTCTTTTAATGTGAGTGTAAGTTTTTTAACGACTCCTCGTAAAGTTTATAGATATATTTTCCAAAAACAATTTGCGAGTTGCATGGATGCTATATAATAATATTTAATGGCTTCTCTTTTCAATTTTAAGCATGTTTATAAACTTGAGCCAGAAAAGTCACAACAATTTTAGAAACGAAATTCACGCAGATATTAATCTTTTTGTAAATACTGATTAAATAAGAAATGAAGCACTGTATATTATGATGAAATTCAACTGAGAAAAAAGCAATCTATACTTTTGAAAATGAAATGCAATTATTTTCACCCGAAAGTAATCAAGACAAGTTATTTTTCAGAACTTAAAAATAATTTAAATTATTTTCCTCAAGAAATTATTTGTTATTGAGAGCATTAATTTCATAATTTAAAAACGAATTTTCAAATAAACATTGGAATTATTTATAACATTCATCGATAAGAAACGGCTTGAAAGAAAGCATTATATTTTAATTCTTTTAGTAATAAAATTTACATCCTCTAATAATGTTTCTAAAATATTATTTAAACATGATATATATATATATATATATATATATATATATATATATATATATATATATATATATATATATATATATATATATATATATATATATATATATATATTTAAACCTTGTTATATTACTTTTAAACTAAGTTATATTTTTATGTTATTTAAGTATACAAATTCACAATGCACACATAACATTAAAATCAGTTCTCTATTTTTTGCTTACGTTCCAAAAATGGTTTTTCTTCTATATGTGTAAATAATATTCTAAAATTTAGCATAAATAAACAATAATAAATTATAATAGAAAATTTTTATATCATTATGAGTAAACTAAATCAATTTATTGTAAAAGTGACATAGCGAATTTATTTTCTGTTCAAATTATTTCTTAATTTATAATATCAGTTACATGATGTTTTGTTTTTATACCTGTCCACAAATTTGAAGGTAATTAACAATATTTCTTATTTAAGGTGATTGAAAACGAATTCTTGCGGTATAAAATTGTGCGCATAATTAAATCTGTAGGTTTTGTTACCCACCACAGCAAGAAGATTTTTTTTCTAATTGCTTTTGTTGACAACTTCAAGCGTTTCGGTTCATTGGGCTTGGACGAAGCAGATTGCTTTTTTTCCAACAATATTTTCTTAGATCACTGGCAACAAACAAAAAGTTGGCAAAATATTTTGATGTGGTAATCACAATCGCTCCTTTTTTATACTTCTTTTTATTTAAATTTATTATTATTATTGAGTTATGTGAGTTATCAGGGTCAAAACAAATGAAATGATAATTTTAGACGTGTAATGTGCTTAACTTTGTTTTCAAGACGATAAACATTTGACTTTATCTACGAATATATTGAAGATTTGGCTTATAAATCGATTTTTTTATCTGGAAATAAAAAATGCACTTTTTTATAAGTTATCTTAATTTAATTTTTTTAAGTTTAAAAGATATTAAATTTTCTTTTTGTATAATTTAGCGCTTTTGTCATTTATTTTGAGTATTAGGATTGCTTACAATTTAGTTAAGTGTTAAGACGACTATCTTTATAATGCGATTTTCTTTTTGAAATTGGGAATCAGTTTCACAAGTAAAAAGTTTGAATAATAAATAAAAGTTATCATAAATACATAATGATTAAAGAAGAAATCATCAATACATTAATATTTTTAACTGTAACCTATCTTAATTTCTCAATGAATATAATGTATCGTTGACATTAATGAGTATTTCCATAATATTAAGTTAATATATTTTAGCTTTTATTATTATCCATTATTTATCACCATAAGTGATCTTACATACTTTACTTGTACTTTTGATGTTCAACAATCTATATAATCATTCTAAGCATTCTTGCCTTAGTTTATTTCGTCAAATATTTTACAAAAATTTATATTATTGGCCGTATGTCCTTTCCAACTATCGAGATGCATTTTGTTAAAATTGTGTCAAGCTTTTTACACACATTAATTTTCATAATTACAATTCCAAGCCATTAATAATTAAAAATTTTAATACAAGATTTTAAATTATTATTTTAATGTAATTATAGGATACAAATGTATAATTAGCAATATTTGGTTTTTCAGTCACTGCAATAATCCTAGCAAGTTTTGAGAAAGTCACTTATAAAAAATTAATTATTTATTTAATTAATCATCAAATTAATTAAAAGATATTATATTATTCGCTGCCATCTCTGAATAAAGTCGCTATATAATATTTCTAATAGAGAACAATAAAATTTCAGGAAATAATAATAAGTGAATTTCTACAACAATTCTTGGCTAAAATGTTTCGTTTATATTTAGTGCGAATTTTATTTTTAAAACCAAGATAAATTTATGAACAATAAAACAAAACAATTGAAATTTGTCATTGCCACCTCAATAAACATTAAATAAATTGAAATAAATTATTTAACTAATAATATTAATAATTTATTTTAAGGAGTATCTATAATCCTCATATAACAAATATAAAATTTCAATTTGTAATTTATCTAGCTTAATTTCAGTTGAATGATTTGCAAAAATCGTACAAGTGTCATAAATCATTGCTTGATTAATGTCGAAAGCAAATCATTTTAAAGCGTTTGAGCAACACAGTTAGGCAAGTTCATGAAAATATAATGAAATTAAAAAATAAATCCTGTATTTATAAATTAATTTTTATTTATTTTTATGTTTTCAAAATTTATGGGAAAGTAAATTTTTTGTACACGATTTTCCTGATAATTTGGAATTTAACCGTAAAATCGTTTTTTCTGCATATGCATAATAAATGCAGGCAAAACAAAATTTAAATACGATAACCTTTAGGTGAATGAAGAGTGAACACATTAATTTATTTTAAAAATATATCAAATCATTAAAATATTCGATGTGTTTTTCCTTCAAAGGTATTTTATTAAAAATTATTTAAAATCATTTCTTTCTTAGAAATTAAATCAAAACATTTAAAGTAAAAAAACAAAAAGGAAAAAAGGCATAGCGATATATTTTTATATTCTAAAATTTCATTCAGAAATAACATTTGCATATTTATGAAGAGCATGTTTCTTGCATTTATTCAATAAAAATGAAATATTTTGTATTGGTCAACATAAAAATTGGTTTTTGTTTGAATAATTTAAATTTTATAAAAAGGTTGGGCAAACCATTTTCAGAAAATTGTTTTGCATACAAATGCAAGCAAAATTAGTATCAATTTTTAAAAATAAATTGCTATTTATACATTTTTAAATAAAAATAATTTTGATAAATAGTGTTTAATTTAGTACGAGAATAATTAATTGGGTATAAATTAAGTTGTGTTAAAACAAAAAATATCCTTTCAATGATTAAATAAAATTATGCATCTATTTCGAATGATTCTTTTTCTGATACAGAAATTAAATACAAACATTATGCTTTAACCAAATGCAAACACAGAACCTAGACAAAGGATAATTGCATTTCCGAAAACGAACATTGTAACAAATAGAATATATACCACGATTACTTGACTCCGAAGATGTATCCGGAAGCTTGTTTTTATCTGTAGTTTTAGAATCCACAAGCACACCAGAAAATCCAGCGGTGGGGGAAATTATCACACTGAAAACTCACCCCTTTTTTTTCGAACACGGAATAAAAAAGAAGTACTCCGAAAACTTATCGCATACTCCACCGTCTCTTTCTCAAACGGTTACGGGTGGAATCCATGGGATGAATGGGTTACGGGTTGGAAAATGAATTGACATTCGATGCCACGAAGCAAGCAGGTGGTTCCGAGCATGCGCCATAGCACTCACCCAACTACCTGTACCTGGAAAATGGCGGTGCCCAATCTAGGTTCCTGATCTCAGAAAAGAAGCTCTCTGTCCTGCTGGGCAATTGAACGCACAGATGATGAAAAGAAAGAAGAGCTTGTTTCATAATTTGAGTGTAGAAGAATTATGTTAAATCAATATCCTACAGGAAAAAATGATAAAATTGCTTACAAAAAATAAGAAAAACTTTTAATCAGAAAAAAACTTATTTAAATGTGGAACTTTTTTAAGAAATGCTTAGGAGATTTTTTTTTCACATTTATAGTTCGAGAAATTAGCCTATGGAATGCCCTTTTTCACATATTTTATTCTACGATATATCATTACATTTACTCGAAGATATCCTTTATTAACAGGTGCATCTGGTGATATAAAAAAAAGGTCAAATGAATTAAAAAACTGATAAAAATGATGATGAAACTTGAGCATAAATTTTATGCAATATAGAAAAACAAATTGTTATTCCAATTTTAAAAGAGAAATGGCGAAATTGACACTACTAAAATATTAAATAAAAAAGCACTTACATAAAAGTTTTGCCAAGCTAAGAAATATGAATAACATATTTTGAAATTAATGCCAATTTTAAAAATAATTTCTAAAATTTAATCACAAAAGTGCCCAATACCGAGCTTACATGTTCAAGTAAATTTAATCATTATTTTCAATCAGATTTATGTTACATAAAATAATCAATTCTCAATTTTTATATTCACTTTTACTTGTGTTTATAATTCTAAAAGTATTTTTAAGACGGGAATTTTATCAGCTTGTTTCATTATTAAATATTTTTGTAAAAAGTTTTAAAACTGGAATTAAAATAAAGACATATGTATATTTCAATTTTATCATATCTAAAATATAAAAATTTATGTATCCAAAATTACACCTACAAAGTATGATGTAATATATTATTGAGTAATTATAAAACTTACTGAGACAAATTAGAGATACTTTTTTTAAACAAAAAGAAGGGATTTTTAAAGTAAAAATTAGGACTTGCTGATATATATATGTTAAATAAAATAAAAAATATATACTAATTGACATATGATGTATCACAAAAATAACAAAATGGCTTTAATTTGAATGTAAAACAATATCGATGCTTTTTAAATGATACCTGAAATATTAATTACTAAAACTACAAAATGAAATAAAAAATATTAAGTATCCAATGTCTAGACATTTATAATCTTATATGTTTAATATTCTAACTAACATTTTTAGGCATATTATTTTAATTTTCGCATTACTACCAAGTCAATATTTTAAACATGTAGAAATGTAATTATGATTGAATGTAATATTATAATAATGAATGTTATAACAAATATCTCTAAGCATAAAATTTACAATGAAAATTTAAATTTTTTAAATGTATGAACAACGAAAAGCTTTTAGGTTGTAGTTGAAATTAATAAAATTAATCACTTTTAATTTGTAGATTTTAAATATATTAAGTAAATTTTATCTGAAATAAATATAATGACTAATTATTTTAATGAAAAACTGATAAAAATTTAAGGATTTGTAGCACTACTTCAAATATGCAACTTAGGATATCCTGCATTTTTTATTTCTTAGTTTATAATGTTTATAAGATACTTAATATAAAACAATAATTTTGGAGTAAAATGATATTTTTGGGTTATATGATATGAAAATATAAGCTGTCTCTAAAAAATAATTTATTTTTATTCAAATATCTGAAAAATTATCAGTTTCAGTTATAAATACAAGTTGATGCACAAACAGTTTTCAATTTATTCGGCAGGGAACAAAAGATTTCGTTTTCTAGAGATTTAGGTATCATTGGAAGTAACAGCATGAAATATAATGACCATTATAAAAATTTTTCAGTTCATTAAATTAAAAATCTAAACGCATTTTTAATATATAAATAATATCAAATGTTTTTATTCAGATTCCCATTAATCGTGCTTTAACTATGCTGCATGTAATTTTTATATTATTCCAAGTTAATTATAAGTCATATTTAAGAAATAGGATAATTAATAATTTATTCAAATATAGTCTGACTTATTTTTGTTATAGCTAATAATTATATTCTTAAAGTATAATAATTTTTATATTATATATTGGATCTTACATACAGAATCTAACAATTATTGCATATGAAAGCCTTTTCAGAATCTCTTTGTATATATTTTCAATGGTGATTAAAGCATGAACATTATTATCGCATTTCACATACGATACTTAATATAAATACTTAATATAAAAATACTATACTTAATATAAAAATGAATTCAAAAATAAAACTGTCTTTTTTTTAAAAAAAATTTCTTAAAATAAGAACTTTTTCACGTATATGGTTAGTAAAAAGATTATTTTAAAATTGTTTCTTTAAAAATACATATAGCTTTGTTTTTCTGTAGTAAATAAGACTTAGTTGAACTAGGATATAAATTTACAAAATCAGAAAATGGAAAAAATAAAAATATTTAATTGAATATAAAAATGTTTTTATATATATTTAATCTATTCACAGGAAACTGTATTTTTAATAATTCTTAGGTATGTTATTGTTAATATTGTTCATAAATAACGCATGAAGCAAATTAAATAAATAAATTAATATTTTATTTACTTAATTTGTTTCATTCAGGCCTAAGTTACCAACAAAATTGTGATTCTCTTCATTTTTATATTGTTATGAGCAAATAACAATTCCGAATCACTGGATTGTAAAATTTTATGTGATACTTCCTTTTTCTTTTTCCCATTATCCATAGTTAGTTCAGATTGGTCCTTAAAATGTTTGCTATTTTATTTAGTAATATTACTTAAATAAGTGGTCTTGTATTAAGAATTAAATAAAAAATAATGAAAAAGTTCGCTAATTAGTAAAATATTTTAATAAATAAAAAAAACATTTGATTCATTCTTATTTTTGCACATTAATTTTCTTAAAAATCAATTTAGATTAATTACCTTACATATATGTTTTTCTTTAAATGTTCTATTTTCCTTAAATATTTTATACTAATATTATTTTTAAACAGTTTAATTGATCCGATTTAGCTTATAAATTAATTAATTTTATGAAATTTTGCATTAATTAATTGAATATTCTATTAATTCCTTTTCATTGTTATAAGACTGAAACAAATAAGCTGAGCACATTTTCTTTTGTATAATTCCTTTTATTATACAAATAATTAATCTATAACATCGTATTATGTTTTTATTATGAATATAATTTCTCGACAAACTGCGAATTATTATTGTTGTTTCTTATAAGTTTTATAAAATCGCTTTTTTTGCAATCAATAGTCTTTAACATTATAAAATTTTTATAACTATCAATATCATTATAAAAAATATATTCTCTCTCTCTCTAATCATAAATATTAACTTATTTGAAAATGTTGTAATTATCAAAGCAAGTTTCACTTTAAGAATTGCTTGAATATGTAATCAATATTTATTTAGAAATTTTCTAAATAAATTACTTAATGAAAAAAGCTTTTTTTCTCATTTTATTGAATTTAAAAAAAATTAATAAATTAATTAAATAATATACAGATGATTCTAAAACCACATAAAGCAGGTTAATTTACAGCAATAAAAATCAATCAATTAAAGTACTGAGCGGATTTTACAATTAAGAACAATCTAAATTCATTAATAATTTTTAAAATTCTTTTTAAAATGGAAAATATTTTTAAAATATAATATTAATTAATAATTATAATATTAATTATAATAATTATAATATTAATAATTATAATATTAATTATTTAATAATATTAAATAATTTTAGAAAAATTATAATTTTTATGTAAATTTATAACTGTGAAAATTATTGTATAAATAAAATAGTTTTAATTATATACTGTAATTGATATTTTGAATGGAGTATTCTTAATATTTTTGAATTTTTGGTATTACAATTTTGTTAAATTAATTAAAAATAATGCCATTTGGTTTTTTGTTTGCACAGTCAAAGAGTAAGTTTTCCCTTCCGTTATTCAATTTCAACAACGGGTGATTTTTTCCATATGAGATGTTTGGTATGATGAGATTTATACCCGCAAGCTTCATTTTTTAAGCGGTTAATTACCAAAATTATCTTGTTCGTCAACTTTACTTCACTCCAAAAATAGAAATGAAATCTAATCGTTATTTTCCATCGTTTTTCCAAACAATCACTTACTGGCACCAAGGAATGAATTCCGCGATCAGCCTCTGGGTCATTATTGGCGATTTCATTCAAAAGTTTTTAAAATTACGATTTATTTCTAAAAGAGAATTTTGGTAATTATTTATGTCAATGTTAAATTAAATTCTAAGTTTGCAGAATTAAAGGTACAATTTAGTATTTGTGAAACATTTTATTAATCTCATATTTAAATTTTGTTATATTTCATTTTAAAATCAAATAATTTTTATTTTAAAGGCATTAAAATATCACTTAAGTCATTTAACATGTGTCCTTATATGATGTTTCATTAAAAATATTAAATAATTATAATTATTTTGAATAAAAATATTTTGCTTAAAAATTGTGAAAAAAATCGCAGGAAAAGTTATAAACGTCAATAAAGTAATGTAAAACAAATAACTGAATGAAAAAGATTTTCTGTCTTTATAAATATGAAATCCTTTATTACACTTCCAATATATTAGAAATATACATTTTTCAAAGGCTTAATTGTCTTTAATGAACAAAATATTTTTAGATAATTTTATATTTAATTAGTAGAAAATACTCATTTGCCATACATGAAAGACATTTACTTTAAGAAATCAATACTTATTTAAATTGTTCCGAAGATTTCTATATTCCTTGAAAAATTTATGTCTTTATTATAATCGAAAATATAACAAAAAAACATTTCAAAAAAAAAAAAAAAAAAAAAAAAAAAAAAAAAAAAAACCAAAGCAGTAGGGGAAACAGTTGTTGTTGTTCTCGTATGCCAGCTAGGCTGTCAAATTGAGGTGCGCTGATCCACTTTTCCAACTGAACAATATTTAGTGTGGGATCCGACTTCTTCAGTACACACACATGCCATAGGGACCCGTTTATAGGGTAGGCAATTATTCACATCTCATTCACACACAAGGAAAGGACAAAGACAGGATAAGAGAGAGTGAAAATACATCCATGCCTGAACCGGGATTTCCAGGGCCTCCCTATCCGTAGTCAGGCACGCTGACCACTATACAAGTTGGCCAGCAGGGGAGACAGTTAAATTTGTTATTTAAGTCACAATATAGAATCTGGGGGACAAACCTATTTTTTTTCTCGTGACATGTCATATTTTAACCTCTATAATTAACTGGACATATTATGTATTTAGAAATCTTATTTTCTTTAATCTAAGAAGAGAAGACGTGGGCTTTACAAAAAATGCCCAACTCTCTTATTGATTAATTCTTTGTTTTGCAAGTTGTTATGCGGTCATTAACTTTCTCTTTCATTTTCGTGGGTAGATTGTAATATTCACTTTGAAGGTAATAACTTTAAGTGGGGAATTATTTTGTTAGTAAAAATCAAACTATCGAAATGCTATTTTGGGTCTACATGGTGAACAAGATATCAGTTTAAGGGATAAATATAACTTTGAAAAAAAATGTAAACTATTATATCTCTAATGCATCAAAACTGATGGAATTTATTCAAAATGAAAATATAAGAAACAATCATTATAATGTAACTGAATTGAAAAAGCAATAAAATTAAATTCTATGTACAATTATGAAGAAAAATTCATAAAATCTTCGATAAACGGAAGAATTTATGACACGTTGTTTTTGTTTTGGTGACATGAACATTTACATCGGCAAGTAAAACTGGTCAATAAATTCAAAATGATGAAATAAGACGAATGATACAAATGATTATTGACTTGCATTGGAAGTTTACAGAGTAAGTATGTCATAAAAAATAATGGGTAAAAATGAAATGGAAACACATTTACTATTAATTTTAGGACTATTTGTATGTTTACAAACAATCTTGAAATTTTCAAAAATAGACTTTAAAATTCAGAATTCGTCAAAGAAGCCAAAAAACTTAATTGCATATACTTCTGTGTGTAAATTTGGAGCACCTTTTTCAAATGCAAATAGACAATGCATCTTTTTTTATTAACAGAAAAATATAAATAATATTGTGAGCTTAAAATATCCTACTACTCAAATATATTGCTTAATAATAACGTGAATACATAGACACAAGATTATCAAACTTAAGATCAGTGAATGAGGACGAGGCATGATTGATTGAATCAGACCTCGGGTCGATCTATTTTATCAACGCCTTATCATGATTCTATCATCCAGATCAACCTCTGACTCTGGTGAAGTTCATAGTGTTAGCACGGTTACTAGTCGCGAACTAAAGATCTTCCACTGGCGTGATGTGGAGGATCCAAGAGGATGGAATTGTTGTGATCTCTGCTCTTAACCGTGGCTCAAAATTATGCAGTATTGTGCTCAGATGCGTCGGAGACAATGAACTGTCATTAACCTGTTGTATGTCGCCGATGCAATGAAATGTCTGAAAATATATCTGTAATTATATGACTAAGCACATGATCTGTTTTCAGCTTGATATCTTCAAAATGAAAATGGTATGAAATTATGATGTATTAAGGAAATTCATTTATAATACAAAATCAAATTTTAAATCAGTCAAAGTTATTTCTTAGTTTTTGCTTATGTTTTCTCATGCATTCATAATTCAGTTGAAGTCAACTGTATTATAATGAATATATAGCCCTATTTTCTAACTATAAAATTCAAAATATTATAGAGTTAAAAGATGCGATAAAAAATAATCATGGCATTATAGTACTGCAAAATTAAATAGATTTTTTCAAATAAAGGACAATATATGGAATAGTTTGGGAGACAGGTAAATAATTATCAATTCCTGAAGCAAGTTGATGAAAACTAAATGCATGTGCTATAAATCGATAAAATCGTAAATATAAACTCCAAAAAAAATCGTATCCAAAAATTAAAGCACAAACACGGAATTCTTCATAAATGAATAATAATAAGATTCAAATAAAAACATTTTAACTTAACTTATATCTAAGTGAATCAAAATAACTGGATCAATTTAGAAAAAGTTGCAACTGGGAAATTATAAGTGTGGGATCGGATACATTCAAAACAAACTTTGTAGTATTTCATGAGGAAATATTATAATTAAAATCTAAATAAATTGCTTTTTTTTATTTCACACAATTTTTAAAAATTCTGTTCCTTTTACATTTAAAAAAAATGGAAACAATTTTTTGAGAACTAACGACTCAATTCAAGCTTTATCACTTTATAATCAATGTGTAAACAAAATAAATACTTTATTCGCGGAATTTATTTTACAGAATATGATATATTTTCTTCACAAAAATATATACAAATTAACTGGAATAGAAATATAAGTATAGTAACATTTTCTTGTTAAATACTTTAAATTAAAATTTCACAAAAATGCATTTCTTTAAACTTAAAGGAAATTAAAAATAAACTAAATTCACTTTATTATGATATAATAATAATAATATAGATAGATAGATAAACAATTAGCATTCTTAAAAAATAAATATCATAAATACTGAACTAAACTTAACTATATTAAACATTTAATTGAAGATCATTTAGATATATTAAAAAAATAAATTATTAAAGTGGATAAATTATATTAAAATACTACTTTAATTTAGAAAATAGATACATTAATAACACAAATTAAAATACTATTTTAATTTATTATTACTATTTTAATTAATAACACAAATTAAAATGCTATTTTAATTTGTGTTATTAATGCATCGCTTTTCTAGTTTTTGCATTATAAAAAATAAAAAAACTTAAAAATTTGAATGGTTATTTTTTATACATCTCTAAGCAAATTATTAATTTTGAGTTGTTGTTTTTTTCTCTAATTGCTATGTTCTATTTATTGTAATTCTAATTCTTTAATAAATACATTTGATACATTATTATAGTTTTATTTCATTCAATTTTAACTTGTTTCTCCTGGGCTATGGTTAGGGCGTCGACCTCGTTATCAGAGTTTAGGTCCTGGCTTTAACGAAGATGCATCGTGTTCGTTAAGGGCAGCTTTTGCACGTCAAATAAGTCGTGGTCGAAATGTCCTTCAAGTGAAATGATACTTCTGGTGTGTCAGATCAAGTTTTAAGAGATATTCCACTGGATCCCTGCTTCTTAATTATGGGGACTGTTTCCTCTAGCTGGAATAGCCCAATTTAGGGCAAACCAAGGAAAGCGTGTTGGTGCAACAACATCCCTAGCAAAAGATAAAATAAATATAAAATTTTGTTATTTTACTATTAAAATCATTGGTTTTTAATCAAAGTTTACCAAAGGAACTCCTATTCAATTTACAATCAATTTTAATAAATTAAATTGAAAAAACTAAATGGGTTTGTACTGAAGTGCAAAATAAAAGAACATCACACATTGAGCAATTCAAATAAATTGGAGGATTTGTAGTTTGGTATTTTATAATCAAAAATAAAACAAAATCTGAACTCGATGAAAGAAGTACATGTTGAGGAGAAAGTTAAACAAGTATGAGAGAATTTATAGATTGTTGTTTTATGCTCAAAAATAAAAACTAAGCAGATTGAGTTCATTTTTAAACACTAATGGATTATTTAAAATTCGAAATACCATTGTAGCAAATTATTACTGGCTAAAAACAATAACATTTTGCCCATATTCTGGCATGAGATGATACATGTGAACTTGGAATAAAAACATTCTGATTTTCTTAAGAAATGATGAAATTGCGATAGCTGTTTTAACAAAATCGCAAGTACAGATCAAAGTTTCAGTGAAACATTTATTTATACATATTTTTCTCATTTAATAATTATAATAGTATTGCATGAGCTATTAATTAAGATAAGAAAGAATTTGAAATATTCTGTTTAAAGAGATGGAAAATTGTTTCTAATGTCGAAGGCTCTGGTTTTGATTCTTAGTATCAAAACATTTTCCCTTTTTATCTCACAACTTTTTTGAAAACTCTATCATAGAGAAAATTAAATTACTTATGAATAGCATTGACATTAGTGTTTTCTTATAATATAGTACAATCTATTTCATACAGGCAAGCATAGATTAGAGGTAGAATCAAACGCGAATATAAACAAGTCATAAGCTTCTTCTGTCTTCTAGTGTATGAAGATCGATGACAAATGTATACCATCACAGCCACCGAAATGTAAAAGCTGCCATTCAGAAAATGGAATGGTTTTGATAAGTGACATTGAAACAAATTTATTTATTGCCATATTATTTTTGCTGTATCGAAACATTTAATTTTTATTAACATTGTTGATTACGCAACAATGCTAATAAAATGTTTCAACGAATTCTTAACGAAATATGATTGTATTGTAAGGACTTTGGTAGAATTTGAAAATTGAAACGAAGTTAGAAGTCCCATCTGAAAAAAGAATTCTAGCATACATTTCTCTCGTGGTAATTACATTGCTAGAACGTTAGATTTCTGTCTATGAAATTATCAAACATTGTTGACAAACCTATTCTAAAGCGAAACTGTTGTGTTTGTGTGTATTCTGTATTTTACATTCGTCTACCATTCATTCATCAATTAATTGATATTGAAGCTTGATATTGCAATGCAAGTGCGCGTTTTAAAAAATTAAAATAGTTAACAAGTACTTTCTTATCATTTTCAGTTATATATTTTTATAATTAATTTACATAAATACTGACAACATTTTAATATCCTTAAAAATTGCATTAAAGACTTAAAAATTTAAACTATTATTGTTATTTATTCAGGTTTATTACTTAAAATCCGTAAAAACATGATGGTAAAATATGCATTTTAGTAATCTATTAAACAATGCCAAGAAATTTAAGAAGTAATTAATTTTTTACTGAGATAAGTTATACGTTAATATTTTATTAGAATAGATATATTATTGAATTAAATATACTAGTAAGAAAGCAATTGAATTTTTAAATTTCTAGTCTTTAATTTTCTGTTTTGCACACAATAATTATTATGTTAAATTTTTAAATCAAAAACTATATCTATTTTATAATTTATTTATTATTTTTTTAAAATCATGTTTTATTGACAAATTTTTGTATACATGGTTTTTCTACAAATATTTAATATAATTTTTTAGTATCAATTTTGGAAATTTCTTGTTTTACACATAGTAAAAGTATTGTGTTCATTTTCTAAATCAAAAACGATTGATATTTTATGTTATTGAACGATTTATTATTTATATAAAGTTTGTATTTTATTGGTTATATCTAATTTTTGGGTATAAATTTTATTGTAAATATATAATCCGGAATTTCATTCTTCATTTGCATGAAAAATCGCACTTGCATTCATCAAAGTTGATATGTTTAGGAAAAAAATTTAAAAAAAGTTTCTTTTTTTCAGATAACAAGTTTCAATTTTATTTTCGCACATATATCCGTGATCCGCATAGAATTTTATAACAAAAAGAGACAAATTATTTTACTTTTTATAAAAATATTTCGTTTTCGGATTCTGTTTAGGAAAAGGCACTCTACCAAATTACACTTCGTATCTGATTTCATACATGTTTACACTTTTCTCTACTCGATATTGCAACTCTTGGCTAATGTAGCAATTAAAAATAATAATAGTACTCCATCTTTTCCCGAACGCCGTGTTTTGGTTTCCATTTATTGCCGTACTTGAATCTATGACCTAAATATGTTATTTAATGCTTTGTAGATTTTTAACAAAAAAATAATAAATTTTTTCATTAGAATTTATATCTTTTCTTGGATACTGTTTTGGAAAATGCAATCAACCAAATTGCATTACTTTCTAGATTTAATTAATTTTTACGATTCTTCCTGCTAGACATCATAACTTTTTGCTAGGGTTGAAGTTTTTATTATGTATATATATATCATATATATATATATGTATATATATATCATATTATTTAATGAGTATATATTAAATTCTTTATACTTTAATCAGGAAATGATATGGTTCAGGTAAATTTTCGATGCATAATAATACATACGTCAAAAATATGGTCAGTTTGTTGAAGATTGTGTATTTTTTTAATGTATAATTATTGGCAAAACTCCAACTTTTTCAGTTTAATTGGCTTCATAGTAAATATTAAATATTATTTCCTTGATTCAATCTGTAATAGCCAATTTGATTGTGTTAATTTACCAAGATTTGTTGGAATCAAAGCCTTACACGTTGGTTTGGTGTTAAAGTCAGTTTGATTTGTTTGTCACTCAACAATAATTTTTGTCCAAGAAAGCTATAATTAGGTATGTACCAGGACCTACGTTTTAAAATGGATTCCGAACTACTGCAAACATGCAAGACCAAAGTGAGATTCGTAATTCAGAGCATAACTCAGATTGGTAGAAGAAATCGCACTTATTCAGTTCATTAAATATGATTGATTAAGATGCAGCATTGATTTAATGTTACTTAGTGCTTAGCTATCTTGTGATTAGCTATCTTAAGGCATTGCAATTGTTAACCGTGACAGGCAGCCGGAAATATTATCAAAAATTTTTAATTTAAATAATTCGGAAATTGAAAAAAAATGAAAAAGATTACTCTTATTTCAAATTTGAAACGTCATTTGTAAATAAAACAGATATAATCTGGAATAAAAGTTCTAATGTTGCCACCAAAAGTATTAGTAAATGCTACCATCATAAATTTTAATGTTGCCATCATAAGTATGTAATTATGATAATCTGAGAAGCATTTGTTTAGATATTAGTTTTCTTTAAATATTTAACATTCGAAACATTATTTTAGAGAAAAACATTATTTAGCTTAAAAGAATGTAATACATTTGATCACGCTAGTAAAAGGAACAAATATAAAACGAATTTAGAGTTTTTATATTGTTTTCAGCAATCGTTTGTGCAATTACTTTATTTATATTTTCAGTTTTTATAACTTAATGTTCTACATAACAATTTTCGACGGAAACTGAAAGGATTATAAAATAAGAAATGAAAGACATCTCTTTTTAAAAGCACGGGAAATCCACAGTTAAGGAGATGATGGAATGAAATAAAAATGCGGAAAATCTTTCGAATAAAAATAAAAGATGATCGAAACTTCTTCAAATTAGAAGCAATTTTTTCCAGCTTTCTGACATAATACTCTATTCATTGTTCTCAATCCGTTCCATTGTTCTCTGCGGAGCGAAACAAGAAGAGGGAACTGTTCACGAGTAAGATTTCACTGTTGTCAACTAAAACGTGTATTTTCTGTTGATAAATTCGAAACTTTTGGCGCACGTAATCCACTTACTTGAAAAAATCAATTGTATTTATAGATATCGCATTTAAATGGCACTAAAATAGCTATTTTATTTATTGAAAACGAAAATAATAAGTGCATATTTCCCAAACAATTGTTTTAAAAAAATGTAAATACTTCGAATTAAATTTATCTCTTTTGAAGATAACCAAAACATTTGTTACTTATAAATGTATACTTGTTGCTGCTTCATATTTTTTGTTTATTTTTGACTATACTTTCGCTCCATAATTTAAATTTTTTACGTATCACGAAATCTAAAATTGTGAGATTTTTCAACTAAATTATCATTTTCTTTTTACTTTTCAAATCATATTTTTTTAATTTGATTAAATTTTCTGGAAAGCAGCTAACGATAAATTAAACTATTAAATGAAGAGAACATTGCTATTGATATATATATATTTTTTTTTTATGAAATCTAAACATTTATCTGGGAAAAACTTTAGCAGTTTATTTTTCATAAAAAAAATCTACTTTTAACAAACAAATAGAATTAAATTCATAATACAGATAATTTAATTTAAATTTTTTAGTTGTATATAATTTAAAGTAATGCATTATTAAATGTAATTAAATTTCAATTAAATAAACTGAAAATTTCTCAGAAATCAAAAGGAATTGTCTTATAAATTTTAAGAGAAACTAAAATCATTTTAATATTTGTATATTAAGCATTACATACGAATATTAAAATGATTTTAGTTAATATAATATGAAATATATTAAGCATTACTTATGATTATTATAACATTTTTTCAGAATAAATAACATTGTTTCTGTATAACATCGCTTGAAAATATTAACTAAAATTTGTAACTTGATAAATATTGTAACCCTGCGAGTTACAATATTTTTGTCCTAATTACTAACTCAGCCATTATGTGGCATTCGCATCACCTGTTTTATGATATTATTAAAAATAATGTTAATCAATAATTTATATAAAATACCTTATTCTAAAATTATTTCAATTATAATGTCAATAATAGTATACGATATTTTATTCAGAAAAATATAGCAATTAATTTGTCATCCCTGTGTAAATATCGATACAAATTCATTTTCTGTGTGTTAATCTGATGTTTCTTATTCATGTATGTGAGAAAATGTCTTTTAATTGGTCAATTATCTAGGTAAATGATTTATTGTAAAGCTTCAAGCTGCTATTTATTGTGATAGAAATTTTTTTTATTAAATATCAATTATTTCTATTCCTTGAAAATTGACATTATCCTTGCTAAGTAATTCAGTATGGTTTAAAATACAATTGTATCAATTTCTATCGCATTTTTTAGTTGATAGAAGTCACACGTATTTGCAAACTGCTTAGTATTAAACACACTTTGGAATACGTTTTACAGTAAGACTGTAAATGTTCACAAGACTAATCAGCAAAAAATTCAGTTACATTTTTAACTTTAGCAAAGTCTTTTACCAGTATCTTAAAATATCTGCTGTTTCTAATTTTTATTCAAATCTGGTACCCTTTTCATCTGACAAATTTCAGAACCATTTTAAGAGCATTCATTTTCGTTCTTCTTCCATCATCCTTTGAGAAAAACTAGAAGAGAGACTAAGTATAATCTCACAAACAAATAAAGTCTGAAGAGGAAAAATATAATATTATTCTTCAAAAATCAAATCAATTTATTTTTTCTTAAATATTTATAGGGTCTACTAAGATATGCATTGGTACCATTTGTATTTCAAATCTACCAGTGAAAATATCATTCGTTTTTCGTTCATTGAAAAATTGAAAGAATGAGTGTAATATTTTTCTAAAATTATAACTTTTAAATAATTTACTAAAGTCTTGAAAGGAAGGTCATTTTAATATTTTTCTGAAATCAAATCACATTTTTCTGAGCATTTATACACTTTGCATGCATTGCTACCATTTGCATTGAAAGTCTGTGTGGAGATAAATGAAAAAGTTATTGAGTCATTTTTGGTCTATTGATACATTTTTAAAGCAATGACTGGAAACTTTTATAAGATTACAGCTTTGAAATGTCTAAATGGTGACTTAAGTCTGGAAAATAAGGATAAAGTCATTTTAATATTTTTGCAAAATTCAAATCACTTTTTTTCTAAACATTTATAGGACATACACATACATACGTTACTGCATTGAGAATCCATCTGGAATTGAATGATGAAGTCATTTAACTGTTTTCTTTCATCAATGCCAAGAAAGGAAAGAAGGAAATATGAAACCTAATCACCTCATCAGTGCTTTCGGTTTTGTTTTCCAACCTCTACAACAAGTAAATGTTCTGCTCAGCGTGGATTTCCATTGAAGAAAACAAACAAATAACAAGTGGCAGAAGACGAAGATGGAGCACGGATCTCGAATTAATGGGCACCCCTGCCTCCGAGTCGTGGGAATAGCAAAGAGGTTGGAATGTTGTTTTTTCGGAACTCACCTGCACTCGCATGACCCGATTTGTAACCCTGATCGCCTAAGAGTGGAAGCTTCCCCAACCACCACCCGATGCTCAAGCATTTTCCATCTGTCTTAGTTTTTTTTAGAAGAAAATCCTCATATTTGTGTATTTTTAAGGATAAAAAGGAGTTTGTACTTCCTTAATCGACAAACATGTTCTTTATCTTAGTTGTCCTTGACTTAGTTCTGAGTATATTCCTCTGTGGATGGAATATCCGAGTTCCTCTCTCTCAGCTGGATTTGCTTAAGACATATGTACTTCCATTTAAGAAATGCTAAAATAAGGTTAAAAAATCATCCACTTCAATGTTTAACATAGTTAGGTTTCAGTAGATAAAAATCATTTTTCGCAAATTTTATAGTAAACTGAGTCAAGATTATATTTTATATTATAGTAAAAAAAGTACGTGATCAGTATAGATTGAAATTTTAAATAGTGATCTTAGGAATCTATCACGATGTCTACGAATTAAATACAGAATAAAAATAGTTAATAAAATTTTCCATATTATATAATAGTTAATTAATAGAGATATTTTAAATAATTAATATCTTAACTGATTCATAAACAGCTCATTTTTACTAAGCCTCACTAGAATGTGATTAATTTCTTTTAAATATTTGTAATCAATATATTGAATTCATACAACACATTCCGTTATAAAATATTAATCAGATTTAAGTGAATATATTTCAGTATCAAATTTTTAAAGTGTTAATAGCCTGTTTTTATCTTTACTATCGTTACTGAAAAGTTTAGCACGTATATCAAATGTCTTCTAAAATATTAGTAGCATTTTTACCCATTATTATATTACTTAGAAATATTGTATGCTTAAAGAAAGAATATACCTGAAATGACTAAAGACTTAAAAAGGTAATTGCAATTAGTTATTTGAAACTAGCTATATGGATACTTTCACTCATTTGAAATTTCTTATTTCGTTTCTTATGGTCAAAACACAAATCTCTAACAGTAATTTAAGATACTACATTGGACTTTGTCTACATTTAACGATAAATACTTACAAAATTATTCCTTAGAAAAATATAAATTGTAAAATTCTGTTGTTTACAGATATGTGCTTTTATAATAATTTAACATAATATGAACCCATTTTATATTTTCCAAAAAATCTCAATAGTTGAATATTTTAGGAATGAAAATGTAAAAAAGTAAACATTTGATGAGTGATTTTATGTATTTCTTTAAATCTTATGCATTCAACTCAGATAAAATAATTCAAAGAAATATAAAAGTTCAAAAGCTTATTCATTGAATTATTATTTAAAGTTACACTCGCTTATAAAACTTTGTTTTACAAATGCAATAATATTACGAAATATATAGGAAATTTTCCTAATTTTGGCATATTCTTGAAAAACAATGATATTTCCTTAACACATCTAGAAATAATTGAAAAAAAAAAGATTTTATTTTTTATTAAAAGGTTTCAATATTAGAATTATTTGTATAAAAAAATGTATATGCCTCTTCATATTACTGCAATGAAATATTAAAAAAGCTTTGAGATTGTAATATGCAAATGTCTAGAAATATCTCGTAAAAAATAAATATAAATATGTAATGCCAAAGCAAATTTTTTAATTTATACTCAAATCCCCCCCCCTCTGGACGTGAAATTTCGTCTTGCATTAAATGTCGTCTCACGATGAGAGTTAACAAACTTACGATGTTAATTCTCATCGATGAGAATTAATTAACTAACAAACTTACGATGTTAATTCTCAACGAAAAAAATTAACTAACTTATGCTAAAATAAGGTTAAAAAATCATCCACTTCAATGTTAAACATTGTTAGGTTTCAGTAGAAAAAAAATCATTTTAATTGCTGCTTGTTGGAATTATATGCATTAGGTATTTTTCACAAGATATTGCTTGGAGATTCGTTATTTTCTGATTCCCTTTACCAAAGTTACTAAGAATACAAAATTTGAGGCATTACCACCCATTATGGATCACACAACATGGATTACTGAACCTTGAGTTCAGTAATATCGATGCAGAGCGGAATGTGAACACTTAATTTTCCACCAAATCCTTCCGCAAGGACTATCGAAATCGGGTTCACTTGCTGTTCTTAACAATAAGAATATTTGACCTACTGCGGTCTAGTAACTGAACATCAATTAAAGTAGGTTCACTTTGCCAAACAAAATTGTAATTTTAAAGGAAAGAATACTTGTGTAATCGCTCGAAAATCACACGCTATTGGCTTAAAGAATATTTTAAATAGAACAGAGAATGATTGAGTCAGCCAGATAACCAAGCAGAAATCATTGGAATATTTGATATGTCAATCGGATGCCAGTAACATACAAACTAGCAATACCTTCCCACAATAATAGAAAAGTCAAAATAATTGAATGTTTTCGTAGGAGACTTTTAAGAATTGATTGAATCAATGCCACCTCAAAATTGGTAAATAAAGGTCTTAAAAATATTTCAAATTTAATATACTGTAACTCGGATTCATAGAAATGCATGAACTCTTATGTGATTTAAAATTTAATAATAAGCCAAAAATAATGAAAATAGCAAATTTTATAAGAAATGAATAGATTGTCAGTGATTTACTATGAGATAATTAGCATTTATATTTCTTCAATATATATATATACACACACACATACATATATGAATATAATGTTTAAATCTTCAGCAATTCTATTCTCATTGACCCTTTTATATAAATGACTTTATTTAAAATTACATATGCATGAATTAATTATATTTAATATAATGTATATTGTTTTTAACTCGTCTAATATCTAAATGGAGTGATTAGAATATGCAAAAGTTAATTTGTTTTTATATTGAATTTTATTTTGCAGATTTTTCACTTAAGAGCATGAATAAAATATACATCAATAAATTAAGAGCATTTTTACACTAATAACACAATTTCATTCGACAAAAGAATAGTTTTTCCTTTGTAGTCATTTAAAAAAAATCATGAAAGACGAAGTATTGCCAACGCAATCAGTTCTCGGTGTAACAGCCCTTTCAAGAGCAATAAAAGTTAACAGCAAAAATTAATGAAAAAGTCAACAGCCTTGACCTCTCGGTCATTTTGAACGGGGAAGAAGTAGAGCAAAATATGTACCGGTGGAAGAGGCCGTCAATTTTTGTTTCTTACTCAAAATGGCTGTTCGCAAATAATGAGTCGAAGTCCCTCGATGAGTTGATTTCACTTAAAATAATAATTGCCTCCAGTCGTGTCTAGCGATGGTGATTATGAAGAACAAAGATTCATTGTGCGCAGAACTATAGCCATGCCCTTGGCGCAAGCAAACTGGGTTACCATTGCTGTTGGCGGATAGAGAAAAAAAAAATAATAAAACAGTTAACTGTTCCACTTGCGTTGCAGTGACAGGCGATTGAAAATTTCTCCAGAATGGTGTAGGAACGAATTCTGGTGACACCCTTCTTTTTCCTACCGTGTTTCAAACTGCTGTCTTGGACGTATGGAAGACAGACGTTCCTGTGATTAATGACCCAGCGACTAGTGATTACCCTGCTTCCACATCAATAAATATCTTCTTTTACAATTTCTTTGGGGCTTGAACCATAACGCTTTTAGTCCTGTTCTCAATTTGATCATATTCAGATGCGCGCGTGGTTCTATTTCGGGTTATAGAAAATGGTGATTTTTGTCATTAGGGTGCATGTGGAACAAACTGGCTTGATCAAATTTGAGGAAAGTATTTCTTTGTTGCCCCTCTTTTTTTTCATCACAAACACATTTCAAACTCAAAACAAAAATAGAGACATTTTTTTATGTCATACTTCATACGAAATTGTGTTTCTGTGCTATTTCATCATATTCTGACATTGAAAACTCACGCAACAAGTTAAACTATACAGGAATAATAATAATAAAAAAAAAACTTCACATTTTGGTAGTATTTAGTTTAATTTAAATGTCATGCTAATGTTTTCGTATAAATTGATTCTTTGAATTTAATCCTATTATGGTTAATATTGTGGCCATTTTATAAATTAAATTTACCGAAACCCATGTGAATATTTTATATTAATTCCTTGGTAAAGAACAATATTTTGACAAATATTTTCTCCAGAGAAATATTTTGACACTACGTTATAGGTTGCCTGATGACCAAAGGCATTTGGACGTCGACAGGGTAATTGTTTTCGTCAGTACAAACTTTCGCGAAGGTGAGAAAACTTGAAAATCTCTCAACTACCTCAGCTTCCATATAGAAGACACAAGCGAAACATCATCTCAACTGCGGCTAGTATCCAACACGGGACTTCCCGTTCTTAAAAAAATAATGACATTTAAATTAAATTTCTTACAAAAGTATGAAAGAAAAAAGTAAATGCAGGAAAAAATTTCAGAAATAAATTAAGCTTTTTTTGACTTTGCATGGATGTTGAGTATAACGAAGTAAGGAAATGATTATCACTTTATCAACAATAATTGGACTTGTAACACATAGCTTGTGTATATGTGTGTACACACACATATATGTGTGTGTGTGTGTGTGTGTGTGTGTGTGTGTGTGTGTGTGTGTGTGTGTGTGTGTGTGTGTGTGTGTGTGTGTGTGTTTTTTTGTGTGTTTGTGTGTGTGTGTGTGTGTGTGTGTGCGGTGGGAGAGTAATTAAGTTTATCCATGGAAATAATTTGATTGGTTATTCAAGACAGTATTCAAATTCCTTTGATTAGATATTTAAAATTATTGAAGCATGATAATTAAAATTTTCATGAAACTTTAAAACCATGATCATATTTATATAGTAAATTCCATATTAAGCGGCCTAGAAAAGCTAACTAATGTATTCCGCACTAAGCGGCCAAGATCTTTCTCATCAATTGTTTTCTTTTTCTGCTGTTTTAACAAGTTTCGCTTCGAGAAAAACAATAAACTTCGGGGAACAGCACCCCCAAACTATTTGACGTTTATATAAATTTCATATCAAGTGAAAAACAAATATAAGAAAGATATTTTCAAATTGTGTTTAAGAAAATGCTTTTAAAGTTTTCATAGACATTAATGATTCTGTTACTTTTAAACTTAAGGGAACATTATAAAATTAGAAACTTAAAATGCTTTCTAAATTAAAATTTTAATTTCTAAATTGCTGGTTTTACCGTCAAGTATTAAAAATATCATTGTAATTATTCAAAATAAATGTATGTTCCAAAATTGAATTTCATCGTGTCAACATGAGCTTAGAAAGTATTTTCAACTATATGGTTATGTAATGTAGAAATTTCAGATTCAAATATGCGAAAATGAAGAAGAAAAAAAAAAACCTAAGCTAATATATTGTTCATTTCACATAGGAAATTAATAATGTTACATTACTATTTTCCTAATCTTTAATTGTGTTGTAATATTTTGGAAATAAGCTAATACAATACAATAATTGAAGTGTATATTTTAATATATATTTGAAGTATATATTTTAATGATAGATGATAATGATTTATATTCAAATTATTTCATAACTAAAAACATTGGTTGTAAAAGTTAAAAAATTGGTAATATGGAATTAAAATTCTGGAAATTTCCAGTTTTAGCCTAAAAAATTTGCATTAAATCAATACAAATATTTCTAATATTTTCAATGTTTGTAAGAGTAGTTTGAGCATTTAAATTTTGCATGAAAAGGAAAATGAATTGAGAAAAGAGTAATTATAATAAAATAACATCGGTTTTCTTTCTCTAAAGTGATTATTCATAAAAGGGATCGTCTTATTTTTAATTACTGAAAATATGAAACACAATAAGGCAAATTTGAAATTAAATATTTAATGGATACTTTTTAATTTAGAAATGCACTCGCGCAGTATTTCTTTTTATAAAAATTGAGTTTATTTTAATTTGAAAATGCATTCTCATATCTTTCTTAAGTGTTCTCCTAATTTTAGTCTTCTATTTGAAAGTAAAATGTATTTTTATTGCATCAAATTCAAGAATTTCATTATTAATCTAAAAGTTTTACTTTAAGAACATTAAGGATGAAATGTTTCGGGAAAAAAATGAAAGAGCCTTGTTATCAATATTTGTTAAGGACAGCCAGTTACGCTTGATAACTTCTTGAAAAGTTTTTGGCGAAGTGAAGTGAAGTGATTTTCTTAAAATATTTCTTTTCTCTCAAAGCGTTGCCTCTGGCTGAAGCTTACTGAGGCACACTCGCAAAAACACTCTTTGATACTTAAGCAGGTGATCAACGAAGCTTTTCCTCCGAATCACACGGTGGAGAAAAAAAAAAACCATTGGCCACTTTTTCTCTAACACTAACGATTATCCTTTCTTCTTAGAAATCATTTAGACGTCGCCCAAAAGGAAATCCTTAAATATGATTTCTGTAGAGTAACCTAATAGTTGTCAGATGAAAGTACATCCCAGATTTTACTTGTTACTTTTGGTGAGTTTAAGAAATTGCAAAAAGCGAACCGGTATCTTGTGAGTAAGGATAATTCCAGCTTTATGTATCAGAATACTCCATCCATACCTTGAGCTTATAAATGATAATAAGGTAATTGATACGATGGATGGAAAAAATCTCTAAAAATAAGCCAAAAACTCATTTTAATTTTTAGTTGCATTGAGTAGAATAAAGATAGACATAATTTCAGATTTGGTTTCATAACAATTTAAAATTTTCAAAAAATTATTGTCAATCAGATCCGAGAGCAACCCTGAATAATTTTTGATACTTTTCCATTTCACTCCCGTAAGATAATTGTCGTAACGGAAAAGAAAATAATCATAAATTACAATCTTAAATACTGTGTTTACAACGTTGTTTAAATTCGTTCACTTAATTTCTGCACAAAAAAATCGATTAGAATATATTTGATACAAAATAAAATTGTGAGCCACATTTAAATCATCATATTACGTTACATTATTTTCACTTCTCCGTAAGAAACAAACTATTGCTTAAGGATCATAGGTGGGGGAAGAATACTTCACTTTTATTAATAGGTTAGAAACAAAATGGATACTTTTGACGTTTAATTTCGTGATTGTAATAAAAAAGATGTTTTTTAAGGACCAATGGAAAAGTTTAGAAATTCATCTAATCTATTATAAATAAAATCCTTACCCCTTTATCTTTTATAAATTGAATGTTTTGAACTAATAACGGTTGAGTATTAAAGTTCAACACTTCTCATTTCCTTTCCATTAAAAATGTTTTCAGGCGGATATATTATGTATCTTTAAAAAGAAAAAAATAATGTCAGGATGTTTATCATTCTTTAATTTGGCATTTATTACCAATTAATCTGCTGTTGTTAGTTTTAAGAGGATTCAGATTTCGGATTCGAATAAAATACAAGTATCTGTACCTGCAGTCAGAATTAAGAGATACTGTATTTGAAGCATTCACCTACCATTATACTAATTTATAGGTGTATAAAAGAGGAGAATTAGATCTATTTAAAATAATTTTTTTGGCGACACACATGATTGCTTTATTACATTGTTACATTTATTTATTGTTACATCCTTACTTTATTACATTGTTACATTTATTATTTAAATAAATAGCTCAACATCCTAGATGTGTTAATGATTCAGTTTTTCATTATTTATATTTGTCTTTATTTATTTATATATATTTTTAAATAAGTCAGTTAATTACACATTGATTCATTAAGGCACTATATATTAACATTATTGTCAAACAAATACTTGAATACTGTAATTATAAAATTGGCGCAATTTTATTGCCATTCATTTGAAGCTTAAAATATTAAAGTAATAATAAGCAAATTGCACAAATAATATTACGTATAATTATTTTAATACGTAATTTGTATCCAACATTTTTAAAATTTTTTAACTCTTTGAAGATTTTTAAATATAAATAACTTAAATTTGTATACTTTAATTTAAAAAAATAATAATACCATTTTTTTCTAAATTAAAAATAAACATGATGTGTAAGTACAAGAAAAACTATTATATTTTAATTGGATACATTATGAAGGTATATCTAAATATTATTTTCGTATTCTGTTGTTGGGGATTTTTTAGACATAACACAATTTGAATTCCGTCAAAAATGGTTTTTCTTACTTTATATTATCGGAAATAAAATATATTTCTGCTTTCTTATGTGCATCTAAAAACTTTCATGTTAGTTTTCAAAATATTGTAAAAAACAATTGATCATCAAGGACTTTATTATATACAAACTTTAAAAATTCAAACATCATCTGCTTAGAAATGAATAAAAATTTTAAATTGTTTGCATATTTATACCATGTATCGATGATATAATTTCCAGAGGAATGATAAAACTTTTAAAGAGGTAAAGAAAGTTTTGAAAAAACAATTTTACAATGCATAATATTTTTATCTGTGTTTTATCTAATATTTTCTAAGGCGCACATAAATGTACATAAATGAGAATTTTTCAAGAATGCATAATAAAGATGTACTTTGAAATAGAGTAACGATAATTTCTTCTGAGGTAATTTGCTTAAAAATAATCGGCTATATATGATATTTTAAATGATTTAAATAACTAGTTCTTGATGGATAATGCTAACTCATTATTTCTAGTTTTAATACAAGGTTTATATATATATACAGAGGGTGGTGATCTTTTTTCCTTTTTTAAAGTGACAGTGTCTAGAGTGCCCTGCAGCACGACTTAATAGTCGAAATGGCATCAAATTTAGTATTTAGAATAATCAAAACACGGGAAAAAGGAGTCCGTGAAAAAATTTTTGTTCCAAAAATCGCGTTGCTAGGGCATTTTGTGATGCTTTACAAAGTATAAAATTTGAGAAAAGGAAAATACTAACAAATACAATAGTACAGTTAAACTATTAATGTTTATTTGTTATATTAACTTCCCCGGTGAGGAATTAGAATTTCCCCATTGACTGTGAGCACCGTTCTCAGAAATAACACCGTGCATTCTGTGCACAACGTTCTTCACAGCAGTACGCAACATATCACTAGGAATATCCCACTCTGTCTTCGTTATGTTGTCTTTTAGAATAGACAAATTTGATACTCCACCAACATAAACTCACCTTCATTTAAGAGGCCATTGGAGCTCATTTACTGCAGCTGAGATTATTTGTCGGGGCTGTCTACTATTTGTTTTTCTAGCCCCTATTGCTGGCACTGTCATTGCACAACATTTGCGTTTTTCTTTTAAACCCGTGTTTTATGCTAATTCTCATTGTTGTAAGCTAAAGTAGCGCTACAAAATAACCTAGCGACGACTTCTGAAACTAAATATTTTTTCATGGAATCCTTTTTCTCATGTCTTGATTAGTGTAAATACCAAGTTTAGTGTCATTTCGGCTATTAGATCGCGCTACAGGGCCTTCCCAACACTGTCACTTTAAAAAAGAGCACCACACACATATATATATATATATGTGTGTGCGTGTTTATGTTCTAGCTAACAGCATAAGTGTTTTAGTAAATATCACAGATATAAATCGTAAGATGACCAAAGACCCTTTGCCAAACAAATTTCAACTAAATCATCTTCAATATTCGATACCTTTATAATCGCCATTTTGTGATACCTTTGTCATTCAAATAGACGGCATTTTTTTCACATTAGAAAGTTAATTATTTTAATCCTGAATACTTATCTACAATTTCAAAAGAATATATATATATATATATTTGATAACCATTATGGTCAGGAAAAGAGAAAGAAAATTCTACTTTATTCTGTACAGAAATAATTTTCTTTGGATCAAAATTAAATGTTAAATCTTTCCGTCTTTTCCAAGTTTCTTTTTTGTCACCTGTCAACGAGAAAAATGTTAGCAGTAACTTTTTTTTTATTTCTTTGGAGTTAAATAAAACTTGATAAAACGCTTTTTCTCGATTCTAAGCACGTGTGTCGGGGAAGACATAGCAAGGAAATCCGGTATCACTATCTGCTGGCCATTTTAAGTTAATGTATCTTAGTGCTGTTTCAGCCCCAAGACAACCCAACTCGACTTGTCGAGGTGTAAATAACCTCAAATGAATAGGTCTTAGTATTGTCAGATGAAACGAGTGTTTTAATGTAATTGATAGTGTTTGTTATAAAACTAACGAAATTATGAATCAGAAAAGATTTTCTACTTGCAGTCTAGAGTTCGAAAAATTTTAAACTTTAAAAAAAAAAAAAGAAACGAGGTTAATTTATTGTTTGAATTTAAATTAATTAAAATGTTATGAAACAACAAACATTTGGTGAAATGTAATTTAAATAAAGTATTCTCAAAGAGTCCAACGTGGTAGCAACATATTTTGCAAGAATCAAAAATATAATTGTTTACAATTTTTCTCAATTACTTCATATAGTTTTAAATATTTGGTAAGTCATTCTTACGTTACTTTTGAAGTCAAAACAATTCAAATTAAATCTAAAACATCTTCGAATTTACTAATCAATGAATGCTTCAAATTTTAGGAAAAAATTTAGATAACAAAATTAGAATTTTGAAAAAAAAAATTTTCATTGAATTTTTAAGTCTTAAAAATAATAACAGAAATTCTTTTAAATTAATAAAGGGTAAATATGTATTAGTTAAAATGTTTTACTTTTTAATTTAATTTGCTTCCAACAATTATTATTTACTTTTTAATTAAAAATTGATAAATCCTAATTTTAAATTTATTAAAGCTATCTCATAATGAACGAGTTACAAAATGTTTTAATATTATATCTCTAAACTTTTTCAAATATTAATGTCTCAAAATTTTCAAAAGTTTTAGGAATTTCTCGAAAATTTATAATTGAATGCATAAATTGTTCTGACTGTTGTGATATCAATAAAGGAAAACAATATGTTGGTAATGTGTATTTAACCACAATTGTAAATACTTCATAAATACTATTTGCGCCTAATATTCAAAGTTTATTTAAAAAAAATACTTCTTTTAATAACTGCATATTTTTAAGCTTAATTTTATAAATTAAATAACTCCAGAATAAACAGGATTTTGATGGGAAACTTCTATATGTGGTGACGCAAAATTTAATTATATAATTAATTAAAATATGTCAAATTAAAAAAAACTGGTAATTTTTTGTCTTTTTTTTTTGTAAATATTGTATAAAAAATTTAAAAGAATTTTGATTTGAAGGATACAAATTCTGAATTTATCTAAACATCATCGATTATACTAAGCATCTTCTAATTACTATAATCTAATCAAACATTAAAAAAATATAAAAGTATTAATTTTAAAAATATCCGCTACTACTTTTTAAAACTAAATTTACTTTCTTACATTATACGATAACGATTTTTATAAATTTATTATAAAGTTTAGAACATATACATTCATGTTTCAAAGATAATTGTATATAATTTAATACTTAATTTACACTCATGATTATAAATTAAGGATATTGCAAGTTCAGGCAAAGTAAGAGGCAGAAGCAAAACAAATGTTACTTATTTGTAAAGTCTATTTATTAAACAAAAGATAAAGGGCAAAAAAAGAGGCTATATGTTTGACATCATTAATAAAAATTGAGATTTTTACTTCCTGGAGCAAATTTCAAAAAAAAAAAAAGAACCTATATACAAAAACGAACATAACAGGGTTGGTATGATGGTTAACACATAGTATGCCTGCCCCCCAAGACAATGCAATACAGGCCGTATAACGCCTATGTATGTTGAGTTTCAAATTATCGATCTGATCGTGAGGAATATTACACCACTCATCAAGCAATGCTCGCCGAAATTCCGGTAGACATGTGGGAAGGGGTTGATGGGCTGCAATTCGTCGGCCAAGCGTGTTCCACACATGCTCTATTGGATTCAACTCCAGTGAGTATGCTGCCAATCCATAAGGGTGATATACTCCAATTTCATTCTTCTACAATGTTAGCATGGTTAAGACGGGGATAGTTATCCATAAGCAGACACTCTGCACCCATGGCGCCCTGAAACAAACGTACATGTTGCTCCAGAATGTCATCCCGATAGATGTGGCCTGTCATAGTTACATTCTGAACACGCAGTTTAGTTCTGGAACCCAAAATAATTCCTCCCCAAACGAACAATCCTGCAACACCGTAACGGTGTTGTTCAATGGTCTTCTCTTAATGGTAAAGGGCTCCTGGCCTTCTCCATTTGAGAGTCGGCGAGAATCAGACTGAAAGCTAAACCTGGATTCTTCGGAAAACATCACACAGGATCACTGTGGCGGTGTCCACAATGCATGCTCACTACTCCAGGCTAACCGCAGGCGACAGTGAGTTGGGGTAAATGAAACTTATCTGACAAGCCTATGAGCATATAGACCAATGTGCCCTAAGCGTCTGTACACGGTCTACCTTGGAGCTGTCATACCGATAGCTGAAGAGAGCTGATGAAACAAGTCTGATACTGTGCTCCGTCTGTTTCTTTTGGCAGTAACGGCCAAACACAGGTCCTCATTCGGCGATGTAATTCGGGGGCAACCTGTGTTATAACCTCTCTACTCACATTACCATTATATTGGAATCGTTGCCAAAGTCTGGAGATGACACTCTTGGTGATGCCAACTTCCTCGGTTATATCCAGCTGGTTACGCCCACTTTCCGGACAGCTGATAATTCTACCGCGTAAAACATCATCTAAATGCTTCCTTTGTGCTATAACTATGCGGTTATTGCACTGAAATGCTTTTAAAGCGCTAGTGAGCAATTTTACTTTTTTGCAACTATTCCTTATATACTACTCTCTTACATTCTCATTATTGTAACATATTATCGGCACCATCTGGTTTTTTTCTTGTAATTTGCATATTCTTCTTCAAGATGTGAGTGATAATTCTATATGGGAAATTTTTAGAGTTCTATTTTTGTGTGACTCTTAATTATCCTTAATTTATGGTACATGTGCGTAGTTGAAAACTACCTAGTAAAGAGAACCATTGTATAATATTAAATATTTACGGGATCATCCATTGGTGTGGTATAGATGTTTTAAAATGATAGTAAAAGCTCAGGTTCCGACATCGCGTTACTTAACCGTTATTCAACGGGGTTTGTTTTATTGTGTAGTTAAGATTGTAAACATAAAGAAAAAAAGTAATTAAGCAAGCATCTGCTTTTAATGATGTCCTTTTTGTTGATTTTATTGTTAACGTATTCCACTTGATCGCAAAAGACACTGATTAAGTCCATGAACACTTGTGAGTCAATATGAAAGTTGTGATATTAAGCTTCATGTGATTCAAGCTAATAAAAGATTAAAGACGGAGAAGTACTAAAGTTAAAATCTGACTTTGGTCTCAAACCTGCAAAGAATTCAGCTGAGCAAGTGGGTGGATCTTCATAATTTAGAGGCAGGGATAAAACAGAAGATTCCCAGACTTAACCTGCCATCTCCAGAGGTATCACTTCTCGTGGAAGACATTGTGACTAAGACATATTTAACATCATCCAGATGCCATTAGCAAACACGATGAATCCCCGGTAGGATCGGTATTCGAACTCACTAACTTCTGGTAACGAAAGCTAACTAGGCCACCACAGCCTAATGGTGTCCCTAACTGAATAGATTGCCATGACTTAGTGAAAAAAGATGCCATTCCTACTATCGAAAAGTAGTGAATTCAGTTTTTGACTTAAATGATGTTCTGTTGGGTTGCCAAAAGTGATTAGAGGACATGAAATAGGTGGTCTCAATGTTTTTCCTGTTAATATTACCTATGGAAGTGGTTGGTTAAGTCTTCGGGAGCTTCTGCTTGGTTCTTTCTGTCAAATCTCGGTGAATGAACTATCTTCCAATATTTCTATTAATTGAAACAATTCATAAATATTCTTCTTTCGTTCATGAGAACTATAACCCCTTAGTTAGCATAAAGCTAAAATTTATCGCTATTGCTTAATTCACTTACTGACCCAAACGGAATCAATTATTTCGGAAATTATAAACATTAAATTCAAAAAAATTCAATAATTAAAAGCATTTAATTTGTGTTGGTCACCGTGAGGTTAAAAAAAGGAAACTTTTAATGAGAAAGAATACATATACCTTCATCTTTTCTTCTGGAATGCATCTTTTTTTAAATCAGCAGGTACAGAGAAACGACACGCAATTTTGGACATAATGGGATTATAACGTGGGAACGCCAACGGAGCGATTCACAATGCGATTCATTTGAAAATCGATTCCTGGGAAGTGATATTTTTAGATTGGAACGGTGATTTTTGATACGCTAATAAAGCTCATTTTTTGTCTAACCGATTTTGGTTTCCTGAAACGTGTAATTGTTATTTTTATACCCATTCCTCAAATAACAGCTGACACATTTCCCGTCGCGATAAGTCGCGAAAAAATGTAAAATAAACGAGCAATAAATATCGTAAATATGTTTTAATGAATTGGGAATATAAGCACTGTTAAAAAGTAACAAGTAAGGAAATAATTGGAAAATGTAAACAAGGAAAGCAGTTCTTATGATTGAAAGTAAATGGCAAATTAAAAGATTACTTGAAGAAATTTTTCCTTATAGCATAGGAGAATTATCGATAACTGCTGCAAATATATCCTTGACGCATACACAATTTTCACTGTCACAAGTGGTTTTTATTTAAAATTCCAACATCATTTTTGCATAATTAATATTTGCAAAAATGAAAATGATGTTAATATTTGCAAAAATGATGTCATTTTCAACATTATGATTTTATAAATTCTTGGATGTTTTTATATGCATATTATATTATATTTGTAATATACTTATAAGTGTATTGCTTGATTAAAGTATTTTTCACTGAATACTTTAATCAAGCAATACTTATTTTTCACTGAATAATACTTGAAGTTATGTAAATATTATGCTATCTTATTACATTATGCTACTTAAAAGTACACTTCCCATTGCATACTTCTAATTCGTTAAATTGGCTATATTTTCAAGTACTTACCAAATTTAACGAAAGATGTGATAAAATATTTATTTATTCCAATGGTTCTGTTTTATGTTATATTTACCAAATATTGAAAAATGTTAGGTAATATTTAAAAATAATTAAAGCCCGCTTTATCACTACTTTTACAAAAATAATGTTACATTTCACATTCAGCGAATAAAAAGAAAAAACGAATAAATAAACATGTATATGCACTAATATTTGTTTTAATATAAAGTAGATATTGATAGAAACATAGGTTTTTTACGAGTCGGGTTTTCCAAATTTTCAATCAGGATTTCTCTCTATATATAAAAAGGACTTCTATAAAATGCTATAAAATCCTCATGAGCACTGCATTTATATGTTTGTCAGAAAATATATTATAAATGAGAAACTTTATAAAATGAAATCAGATCTTACTTTACAGACGCAATCATCTGCTTATACTTTATAACAGTGAATTTATGTGATTATTCAATAGAAAAAACGAAATGATTTAAGTATACGTTCTTGTATCTTTGAAGCTATCTATTCTTTGCATATTTCAAAATATATATTTTTATAAATAATTCAATTTTTTTCCAAAGTTTTTATACAGACAATTTGAATTCGGTTCTTTCAAATCGAAATTTAACTCCATAATTAGTTATCTGATTAACCACAACTTTATGTGGAATTTGTTTTATCTTGTGAAATAATCTTTTGTCTAATTAAAACACCCAGCCTTCTTCATGATAGATGGAATGATTAGGTTTGTATATTTATAGATAAGAAGTGGGCTAATCATTAGCCGCTCATCAAACCACCACAATCGCCAGCAGCGAAAGTATAACCAGACTATTAATATTAATGTAATGCGAGCTACCAATTAATCTTTTGGGACAAACAGCCAGCAGAAATACTTTCGTGAATCGCCAGCTATTTGCGGGAACGATGTATTTATAGTCGCTGGACAATGCCACATTCAAAGCCTTCATACCGATAGTCAGGGTTGCTCAAAGCACCTCGTGGAACACCGTCCTGCCTCGCGGAGAAGGTGTTGGACCAAGTGAATCAAGTTCAGTGACTTTAATTAGGGTGTTACAGTCCCAAATAGGGTCATTCCTATAGGAAAAATCCCATTCACTCATCATTCTATTGAGTTTCCGCCGCCAAAGAGGAAAAAAATGGGGACATATTGGTGGTTTGTGGCTGGCTTTCTCCCTTTTCGGGCCTTTTTCACTAGTTCTGGGTCGTGTTGCCAGACACGCAGAATAATTTAATCACTCGGTGGCGTATTCCGTTTATCACTTACATAGTGGATACATAGCTATCTTATAATGTGATGATAGTTTTTGTTCCTTAAAAAGTAGGAGAAACGCATTTTAAAATTTAATGCTAAGTTTAAAATTATAACAAATAAATTGTTTGATGATGGCAAGTTTAAAATAGGCTTCTATCAATGTAGTTAAATTGATTAATACAATTTCATATTTACTTATTACATTTGTCTGGGTACATTTTACCGAATAAATTATACCACTGCTGAAATTAAAACTGTTCGTGTTAATATTTAAAACTACATAATAATTTAACTATTAGTTATTCTATAAATACATTGTATTTCTCATTTTACGTTAATTTGTTCATAATTTAATTTCTTTTTCATTAAAAAAAAACTTTATCATAACCGATATAATTCCTTATTCACATTAAGTGCTTGGTGAAGATTTTTTTTTTTTTTTTGATGATTAATTATTCAAATGAAAGAAAATACAGCTGAAAGCCTTAACTTTATTATAAAAAATTCCTAACTAGTACATAAAAACAAATATAGTATCTAAATAAATATTCCATATATAACCTCTTTTTTATATTACATACAGTTCAACTTTTTTTTAAAATATTTAATTCCCTTCAATAATGACGATGTCTACCACTTCTAATGTTGAATTTATGCCGATGACGACCTCTCACGCCATTCTACCCAACCTGTCCATGTTCAACATATCTGTGTTAGTTGTTTAATTTTTTTCACAAATCTCTTTTTCTTCCATTTTCCACCCGATCTGGTGTACGACAGAAATCTGGTTTTACAGTTATATTTTTGCATCTAAATACTCATCACTTAAAAGCATCAACAAATAACTGAATTTAAATAAGTAATAAAACTATGTTTTTGAATAAATAAAGCATTAGAGATATCAGGAAATAAAGTATGCCTCAGTGATTTTCAGTTCTCGATAGTTGACAGATTTGATCAACATTTTGAAAATATAAAATAAATTTCTTTTTAGTATTTAATTCGGAATAACTGATTTTATTCTGATACATTAGATTCAATAGATATCTTTAAGAGAGTATGCAATAAAATATTATGTATACAACAAAATTACAGGATAATATAATACATCGAATGTTATAGTATGATATAGACGAAATATTTTTAAAGTTTTATTTTACTAAGGAAAACATAAGCTCTTAACCCATTAGTTCGAGGGTTCTCCAATGCTTTTTAACAATATCCTGATACCGAGAAAGTACGATACAAATATGCAGACAAAATATAAAACTAGCAAATAAGATTCCTTGGTATAAAAATGATTTTATTGTTTTACATTAAAATTAAACTGCTTAAAGTCTAATTACTATATAGTAAAAATATTACTAAGGAAAAAAAATTTAATTGTTACATTGTATTAACACTTTTATAACATACTTCTACCTTTAATGAATTTGTGAAAATAAATATAATACTTTGGAAGTATGTATACAACAAAATTACAGAATAATATAATGCATTAAAATTTTTAATTATTATTTCGAAGGTACTTAAAGTTTCAAATATTTGAGTGAATATGTGCTGGAGTGTTGGAAAATAATTTTGTAATAAAGTAACGAAATGAAACATAAAATTATATTAAATAAAATGGGTATAACAAAGAAATATTTAAATAGGAAAAATGTTTCATTTCAAAATCTGATTAAGGCGGATATAAATTCTGTTAAAAAGCCTTGATAAAAAATTAGTAACTCCATTTTAGAAAGAATAACAAATTGACAATTCTGAAAATATTGCAGCATTAGCACAGTTATTAAATTTAACAAGACAAAGAAATTTAACAGCTGACAAAATAGAAGTTGAAAATGAAATAATAATAAAAAAGCTAAAAATTTCTCTAGAATTTCAGCAGCTGTGAAATTTGACTGTGATTTTTAAGCACCCTGAACAAGATAATTTTTTTTTATCTTGATGTACGAAACCTTCATTCATTCATCGATTATATCTCGTTCTTCATCGATTTTGCTTATCGAAGTCTCCAAGTTTCTCCTTCGAACATTGAAGTAAAAAATTTTCTGATTATTTTTTCCTTCCTTAAATAAAGAAAAAAAAGACACAACTTTTAAAACCATTGTTATTACATATAAAAAAAATTTGCCGAACAAAAAAGTACTTACATTTGACACACTGTTTTGGTGTTAGTAAATAAGTTTCAAAAAGCAACTGCTTATATCTCAGAGCTTGAATAAATATTACGAAATGCATATAACAAATAGATTGAATATATTAAATATATTTAAGGAGAAATAAATGATTTAAATCAGGTTAAGCTTGAAATTTTTTTTTAATTTTAAAATTGGAAACAATTAACAGTTACAAGATTTAACAAGATTTAAAATATTATCATATTTCTTATATATATATATATACATATATATAGACGCAAGTACTTATATATATATATATATATATATATATATATATATATATATATATATATATATATATATATATATATATATATATATATACAAGTCTATTAAATTTCCTTTTTCGGCCTGTATGTAATTGTTTTTGTGCCATTTATTGAGTATTCATTATCATGATGAATGTTCATTTCACTTATATTCTCTGTTTTATAAATGGAATTTTATTTATTAGGAATGTATTTTATAATATAATTTGCTTTTGAATTAATTGTATATATCTGTAGTTAGGTATACATTATAATTAAATAAGTATAGGTAGAAGTGCTTATGCTACCAATCGCTTCGTAGCTACTGTTTTCAATAAAGTCTAAAATGCTTCATGACTGCCCTGGACATGAATGCTTCAATTCACCGAAAGGAATATGAAGTATTATACAAAATTAGAGAGTACCCAATATTAATGCCAAAGCAGAATTCTAATAAGCTCCTGAAAGCTAATGTTAAGTGTTTCTTCAAAGCAAAATAGTAAACACCATTTAACTAAAACTTTCGAACTGAGCTTGATTATCTGCAAGAAATAAAAACGCCAGATCGTGACTGGAACTGTGATACTCTGAACCAAAATTAAAAACGAAAAACTCTCTGGAGAGGTACGAGAAAAAAATAATAATTCCCTAAATTATTTCCTTGGGTTGTTAAGAATAAATGAGTATCTACCAACCGGTTTTCCTGTTTATTTCATTGAATAATCAGTACTTGCTTGAGCTTGTCAGATTGGAATGTGCCTAACTCTGGAAGTAAATAAAAAAAGATTTGACCATCCCTTTTACCAACGTAATCGGCGAATCAGTTACGTATCAATGAGGACTTTTATTCAATCGGAGCACCCCTGCAGGCAATAATCAGGAGGACAACCACCTTGTTCCTCGTGGATCCGTCCTTCAGTAGAACCTTGACATTCTGCATGCTTAAAAATGCTTCTCCACTCGTTTAAGAGCTCGCGATTCCTGCGCAAAATATTATTTATGAACGCGGCGGTTGAAAAGTCATCCTATTTAGAATTCTTGCGTTGGTGATTAACAATTGAAATGCGCTTATTTATTTCGTTTGATGGGTTGGTAAAGCAAAATATTTGATTTTATAGATTTTTATGTACTTAGGATGAATGGCACTTGGGCTGGCGGCATAAATCACTCAGAAAAAAAATATCGCTTTTACGTTCTCAAACTTACCTTAATTGGCGTTTTAAATTTTATCTAATAACTCTTTTTTTGTTACCTGATATGTATAAATGAATGATTGCTTCGTGTATGTTGATTTTACCAATTTTAATCTATATTTTAAACTAATATTTTTATTTAGCACAACAATAATAAAGAACAAAAGAAACAACTAATATATATAACTTTCATTTGCATATATTTTTAGTGTAAATTACAATCCAATTTTCGATATATATATACAAAGAGTTTGAATATTATCTCACACTTCCATTTATTTTTATTCTTGAAATTAAAAATTTGCGTTTTAATTATTAGTTGCTGAGTCAGTTAAAATCTTAGGGGATGCCCCGTCATATTAAAAACTAAAACTTAAACTAAGGAAAGTCATAATTGCAGAACATCTTTCTTTGGGGACAGAAAATAATAATAATTGATGCATATTATTGAATCGCTAATCAATTCGCCTCCTCATAGTTATAGGTAAATTGAAGGGCCAACATCACTGCCTGACATTTGCTAATAATAGTGAGTTGGCTAGCTGAAGTAAAGTGCTTCATGTCAACATTATTGAGTGACAGAAATACATTGTTCATATTATTAAAAGCAAAGAATTAAGAATAAAAACACTCAAGTTTAGTTCTCAGTTTATTTATTTATTATTATTATTTTTTTTGACTATCATGAAATTCTTAAAAGTTAATTTTTTTAGGAAACACACTTATATTTACAATAATTCAACAATTTTTTAACATAGCTTAAACTTATACTTAGCTTAAACTTAGCTTAACATAGCTTAAACTTAATAGCTTAAACAATTTTTTAACATAGCTAAACGTTAACACAGTTTTAGCAATTAATATAAATATTTAAAATAAGTTATATAAAAAGTCTTTTTAATTTAATTTCTTAATCATTATTTTTTTCCAATAAAAATTTTAATTATAAACTAATTTTTAGATTTTTGTGCGATAATTTATTTTCTGCAATTGTTTTTAATACTAAATTATACATTTCAAAACATAAGTTAAAAATCGAAGTTATAAGCACTTATATATAACTTTTTAAAAATTTAAATGGCGCAAAAATTAATTGGAATATTTCATGTATGCAAAGAAATTTTTTGTGAACTCTGGAAATCCATAAATTATAATTATTTTTGATTTTCTCTCTTTTTCATGCTTCTGATATCCATCCTGAATCAGCCTCGGACTTTAATTTCTTTTTATGATAAAAACAGCTTCCGTAATAAATTTGATCAGTTGTATTAAACATGCCAACTATTAGTTAAAGCATAACCACTGAAGCAAAAGAAAAAATATTATATTAAAAGCAAACAAAAAAAAAACAGCAACAATGAGGTTACGTCATCATTTTTTACTCGTGACTCAGATTCTTTTAAATACTTCCGGAATACAGTTGGCAACAGTTCGTTTCCATCATGTGTGATTACATTTTACATCATAACTTCGCAGTTATTAAATTCAGCAGTATTTTGTAAGCCGCCTAATCACTTCTCTACAGTTTCAAGTGTAAATTCACGTCCTTCTAAAAACACATCATTCATTCTTTTTTTTTTTTTTTTTTTTTTTTTGGAAAAAAAAATCATTCATTACATGTTTTGATTACACGAATTCTGAAACTGAATATCAATAAAAAAGATTTTTTAATGGAATTTATAATTTACCTTAAAGTACTTAAATCAGATCATATTTGTATATAGCATATGATTAGGATGTGAGAGCGTATTGACATATAATCTTCATACATTATTTGAGGTAATTTGTTTTCACATTCATATGAGTTTACATAAAAAGAGAAATATTTAAAAATTAAAGGGAAATACACTTTTTACTATAAAGAAATTGTTAAAATGAAATGAATTCTGATAGAGAAGTTATTTTGGTAAACCGCATAAATAAATTAACAATCAAGAATTTTAATAATTTTTTACTTTCTATTGAGAAAAGAATTCAGTTATTTATATTTCAATCCATTCCAGAACAAATATATTAATGATCAAAAATAAAAGTCTTGGCAATTGAACGAACAATCAAAAATTTTACATATATATTGATAAGAATTTAATTTATTTATATTTCTATCTATCCCGGAACAGAAGCCCGGTGGCTCTGTGGTAGCGTTCGACGCTTTCTAGGAACAAGTCCGAGGTTTGGTCCTCGGGCTAGGCAAAGTCGATTCAGTCTCTTCCATCTTTTGAGAGGGTCAATAAAAAATGAGGACCAAGTATGCTTGGGAACTAAATACTGGAAGTTTCGTGTTAGGCTGACGACCTAATCGGGATATATGCTTTGCACCCCAGTGCCTTTCGTTGAGGAAAACAGAGATGGGCATTGTAATGCCTTGGCCTGTTTAATTGTTGTTTTGTTCATCATGGCGCAAAATTTAATATAGTTTATGGTGGAAAAATTAAGTAATAGTCAAAAATATGAGTCTTAAAAAACAATATGCACGGTTAAACTAATAATCAAGAATTGTGTTAATTGAACTAATAAATTAATTGAACTAATAATCAAGAAATGTAATTGCTTACTTTCTATTCATAAGAATTCGATTTCTTTATATTTCAATCTTTCTGATAAGTTTCAATGCGAATTCAAATAATAAGTTTATGTTTAGTATTACGTACAAAGAAAGTATCAAGAACTTTAACAACTATTTACCTTCTTTTGACAAGAATTTGATTCATTCCTTTTTCAATCCTTCCTATCATATTTCCTGGAAAATATTTCTTACGTTAGTATTAATTTTGTATGAACTCGATTTGCTGTACACCAAACAAGAGAGCAAAGCTGAAATAATGTTTTTCATAAAGCAACAGATATGCTAATAAAAATTACCAACAAAGACAATCCTGGTTAATTATGTTATATATAGTGTAACGTAGTGTTTGACTTACAAAATGTTAAAATACATTGAGCTTGGAATACTTTTATTGCAAACTGAATAAATTTTTTAAACTGAATAGAAGGATAAAGGTCTCTGCATTTGATGAAAAACAATTTTCATTTTTGGAGACTGATTTAAAAGTTTTACAATTATCGAACCCAACATTTGGAGTTCAGTATTAAGAACTTTAAATGGAATGTGTGAGATCTGTAACTATATATACAGAATAAAATTAAGTAATTATACCTTAATATATGTTTTATAAACATTAATAATTAATATTAAGCTATGACTAAAATATAATTTTTAAAATAATGTTATTTGCTTGGATTGTTACATACATAGTGGATAAATTATGCACTAATGTTATATTCTTTGATCAAAAACAGTGTTATATGAAGAGCCAGTCTGTTTAATAAGAAATATCTTTTGCAATAGACCTTACGTCCAGTCCTTTAAGTGGTTATTGACCATTAGTAGTTTAAGACTTGATTTCTAAAAGAAATATATGCATATTACAGAAGTGAAATATTCGAGGAAGTTACCACTAACATATTCAAAAGAAAATGGATTCAATAATTTGATTTGATATAAATGAAGATCGTCAAACTGAGACAAACTTTGGATGTTTAACTTTCGTAGGTTATAATATTACTCTGTAGTAACATATGAATGTTTGTTAAAAAAGAACGCCGATTCAGATGAGAATCTTTTCATTTGAGAAATTACCATTAATGCTTAGAGTCCGTAAAAGGCAGCAAGAAATTTAATACAGAAAAGAAACAAACCAATGTTATGTTGGGTAATTTACAACTGAGGTATTTTAATGACTATTTCATTAAAGTGATGCTATTATATTCTAAATTGCATAATTTTTATAAGTAATTACTTATTGGTGTTTACTTTTAATTACTTATTAATTTCTTATTATTACTTATTAATAATTACTTATTAATTTCTTATAAAAATTATTATAATAGTTAAAATTTCTTTCGCCGTATTCGAAACATTTTCTATAAACACAACTATATTAAACCATAACCAAAAGTCGAACCGTTGGCTAAATTGAAATAGCGGTGCAAAGCAATTAAAATTTTTTGCTACAACAATTATCTAACACTTTGATTTCAAATTCTAACACAACATGATGAAGAAATGCTTTTCTTTTCCATTAGGAAAATTTTCAGTGTCCCCTTTCTTTTCTTCTTTATGCGTCATTTACAGATGCTTTTGCTCATGAAAAGAAGAAGCGTGCGTTCTGCGGTCAGCAACCCGGGAAGGTCTGTTCCTTTTTTATTGTTGATGAGCCTGCCAGCAGAAACATCGGCACTGCCCTGAAAATTAGAGGTTTCCATTCCCTCCTGAGCTTGCGCAATCAGTCGCCAGCTGAAGATGAGGGCAATCGTTCGAAAAGACCGACACACTTTATGCGCAAAAATAAATAAGTCAAACACAAACGAACAGTTATTGAAAAAGAATCGTTAAAAAAGTAACGAAACTTGATTTTATATCAAAATCTCGTTTTCTTCGTATTTTAATATTTGAAAAAAAAAAAAAAAGCTATTAGAAATAAAACTAATTTTAAAATCTCTAACAGACTTTCGAGTTTTGCAATTATTTCGAATCTTTATATAATGAGAATAAAATATTCAAAATTCTTCGAAAAGTTCTACGATTTTCATTCAAATTCTTTTGTAAAGAGAATAAAGAAATTCTGAATTCTTTAATCTTGAATGTATTTTTTTTAATTCTTTGAATATTAGAAAAAAAGTCAAGATATTTGTATTTTTTTTATTGTCAAAGTATGATAAAAATAAAATTTAAATGAAAACGGTAAAAAATTAAAAAAAATTTAAGATTCAAATAGAAAATGCAAGAAGACAATTTTGAAAAAAATATTACACCAAAAAATTTAATATTTCCAAATAGAAGTAAGAATCAAAGATAAATTTATTTATATAAGTTATTTGTTTTACTGAATACATTTTATTGGTGAAAAATAACACAGAAAATTTGTCTGGAAGTCTAAATTACATATTGACATTAGAATTTCTAGAAACAATTTAATAGTCAATTTAGTTCATTTTTGATACATTGGAAAATCAGATTACACATTTGAATTAACAAATTTACATTCAGATACATACAGCACTTACATTCGTAATTGGAGAGAGAGTCAACATTATTAACTGATACTGCAATTCATTTTTATTTTCAACAAATGATTCCCTATCAGAATCGTACTCAGAAAAACAAATTTAACGCACTTATTCAAACGTTTTATCACTAGAAATTTAAAAGTTCGTATAGAAATTGAATCGCAAATATATAACTTAGACAAACCTTGAAAATGGTTTGAGACTAATAATTTTTCTTTCACAGTGGGTGATCGGTTACCGAACATAATCCGTTACTAGATTATGTTTATTTTCCGAACCGTTTATTAACCGACTCTCGATTTACCATAGATCTTTTCATGGAATCGTTTAATTTGTTCTAGAGACCCTAAAAATGAAATTAAAGAATGATGTATAATTTTTCTTAGTAACTTATTAAAAAATAGCACATCACGTATAGTCTTTCATATTCATCAGTGCTTTTCATTTTTGTTTATGGACATTAAAGAACATTTCCAATGCCGATTGTTTTTCTCCCTTTTTTAAAACATTTTGGAACTAAATAATTGCACTGTTGTTGTAAAGATCCCTAACCTTATTGATATCAGTTTGTTTTGGGTGCCATTCTAAGACTATTGCTCTGATTTCTTCCTAATTATTCACTGAATGAAAGGAGGAGGATACTCAAAAGGAAAACAACTTCAAAACCGAAATTCAAAGTCTACTTTGGCTATAAATATTCTATTGGAAAAGAAAACTTTCCATTATAGAAATTTGAAGTTCAATAAACAAGTAATATAATTCAAGAGAAATAAAAAATGATTTTTGGTGCGTTGGTAACCCTGTATATCATGCTCCGAGAGCCGAGCAGTGTTCTTAAGAATTTGCTTTAGTTCTTTATCTGAATATGTGTTCATTTTCCGAACGCAAAAATCTTTTGTGAAAGTGTTCGTTGTCCGATTTGTTCGGAGTCAGAACTGTTCGTTAACCGATCACGCTCTGTAATTTTTGATGCTTTCAAATTTTTTAAAGTTTATTTTATAAAATTCAAATCAAAACGTTCTTAAGAATATTATTCTAGCCTTTTTTAACGCTTGATTGAATTGTTAATAAACACTATATTTTTAACTCTTAATAATAAAAATTTAATTTATTAACTTTAAAACAATTACTTTAAAATAAACTATTCTTGTTAGATTACTTTTTATAAAAAGCAATTAAGAAACAGGATAGAAAAGTCATCGTCAATTTTAATGCTCTATTTGCAATAAAATTTTACAAAAAAATATCGTATAAATATATTCCTTATCATAAAATATTGTGTGTTAAATTATTAAATATATTTGATTGACGCTCTTTTATGCATTATTTTAAATTGTAATAGTAAGGCGAAAATAATTCAAAAATAAAATGAATTGAGTCGATTATAAATTTTTTACTAAATTTCTTATTGATGAAAATGACACATGTTAAAATTACCAACATAACTACCAAGTGAAAACCTCAGCAAATCTAAATTTGTTTCAAGGAATCCGATAAAAACCACTGATTTGAAGCATCCTCTATCAAAACATTCTCAGAGAAGCTTCTGCGAAGCATTTCTTGCTAAATTTATAAAATAACTGAAATGCTTTTATAAAAATTAATTTTTTATTATGATAATCTTAGTAAGATCATTAATTCAAAATTTTTAATAGTAAGAAATAATTTAAAATTTTATAGAATACAAATATATAATATACAAATACAAAATCTTTTAATTTAAATACAAAGAAATGTGTTAAAATATAAATATAATTTGTGTGTATTTAAGTTCTATTTATCACAGAAGAGTACTGCCTGCAGAGTTGATTTATTTACTCAATTTACATATATATATATTTATATATATATATATATATATATATATATATATATATATATATATATATATATATATATATATATATATATATATATATATATATATATATATATATATATATATAATCAGTTTCCAATCTGTTTCTATTAATTTTCTGCATTGATGTTTAAGCTTTTGGCTGGCAATTTGTTGAGACACATATTCTTGTTCGATTTTTCTTATAAGATCTTCCATTAATGTCTTATGTATGGAATAAAACAAAAGGCAAATTGCCATCACGGCTATGCATATGCGCTTTCTTTGGCCAAAATGTTTCATGATCACTTTGTATGATGGCGACATAATTTTCTTGATGCTGCAATGAATTTCCTCCTCCAATGTAAGCGTGCTTCTGGAATTGTTCGCATAAACTTATGACTACAAATAGTGCCATAAAAAAAAGCTGCAACGGTGCTAAGTAGTTAGATTCCTTGGGCAATCGATTATCCCTTAAATCATCGCTTAAATTATCATTTAAATCACCAGGGGTACACTTTTTATCACCGAAATGCAACAGTACATAGCTTGTAAATGTTCAACAAAAAAACACCCTGTTTTATCGTGCAACGCTCCTTTTTTCAAATTCTAATTTTTTAGCCGTCAAATGAGATTTAATATATTTTCTATCACTTTTATTGCACGAATGAAACATATTTTTAGAATACTCTTTAAAAAGATATATTGTGAGTTAAATTATTATTGCATCCAATCTTGTTTGTTAGAGTATTTTCTAAGCCAAATTCTTAAGAGCCGAGCCATATATATATATATATGTATGTATGTATATATATATACATATATATATATATAGATACATATATATATCTATATATATATATATATACATCATATATATGTTGAGCCTGGAAATAATGTTCATTCATCATTGTTTAGCAATGCATGGGATCGAACTATTTAGGATCTTCTCCTCTAAAGTACCTACCACAATCTTTAAGTGTGTCTTTATTCTGTTCGGAAGTTGGAGATATTTCTTCTTCAGAAATGAAATCTCTTTATAAACAAAAACATTTATTTCATACAAATATTCTGCCAATACACAGTTCCCCTTTTTTGTTCAACTATAAACGAGTCTACACAATCAAAAATAATTACCTATTTTGATAATAATTTGGGGATCTGTTGAAACATTTTCATGAGAAGAAAGTCTATTTCTAATACTTTAATACATTCCAATACTTTAATAGTTTGCAAAACTAATTCTGGTTAAGATGTTCATTGCTGCTGTTGAAAAGCTTCCATGCGAAGCAAAAAATTCATTGGGGCAATAGATTTACCACTTTGGTTTTTCATTTAATGAAACGAATAAAAATTATTTAGTTTGCATTTTCCAACTAATTATCTACTGGATTTATATATATATATATATATATATATATATATATATATATATATATATATATATATATATATATATATATATATATATATATATATATATATATATATATATATATATATATATATATATATATATAATTCTTTATAATGTTTTGTTCACATTGGCTCAAATATTCTTTTTGCTGCTGACTTTGTTACGTACCAAATTAATATTTCTTCATATCAAGTTTAAAAAAGTTTATCATCATATTTTTGGTTTGGAAGAATTAGTTATTTAGAAAAATGAAGAAAAAAACAAACAGAGACTTAGTTCTTTTTTTTTTAATTGAAGCAAACATTTTTTCCAGATTTTCCTTTCTTTGTCAAAAATACCATAGGGTATTTCCATATAAAACTTAATTTAAGTTATAAATAAATAAAAATAATCAGATCAGTTGAAATTTGATTTTTCTATCGATTAAAATGAATTCGGTTCGCATTAAATACCTCTACAGTCAATTTTATATCATTGTATTTACTGAAATCGAAATTAATTCCAAGTTCATGATTGGATATTTATTTACGCACAATTTATTCTCTATAAGGTTTCTGTTGTGGAGAATGGAAAAATTGAAAGAATGAAAGTTAATTGGAATTAAATGTCAATGGCGAATACCACAAACCCAATTAAATAAACCGGAGTTATATGGAATTTTATTTGTCAAAACGAATAAATAATATTAAATATAAAATACACTTTCCTCACAATGTATTTCTAGGCCTTAATAAGATTACTATATAACGAAGAAATGAAATTATAAAATTAGTTTGAAAATAAACGTGTCACATCGTGAATAACAAGACATTAAATTTTTAAGAAGTTTGTCCGAAAAGAACCTGAGAAATCAGAAGTCAGAACAGCAATTTCTGGCAGAAATAACTGCACTGTAAGTGTCTAGGTTGTTAAGTCAAACAGAAATTAAATGACATATGCAGATACAGTTTCTACTACAGCTTCAACTGAACAATCGTAGTGAGTGGCTTATTGTCACTTGGCAGACATTAACCAGAAGTTCTCAATCATTGAGAGATCTGAAAAGAACAGACAGATCTGGGCAACCGTCGAACATATTTCTGTAAAAATCTGTGTCCTATTCACAATTTGTGATCATGCAAAGATCATAAACTGTAATATGACATGACATTGAAAAACATGACTTTTCGATGGGCTTGGAGAAAGGTTGAGCAAGCCTTGACCAAGTTTTCACACAACTGCAATACACAATAATCACTGTTCAAAGTGTCAACAGTAAAAACAAGGTGACGAAGATTGGTATCCAGTGGCACTTTTAACTATTATTCAAAGATATGACCTGACCATACTACCACTCAAAACTACTATGGCGATATCAATTGCACAAATGTAGTCTCTACAATGCCGCTAAAAACAGATGAACCATTATAATACTGTAAACAGAACCTACATACTTATATGATGATAAGTCAAGGTGTAGCATCAGATTCTGGATGCGAGATTTCTTATTTATATAATAATAAGACCTATTGTCTTTTGACTTTTTATATTAATAAGTTTATCAATCTAACGAATACAACACTAATCCAGCATCAAATTCTTAATCATCAATTTCAGTTGCGATTTAGTGCGATTAGTATACATCATAATTTTGCATTAGTACACATCATAATAGATTAGTGCCAATATGATCTTCATGCAAGCATATCCAACTTGATTCTTCTCATTAGACAGAGAAGATATGTGTGTAATTCCCTTTTTTAGAAATTACTGTGGCTAAGTTGCCTCACCAGAGCCATTGTGCACAGCCGCCGATCTATTTTTCTATAAACATTAAATTGTTCGTACAGACACTTATCGTCTTGAAAAGGGTCCCATTTCTTGATGTAAGGTTCTCGACACAACTGTACAATCCATTACATGTACACGTGGAAATCTTCTCAGTTGTTAGCGACAGCAATCCGTTCAGATCTAGCACCACTTTCTATGGTCTGGAATTGTTCACGCATAATAATGAATGCAATAAAATTCATGATACAAAAATAACAATTTAAACAATGAAAATTTTAAAATTTAAATTTTTTATATAAAAATTTAAAATTTACTTCTAAAACTTATAAAAATTATTAATTTATTAATATATTTCAAACTTTTGGATTTATGAAATAAGCAACGCCTTTCGCTATGTAATAAAATTCATAATAAGAATATTTTAATGTATTAAATATTGTGATTTTTCTATAATTCGTACAGGAAATAACTTAAAGTGCTATTAATAAATTCGTTAAGGTAAATACTGTCATAAACAGGATTATGAAAGACCATGTATTAGAGCAGAAAATTACAAATGTTAAGTTTGTTGCCTTGAAAAATTTATTCGAAAGTTTTAAACTACAAAACCTTTGATTAAAAAAAAATATGAGATACTTATATTTTATTACGAATAATTTCTTCTAAAAACCCCACAAAATTCTTTAAACGACTACTTAGAAAAGCATAACGAAAAAAAGCCATTGTTTCAAAACGTATCCCAGAGTTCCATTGATGGAATTTCACGAGCATTAATGAATGCGAGACAAGAATAACTTTTTCGCCAACACAATTATACCATAAAAAGTAATATTAAAGATAATTAAACGAAGTAAGACTAAAAAAGTACTTTACAAACTTAATTACTGCAATAGAGTTTGATATAATAGTACATGCAACAGTGAGAATGCCATTTGAAATTTTTTAATTGTTTAATTAAGTTCTCTATGTATCTCTTTTGGCGCAATTAAAAAAAAAGAGTCGTTACAAAAAGCAGCTAAATAAGGAAGTGTCAAAATGCGAATGCGTAACAAAAGAATTTTTTCTTCTTGAAGTAGCATGTAGAAATGCGTTAAAATATAGCATGGAACGTGACTGAAATACATTTTGAAAATATGTTTCAATTACAGCGTTTGTAATATGCAAGAGAAAAAAGAAATTTGTATATTTGGTTTTCAGAAAATCGTCACGTATTAAGATATTGCTCGAGCTACTTTACTGGATTGTGAAAAGGTTGGAATGAGAAAGGTATTGAAAAAAATTAATTACTTCCTTCATATTTGACAGCGATAATTGTTTTCCAAGAAAAGACTTGGTGATAACATGAGAAAAGAAATTCTCGGTTAATTTTCTTACCTTCTTTTCTAATGTTTTTACTTTTCTTCCTGGTGGTAACTTGTTCTAATATATAATGATTTTTTGAATGCTTCCTGTTACTATTAATTACTGAGTGATAAAATTAATCAGTACTACATGTAATAGAGCGATGAAGAACGGCTCTAATAATTATGCTAATTATTAGATATAATAAAAAGAACAATTTATATTTAATAAAAGTAAATTTCATTAAGTTTATAAAGTAATGTCGTTCTTCGGATTAGAAACCATAAGAAATATTACAGAAAATTACAATTAAAACAAATATCTATAATTATCAGCAATATTTTGGATATATATATATATATATATATATATATATATATATATATATATATATATATATATATATATATATATAAGGATATTATGTTTATTCAATATTTAATAATTATATATATATATATATATCAATAATAAATTCTTAAAAACTATTTATATTCTTTGAAACAATTTATTCAGGAACTACTATATATTTTCAATAAGATTTATATTTTAAACAAATTATGAAGACTGATTTTCCAATTTATATTGATACAATGTTTTCTTCCCTTTATATCAAAGAATGCTTGTGTCTGTAAAATAAAATAAAGTATAAATAAAATAAAATAATCATGCTAACAGTATTTTTCTCCATTTGTCTGTCTTTTCAAATCTACATTTACATGACAAATTCACACTTCCCCGAACACCAAACTACGTCTTATTTCCGTTCGACCTCCGTTTCTTTACCTCTGTTCGAGCTTAAAAAATTAATTGCTACTCTTAAACTTCTGTATAAAATCTTATCTATATACTTTTTAATTATTAGCACATTTTTTTCTTGCTCTCTTATCTAAAAATATTTCATGGCGAAACTTAATTTTTTACCATTAACCAAATCTAAATTTTCATTTTAAAAGAAAACGGCTTCGTAATATGAATGCAAAAATTTAAAACAAAATGCAATTTTTTTATTAAGTGTGAATTGATTTGAATATAGATTTATCCCATGAATGCATAATTTAAATACAAAGTTGAATTATCTAGTTGTTAAGTGTTAATCAAGTACTTACTTTTATATATGAAGTATGCTAAAATGTTTTCTTTACATCTTTTGCAAATGATCATTTAAATTTTAAAACATATATTGTAAATTATTTACATGTATTTATTCATTTTTACCATTTGTTATATGAGAGAATGTGTAGAAATATATTTTGTAATTTATCATCGTATATTGAAGAAAAAATATTTAATTTTTTTTTAATTGAGGAAACAAAAATATCTCCTTTTTCACCAAGAAATATGTGAAAAAAGAATGTCAACTTATAAACTGACTATTTTATAGAACTATTACAGTGTAAATAATTACTAGAGGTTACTTTAGTATTATTATTACTTAAATCAAAACTTAAGTTTATATAAGAAACTAAAAAACTCAGTGTTTATATTCACTTGATTTTATTTGTTTATTTCGCGGTGGATTTTTCTGTCAATTTTTTTATCGTGAATAAATGCAATTATAGAAAGCTTTTATGCCAATCTTTACGAAATATGATTTGCTTCGAACTTTATTTTTCTTTATAGCTGTAGGTAGTTCAGAAAAAAAGAGAGGAGAAAACACAAAACAAAAGAAAAACGAATTAAATTAGTGAATGGATAAACTTTTTTAAAAATCCAAAAGTTTCTTTCTCTTTCTTCACTAGATCCGACAAAATCGGAAGCCATCTATTTTTCAAATCCTTGCAAAGCTCATCTCTTTCTTAAGAAACAAACGGACATTCAAGAAGAATGCAAGAGAGATTGTCAATCCAGTACTCTCTATTTTAGATTACTGAACAGCAAAAATTTCTTGAAATTTAAAATGTATTTTTTATTACATTCACCAGTAATTGCCTCATAGGAAAGCTTTTTTATGAATGGTGAACCACATCCACAAATGAGATAACATAGAACAATCTCAAAAACAACTCCGATGATTCACATCGATTTGTGTCGACGCGTATGTGCATTGCATGAAATAACTCACACAAATAATACATTTTAATTCTATAATAATAGTATAAAAGTTAAGTAAATTTTAATGCTATACATGAAAGCACTTAAATGCAAAAAAAATAGTGTCACAAAAAGAAAACTCTAAGCTCATTTACTTTGTTTTTAAAATTCAATGCATGTTAATTGTTAATAACTCAGAAGGCTTAATTTAATAACATGTTGCAATAAGAAATGTCGGAGAGATATGAGATAGTCTGACAGATTGCGACGTCCGTAACCTTTTGTCCTCTGGAAATGTCTTATGTGACTGCTTCAGTGACCTCTTGACTAAGCAAGAACAATTACAATGTAATCACTTCAATAAATTGAAGACCCAGTGGATCCATTTCGCTCTTTTACATACTTCATTAGTTCCGGATGAAGCAAAGCTTTTGCGTTTGGATTCTCACAGAACAAACATTATAAGAATAACGTTAATCTTTTTCTCTGAATACAATATAGCGATTAATTTTTTTTAATTCTCGTGTATGCGAAACGGATAGTACGTATTATTAAAGACAATTAGCTAAGATTATTCGATAATTAATATGGTTTTAAACAACATGCTAAATATCCAATAATTACATTCATACAAAGATCAAATGCAATTGTAAACTGGGGTAATATTTAACATTCGATTGTAAAATAAACTTTAAAACGAAATACCTCTCCCTTGATTGTTGAGTGAAATTTGTATTTTTAATACTTATATTTTTAAATTAAGAAGTACATATAGTGAGATCACATTTCCTGGCATAAGTAAATGTGTTTATTCAAATTATTTGGAGTAGATTCAAGTAATTCGTAAATGTTTAATTTTTAAACGCGATTTGGCAGCAAAGATATATATGAGAAAACTATTTTTAAAGAATAAAATTTCATAAGCTCATGAACTTTTAAAAGAACTAAAATAAACGTTCGTATTTCATAAGTGTGTTGATTTCAAAGGATTTGGTGTCGATTAAAATGATTTATATGTTTAATTTTCAAACGATTTGATTCCAAAAATAACAGTAAAGCCATTTTCTTTGGAAAATGCTTAAGTTACCATAAAGATGTATCTAATAACGTAATAAAACATAATTTTACTTTTTCTTACAGTAAAAACTATCTAACAATTTATGATATACTTAATTAATTATTAAATTATCGCATTTACTTAAATTCTTGTTTCATTTGGAACAAGAACAATATTTTTCTTTCGCTATAAGCTGAGATAGTTCAGAAAAATAAATTATTCTCCAATAATGATTAATAATTAGACTTGTAGTAATGATTTCACACTGTGGTTGAAAGTATAAATAGTTTTATACTGAAATTACAATTGTGATTATACTTCATTGAAACTTACACAGCAAAAATTCATCTTTTTTATAGTGATTTATTTAAAATCAATCTTATTAAATTCTATCAAATTACTTTTTTACACACACATTTATTTTTCGGCTAGAAAATTAAACTTCAATCAGGCTTAACAGATGTCTCTTTTCTAAAATTATGGACACTCTTCATTCAATAAAATCATTCTAAAATGCATGTGAGAGTTTTTATCTTCTTTCATATTTCATGTTCAATTGTCATTGGTAAACATATAACACCTTATTCTTTTTCAACTCGTGCACCAAGATGATGTATTCATTTGATTGTCGTTAAAAATGAAGTTGTTGACCTTGAAATGCCACTCAAAAAGAAGTAAATTATAATTAAATTAATCGTATAGCTTTTATTTTACATTTATAAATCGTTTGAGTTATTTTTCCGTAATTAAAGAGCTATGTTATTATTTATATTAATTGTTATTAAACTATAATAAATTTCATGTTGTCCATAAATAAAATTGGAAAACGTAAACTCTTTCTGTAGTACATATAAGAGCGCATAAAATTTCATGTAATTGTGCTTTTCTTTTTTTTTAATTTGACATTTCATATTCATAATTTCTCAAAAGGTTCTCATAACTACGGATAACTTGACAACAGAATAATATAATTAGTAGAACTTAGAAGAGAGCGTTGCCATAAATTCTCCAATTATTTCTGTAATCATTACTTTTTTTAAGTAATGTTTACACACACTAATTTAAAAATCAGGAATACTCTAGAGTATTGTTATTAGAAAATGAGACGGGAAAAAGTTCTAAAATATTAATCCAGGGGACTTATGCTACATTTACAGAGCCAGATTCATTAGTTAAGTTAATTTATTCGAATTCACACATTTTCCAAAATCTTATAGTATAATATATATATATATAAATATTATATTTAAAGTAAAGATGATATTAATAAGATATCAGCATAAAAAATTAAAATAAATGAAAGAGCTTTCTAAAAAATTGTTTATGAAATTTAAAATAAATTAATTAATAAATAAATTAAATTAATTTAAAAACTTCCGTTACGTAAGAGATTTAATATTACCTAGAAAAATCAAAATTGCATGATATCCATGAAATTATATTTTCAATCTTAACTACTAAATTTTTAAAAAAATGAAGTAAAAAAAAGAAAATATTTCCAGTGTTAAAATCTACTTAAAATAACATCAGAAAATTATTGTATAAGGTAAAGATTATTATTGTCTTCAATATTAATATTAAAAAGAAATCCTCAAAAAAAATTTAAAACATGTTTTACTTTTAAACATACGATATCAAAAATGTCCCTTTTAAAAGCCAAAAAAACTATAATAAATTTCCCTTGTGATATTGGATTTTTCAGCTCAATTTTTATTTACCATTACCTGAAAAACTAGTAGAAAAATAAAAATGTCTTTTGAACTAATAAGTTGCCATCCAATTCGAAGTCAGTATTCTTGCAATGAAATAACTATTTTATTTGCTTCTTTCAAAAACTACATTCTTTCACAAACTTTCAAAATGACAGTATGAAAACTGATGTATGTATTTATATACGAATTTTCATCCTGATATATATATGTGTGTGTGTATTGCTTACATATATACATTATTTGTAGCCTTTTTTATATTAATTAACCATTCAGAAAAGTTGATATAAATTACCAATTTCTTTGAATGGGTTATTAGTATAATTATTTTTATCCAAAGAAAATTTTACATTGTTTATTATTTCGAAAGTATTCCGGAAAAGTGATTCAAAATTAAAAAAGACTTTATAAATGACAAAAACATGAGACTACATTTAATAGAGGATCGTGTGTTTTATTTTCTCAATATAACGAGTTCCGACAAGTTATTAGTGTCTTAACAATAGCATAATTCTTCCGCTAAAGAACTGAAAGGAGAATGAGGTTATTTTCGTTGTCATTATTTTTTAACATCACGCTTTGCATAATACTCGTGTCAACAGAATAGGACAGTCCATTGTTTTCTTTTGATATTAAATAACGTTTGCCTTCCTTTTCCCAAAAATCTCACAAAATTCTTCTATTATTGTTTAATAGTTTTTATTTGTGGTGATATTAAAAAACAAAAATTTTATTAAAAGTTACTTCAATATACCTTTAATATACTTCTATTTTAATTATGTTTGCTTAATAAAGAAATTTCATTGTTCTAAACAAGAAAAATTCGATCATGAATCTTAATTAATTTTTATACTTTTTTTGGTATGCTTAAAATTTAATTTTCTTTTTACTACTGGCTCGTTAAAGAGAATTTGGGAGACAAATAATACAAATGTTAATTGCTCTTACAAAAGAATGTCATTCTTTGTAAATAAAAATTAATTATTAACTTATATTATAAAAAAACTTAAAAGTAAAAGAATTTTTCTGAAATTCCCATTACGTGATTAATAGGGTAAGAATTATGTTAATTATTCTTAATTTTTATTCACACTCACGTTAATTCAGTGTTTCTCAAACTTTTAGTATTCACCGCCCAATTTTCAATCATAATTTTCCTCGTGCCCTCCCCCTCCCCACCACATACAATAAAATGTTTACAATAATGATGTATTTTGATATTTTGGCGATAAACTTACACTGCAACCTTAATTTTAAACTTTACAAATTATCAAGCATACGGAAATTTATTGACATTTTGCAACACCGATCCTCATCATTGAAAAAACAAGAATCCTAAGCCTTTTTATTGCTCTTGCGTCCCGCTATGTCGGGCATTCTCACGGTTTCGCGAGTTTTGATTTGTCTGGAATTTGTCTTGTCAGCTTAAAAGTTAAGTTAGGAGTATGCGCAGATGTGAACAAATGTTTTCTCATAGGGTGAAAGAGAAAGTTGTTCTATGACGCAAATTTCAATTCCAGACAATCTCATTCGAGTCGATCCGTCTATCTCTATTGAATCCATTCTGAATGTGTATGTTACGTATATTTTCGTGTAATTGCAATTCACAGTATTCAATACTCACGCCAGCAGACTTATGCAGAATCAGGGATAAATGTTTAAGCGTAAGCGAGCATTAGATGATAGACAAGCATCAACAAGACGAGCGTGGTTCCCAAAATGAAATCAAGAAAATATTCTCAAGAATGTTTAAATTTGGGGTTCCCTAGTACTGGAGTAAATGAAGAAGAAAGACCCTGTGTATCATTTGCTCAAAAATGTTTGCGACAGATAGCATGAAACCTAATAAACTTAAACGACATTTGGAAACACTTCATAGTGAGTACGTAAACAAACCCAGAGAATTCTTCGAATGAAAAATAAAATCATATGAAAAGCAAAAATCATTGTTTAAAAAAACTTTGTCTGTGAATAAAAAAGCTTTAAGTGCCTTTTACAAAATGTCATATAAAATAGCCAAATGTAAAAAGTCTTACACAGTTTGTGAAGAGCTTATTTTACCAGCCGCAATTGAGATTGTAGAAATTATGTTTGGAGATAATTTTTCAAAACAATTGCAGTCTATACCTCTTTCAAATGATTCTGTTGCCCGTCGAATTGCTGATTTAGCTGAAGATGTAGAATGTCAGCTTTTGTCTAAGTTGCGTGACAAATTGTTTTCAATACAACTCGATGAGCTAACAAATAGTAATAAAGATGCTCATTTTATTCCCTATGTTAGATTTTGTGATGATTTCTCAGTGGTAAAAGAATTACTTTTCTGAAAACCAATCGAACTCAAAACAATAGCACTCGCATTATTTGCTACCTTAATTAATTTATGAATGAGGCAAACATTGAATGGAAAAATTGCGTCAGAATATGCTCCAGTGGTGCTCGTTCTATGTCCGAAAGATTCCAAAGCACTCAAGCACTTGTGAAACAAAAATCGCCACAGTGCGTCTGAACATATTGCATGATCCACAGAGAAGCTTTGGCTTCCAAATGAGTCCTGGTTTGAATATTGTGTTAACTACGATTGTAACCGTAGTAAATTATATAAAAATGAGACCACTGAAATCAAGAAACTTTTCCGCACTTTGTAAAGACATGGGTGAAGTACATTCATCGTTACTATTTTATTGCGAGGCAAGATGGTTTTCACGAGGGAAAGGTTTGCAACGTGATTATGAATTAAGAGAAGAAATCACCGTTTTCCTAGAAGAGGAAAATAGACCGGAAGTTGAGAATTTTCGCGATAGTTTATTTGTGATGAAATTGAGCTACATGGTCGACATATTCGAGAAATTAAATAACTTGAATCTTCAACTGCAAGGAGCAAATACACATATATTAGATATGAGTGATAAAGTTAATTCTTTTTGTAGAAAATTGGAATTGTGGAGGAGAAATTTAAAGCAAGAAAACTTAATAATGTTTCCAAATTTGAATGATTGTATTAAAACTTACAAGGCTGAATAACAATATGTAAAAGTTGTTTTTGTAACCATTGAAAATCATTTAGCAATGCTAGCAAAGAATTTTAAAAAATACTTTCTTGCTGACGACAAACTGATATCAAGTTACAAGTGGGTGATAGATCGATCCATTGCAAAATACTCCCGAAGACTCTCAATTGAAGAGGAAGAAACCTTCATAGATTTCACGCGGCAAGCGGAGAAACCATAATCAATTGAGTAATAAATCACTTTTTGGATTTTGGGCAGGTGTGGATGATGAATTTTCTGCACTAAAAACAAAGGCATTTCGTATTCTACTACCATTTTCAACATCTAACCGTTGTGAAACTGGATTTTCTGCGGTGGCTTCTTTGAAGACAAAATATAGATCTCAGCTAAATATAGAAAAAGAACTGAGAGTGTCTATTTCTAATATTAAACCCTCTTTCGAAAAACTTTGCAATGAAAGACAGGCCCAAGGAAGTCACTAATAATTATTAAATTTGTTTTTAATTTAGTAAGTTGTTTTAATTAAATCAGTTAATTATTAAATATGTCGAAATGTATTTTGTTTTGTATGTGTGTGTGTTCTTTCCTTTCAGTCACTTAATCAATTTTTTTAAATAACATTTTCTCTTGAATATATTCGCGCGCCCCATAGGTTGAGAATCACTGCATTAATTAAATATATTCTCAAAATGCTTACGTGCTAAGAAATGCAGAATACATAGACTGAATGTTTAGTGCATCAATCTTTAGTATATAAAGGACTTTTTTCTATCACCTTACGGATTTGTAGAGGTAAAAGAGCTTTGAAATCCACTTCAAATGAATTTATATCGCTGCTGAAATATCCTTTATGTGAAAAATTATTCTAGAATGAAGAATTGCATTATAAGAAGAATTCTTAAAATAAGTGATTAGGATATTTAAAACTCAATCATCCCATGTGAATATCTACGAAAATGAATTAGAAAACAGTTTCGCAACGGAGGGGCTGCAGCTCAGAGTTCACGTATTTAAAGTTATTCTCGAGCAAAATCCCCAAAATAAAGAAAAACGGTAAATAGTTCAATCAAGCAACTAGTATTAAAATGAAAAACCAGGAGTTTATCTCTCCCCAATGACCAATGCATGTCTGTCCCGACTTGTCTGTGGGCACTAGAAATGTATCAAATATTCTTGAAATAGCAATCGGTTTAATATGTGTCTTAAATGCTATCGAGAACAGGCATCACTTCAGCACATCTTGCGCTGGGCTGGACTGGTAGGATATCCATAGTTGTCCACTTCTTGTATCGGACTTCATTAGTGTCACTTTCCGTGGTATTAATGAAGTCCGTGGACACAAATGGATATCCTTTCGTAATTGTCCACTTCTTAACGATCTGACTCCGTCAGACAAGATGGGAGATTAGAAACAAGAACAAGAAAACACAATTATAAGAAAGGAATTAACTTAATAATCACAAACTGATAATATATGCAAATTTTTCTTCTGTCTATCTCACGAATTTTGTCCGGGGTTGGATTCAAAACGGCTGCACGAAACAGAATGAAATTTATATCAGAATGTTGGTCTCTGGCCGACTGAAAATGAAAGTATGTAACATTTCTAAAGTTTATTTACAGAGTTGTAATTAGTTTAAACCATAATTAAAGCTGGTTTGAATTATCTGTATATTTGCTGATACTGTGCGATATAATCAATATAAACAATGAAATTTTTTGCCCGGAAATCTTCATTCCGCAAGAAAAACGCATTGTATTATTTTCCTCTCTTTAAAATTGTTTACTCATAACCACTGGGGTCAAAGAAAAAACTTAAGACATGAGATCTCACCTTCCTTTATAGGGGGACGGGGGCTGGTTGGTTAGACCGTTCTTCTCATTATCGGATAATTTGCAAGTTGGAAATCCTGGCTTAACCGAAAATCCGTCGTGTTCGCTAAAGGGGTTTGGAGCACGTTAAATAAGTCATGATTGCAATGTCTTCCAAGTGAATTGATAGCCCTGGGATGACAAGTCGAGCATCTGGGGTCTTCTTCATCTGAAAAAAAGTATCAAGTACCTGGTTCCCTGTTTCAAAATCACGAAGATTCTACCCGGTTGCTTCCATCTAACTGGTAGAATCCAACTCAGTGAAGCATGCTGATGAGACAACAAAAACCTTTATAATTTCCCATAATGTAATTTTTTAAAGAAATAACAATTTTTATTATTTTATCAATTTTTAAAAGTATTGTTTTCACCCTCTGCAGCGAATGTGTTTTCACCTTTCCTAATATGCCACCAATAGAAGTAAATGTCTAAAAAATATGTATCGTTGTTTTTCCGAATCACAATGTTTCCTTAAAAACTAGGTAAGCGTTTTCCACTTGATGGTTCGGCTGACAGGCTTAAACCTTAGAGTACAATTTTTTATTCTAAACTTTTAATTGTTCTCATCTTACGTCAAGATTTATAAAGATGCAATTAAATTTTACTGTAATTTTAGTATTCATTCCAATATTCGAACTTTAAGTATTTCTGTGTTTTCTGTTACGTGACTGAAATAACAACTGGCGAATATTTGGCTAAGGAAGTCTTCGAATCACTTTTAATCAATCTTTTTTTAAAATTGTAACATTGATGCTATAAAAGAAGGATCGTGGTATATCTTTGAATAATATAAATAGTGATAAAATAACTAAACAAAATTTCTATGTATTTGAATTCCCCCACAGCACGTTTTTAGTATAAACATCTACAATGTAAAATATATTTGCTAATTTGGAAAAAGAGAGATTTATATAATTTCTTTTATTATTAAGCAACCACAAAAATTGCGAGAAATTTTCTATACGTAAAAGTGATAAATCTAAGACTTTCATGTGTCAAAATGCATTCACATTTCTTATAAAAAATAACAGTTATAGAAATTCATATAAATTAGAATTTTCTAACAAATTATTGAGTCCAAAAGGTTGTTTTAATTTCAATATACTTCAAATAAAGAACAAAAGGTGAATTCAATATAGAATGCATTATTTTTTTTTTATGTATGTACCATTATATTTTTTGTATAGCTGTTAAAAAAGTGTTAAAGAGTTTAAAAAATATACGAAACTTCTGAGAACAATAATGGTTTAGAATCACATAATTTTGCAAATTATTTATATTTTTTATTAGGAAAAAATGAGAAAGATGTTTAAATTTATCAGTTGAATATATATTCATCCTTACTTAGTTTTGATTAAAATTCGAATTTACGAAGATATTTTTAATACATAAATAATTTTACTTTTGTTTTAAAGTATTTAAATATTATTATATGCTGTACTTTTTTCAATGGTACTGATAATTAGGTAGTCCATTGATATCCATCTCAATCGTTTTTAGATTATTTTAGTTCCCATGTGGTGTGATTCTATAAAATCAAATACATCTAAACATACTCCCAGAACATTTTCGTCAAGATATAAAACGTTAAGACAAAACAGCATAATCCTACATTTTGTTTTCTCATTTCTAGATCTACATTTTAATTCGAGTGCTGCTCAACAAGATGCGCTTGCGATCATTTATGTTTCCTGAGTGAAAAGCTTCGCGTTATTTGGCGACAACGAGATGCGCGATTCGCACCGAAGCAGGTGTGTGCGTGGGGTCAGTGAAATCGGAGCTCGCTGGAGTGTATCCTCGTCCAGTGAGGAGTCAAAAGTTCGCCAACGGAGCGTCACAGGTCACCGAGCAGTAATTGAAAATTATTTTAGCACGATTTCCGATTTTCGCTCCGCTATCATCCAATCCCGCTTTCTATTATGACGGAGCTGTATCATTTATCATGTGTTTTTGTTTTTAAATTCCCTTTCTCGCCCACTCTGCAATGCCTTTTGAATGTTTCTGCCTTTGTTCCTTAAAAGATTTAGGGATTTCGATTAAGTTTAATTTATATAGGTGTTCAGATGAACTTTTCTTGAGAACTTGCATTTTTCATCCGTGTTAAGAAATTTTTACAGTTAATGTTTTATATATTTGAAACAAAGAATTTTTGGGTATGTTTCCATTACACCATTGTTTTTGATCTTAAAGAAATAGAATGTTTCTTTACGGAGAAGCGAAAATAATATAAAGTAGATGTGATAATTTTACTGGCTCAAAATTTTATTTTAAATTTAATTTATACTAAATCGAATTTTTGTGTGCAAAAATTGACTAAAAAGTGATAAACAATGGTAAACAAGCTAAATGTTAACAAAGCTAATTCTATTTGGAGCCAAAGATGCTTGGTGATAATTTTGTAGATTAAAAGAAACATCACAGTCATACAGACCACCCCAAAGGCGAAAAAACAACTAAATACAGTAAACCTTAATTTTGTCTCATTGAAAAAAAAAGGTATATTACCTTATACTTACGCAATCGATCCTCGATCACTTTGCTAAGCAGCTTCCGCCAGAAATAACCATCGGCGTTTAAATAAGTTTTATCAGTAAGTGATAATTTATTAGTTTATAGAGAGAGAGAGAAGATAAATAACATTTTGTATTACTTTTTAATAGAGTTTCTAAAAACGTAAATATTTTTGAGCTATACATGATGCAAATAGAAAATTTATGAAAATAATTTACGATTTTTTTTCTTTCCAGTTTTGGTGATTATTAAAAGCGGGCAAATAATGAAAAAGTACCGAATTTCGTAAGATAATTCATATAAACTTATATTAGCACACACTGCTTGTATATTAGCTTTCTAAGTTGCTTGATTAATTTTGTAAGTAAAAATCAAATTTGAAATTTCTAATAATTTTATCAGTCTAATACCTTATTGTAAGATTCTTTATAGCATCGTATGATTATTACGAAAATAAATTTCTATTTAGGAATAAATATAAATACATATGAGAACTACTGTTTTGAAGTCCATTTTTTCCCTCATACTTTTAAATGATGTTCTCATTTTTTATATGTTATTTTAAAATAAAACAACATACATTGTAACATAGAATGAAATTTTGTGACAGAAAAATTCATAACACTACTACTCATTGATGTGACGTATCTATGCAATTTTTTATATCAAGTTCTGTGTTTTATTATATTTTAAAAAATACATTATTTTTTTAAAATTCATTTGCTTGAAACATGAATTTTATGTATATTCATGCTCTAATAACATTATAAATAAACAAATGCAAACAAAATTTAAAAAGTTGGATTTTTGAGAGATTGTTGCCAAATTCAAGACTTAAATAAGGACTGAGAAAAGCTGTGTAAATAATTAGACAAAATGGTTAAGTTAAAAAAGAGTTAAATAGATGAATCAATTAATTCAGAATCGCATGGCATTTAAAAGTTTTTGCTTATTTTTCCAAATCTACGTCACATACTTCAATATTTTAGGACAAAATTCTCAATGACAAGCACAAAGCTCTCAGCATTTTTACAAACTAACGCTCATTGACAGTCAATATCTGAAAAGTGAATTATTCATTTAATAATCTAATCTGAAAAGTGAATTATTCATTTAATAATCTAATCTGAAAAGTGAATTATTCATTTAATAACAGAATGTATTTTAAAAGGCTGTAAACAATTTTATTTGTTAAAAACTAAACATTCAAGAGCATTCAAAACATTATTAATGCTTTTAAAAATATTTGCTCTTATTCCATAAAATAATTTTTAACTGAATTCTTTAACTAATAATCTTCAGCATCAGACTATCTTATTTCATTGTGACTGTATTAGATGGTTAATATAGCCTAATTTAAGAAAAATATTTAAATTGTGTGTGGCCGTGATTTTTATTACTTATCCATAAGAACTGAGAAGATATTAACAATTATAAATAGTTAGCAGTTAAGCCTCATTATTATAAATCGTATTATTAACATTTTTAGGGCCAAGTGATAGAACACAGGATCATATCCAGTGTTTAAGAAAGAAATCCTTAATATCTTGTAGTTGTGAATCCAGGTTATCTCTGAAGATGTGACCAAGATTTCAGATATATAGACCTTTCTTTTAACCAACGGGAAGTTATAGACCTAACAAATATGTAAATTGCTGAAAACATGTCAATAATAGACAGTTTTTTGACGGTGACATATTCTTTCGATTTTATAAGTGATAGTTTAAATAAGCTGGTGTGAAAATCTTAGAATATTGGTGTCTCACACTTCTCAACATTAGTCTTTTTTAAATTGCCTATTTTTGTTATCTACCATACTTTATTTTCTTCCTCTTGATTATATTTCATAAATTGTTACATATGTCTCCATAAAATGGTTATACACATTTTTATAATTATTTAGGCATTTAAAGGACATTTTAAATTTTATAAACATTATCTACATACTGACTAAGGTTCCAAAATATTAAAAACTGTATGATTTCGTTACTAGTTTATATATATATATATAGATAGTTTATATATATATATATATATATATATATATATATATATATATATAACAAAAATAAACAGTTACTAAAACATGCTATTAGTTTTCAGTTATTTACCACCTCATCACTAATTTGATTCATATAGTTTGTACTGTTTTATAAGTTTGGAAAACATAATATTCTTCTTACTAATCCCTCTGACTTGAAATCAGATCCATGAGGTCGTCCTTTTTTTATTTCAACGCAGCTAAACAGGGCTCCTTTAGGAGATCCTTACGAAGTAGACCATCGCAATCTGAAAGATGCTTAGGACTGGCCTCTACAATATGGCATTAGGTGCAAACTCGGAAGGTCTTGGCGCCATTGGAAAAATCGATGGATTTTTAAATGTCCAGTGCACGGTCGAGCCAAAGACCAGGTTATTTTTCACCAGGTTTTGATGATTTGATAGATTGCTTCTGATCACATTGCTACGCGCTTGATTTCTTTAATCTCATGGACATCTAATTTCAAAGAAATAAGACATGTAGCCCATTTATACATAAAGACTAAGAAGGAATTGCACTGTTTCATTCCACTCATAGCATAGATTGAAGCCTTATTCACCAAAAGAGAATAATTTAGCAAGTGATATTAAATTTGCATGAATTTGTATCTTTGAGATAATGATCCCAAAATTATCTAACTAGTGATGAAACAGAAGGAATGGAAATCCATAAAGGAATACTTGTAAAGGTTCTTAAGTCCCTTTAAGCAATAGATTTCGACTTGAGTATCTCTTGTATCTAAACATAGTCATATAACCACAAACAGAACCCAAAACTTCATTCCTAGAAAACATTCCTCAAGTTTTACAAATAATGTTTTCTAGATCTTCATTAACCGATTAGATTTGTTGAATAAGTCTAATGTTAGAAATATAAGATGTATAATCTAATTTCGCTTAAATTTCTATTTCTAATTCATCATTCATATATCAAGAGTGATATGTTTTTCACCAATCAAAAATCCAAAATGTAAAAATGCTAAATAAAACACTTATTGTAGACTAAACTAAATACATTGATATTTATGACAGAAAATGTCTCAGTGAATATTTTTATGCTAAATCTTAGAACATCCTGATTATTTTCAGCTTCTGAACGTCAATTATTAAATACACAAAATGGCGCCAGCTAGGCCTAACCTTCATTATCATTTTGGACTGAAAAACTCTTCAATTTTATTTTAATCTTTTTTTTTTTTTTATTTGTTAGCACTTGAATGGCGGTCACATCTTACTTCACATCTGACTATCTTCTCTTCTTTCACAAGAGGATTTTCAAAGCATCATCCGCACGTTAACTGTAAAAATATTTTCGTTTCTCTTGAGTTCTACGTCGTTCACTTGACTGTTCACTTTCTAGACTCTTAAGCCTTTTTTTTCTTTTTTCTTAAAAGCAGGAAGTTGGATTCAGGTGATTGTCACGTGTGATTGCTACGTCCGCGTGTGTCATGGTGTCCGCGGTCTTCCGCAAAGAGTTCGGTTCCGTCCGATGTCACAACCGGGGAAGCAGTTCGTCCTTGACTTCCACTTACCTTGGCCTTTTTGGCTATTTTTAGACATTTAAGAAATGTGCCATCGGTGAAAAACATTCCGATGAAAAAAATGACTCCTGCAAACGCAAATTAAGCTGATCGGTATTTAATAATTAAGTTCAGAACTCAACTTCGAACAGCTTTAAATTTAGTATCTACGAACTCACAAGTAACTTGTGAAATGTTCTTCGTGAAATTGGCACATGAAATGTACCGTGAAAAGTAGGATGTTAATTGATTTCATTCCGTTACTCAATATTTTCCAATGCCTTATCAACTTTTCTAAATTGAGTGAGGTGAAAGAATTCTAATTTCAAAATCAAGTTTAACAGCCATCACCTGCCAGTCACGTCTTGTTCCAGTATGCTGAATGTTTATTTTTATTATCACGTAGAGTTGCTGTTTTCACATTTTAAACAGATTTAATTGCTTTATTTTAAATAGTTTGACGTAAAAATTCATACTCTAATTTTATCAATTTACTTTTTTAGTCAGTTATATTGTAAAAAAAAGAAATATATTTCAAAGTATAGTATTAGGTCTACTAGAAAATTCTATCTATTTTGGGAATAAAATAATACAAATTTTTCGTAACGACAGTAAAACTTCACTAAATAATATAATTGTCGTTATTATAAATGATTTCTTTCCAGCGTGAGGGAAATTTGTATACCCCACCTTTAAGAAATGTTACCTTTTGTCATGCGATGAACGGAAGTAGTGCTTGATGAATATCTTCTTCATTTCGCCTTTTCAATATAGTCTGTAAGCAAGTGATAGTTAGAGAGTAATAATTCCGTAGAATATGGTGTACGGGACAAAATGTCCCTGCCTAATTGAGCAAACTCTTTTCTAGTGTCTTTCTTTTACCGCTCTTTCTTGGAAGATCACCGGCCTCATTTCTTGTACAGCTCCCTTTAAATTAACCAGTTGTTGACTGTACTTTTCCAAATTGAGCTTTTCGTTCAATCTTTAATGCCCATAATGTATTGTCCCTCAAATGCCCAATCATATATACAACCTTCCCTTGTTTAGAATCAAATTTGTTTTAGAGTTGTAGGAGTTAGATTTTTTTTCTGCACAATTTACCTTTTCCTTATGATGTTTTCACAGTAATCGAATCTTCATCTCCAGTTATGATCCGGTTCAAGAATGGCTCAATTTTGTTCCGAACAAGCAGAAATAGGCAAATGATGACTTGATCTTTAAAATTCTACTGACTTAGTTCATGTGGCACCCATTTTGAATAGTTCCTCGCCACTTTTGCCTTCCGAATAAGGTTGTTAAGTTGATTTAAGCTTTTTGCTTTCTGTGATGTTGAATGAAAAAGATCTTGCTTAATATGGAAGAATGAAATATTTGGCAATTGCTAGTAATGCATAAAATAACAATTGAAACTGATAGAGCACAATTGTTGCCCGCTGGAATTGAGAGTGAACAAAAATGTATATTGAACATTTTGTGGTTCAATTTACTTTAAACACTTTTAGGATTAAAATTAAAATAACTTTTTACTCAAGAAACATGATGAAAGATAAATTTATAATTGGTTTCTAGAAATATATAAAATAATAAAAATAAATGAATTCATTTAAACTGAATTTAAAACGCGCATATATGATTGCCTAATAGTGATATAAAAACATTCTTTATTTTCCACCTTTTCTGCTGTTTAATGTTTAATTTCATCAGTAGCAATCACGTATCTGTAAAAAATTAATATGACGAAGAGGGATAATTTTGATTGGTTTATTTTGAGAAAGGAAATGTTGTAATTATTTTGTCTCTCAATTGTTAAAAATCTTTTTCGTTTTTTGAGAAAGTAAAAATCATGTAAAATATTTGTTGATAACTGTGCTTGATATATGACATCAAATCAAATTCCCTTTACAAATTTATAAAGAAATATTTAAAAATTAATTATATATACTGACAGAAATGTCTAAGCTTTATTAAAATATTTAAAACAATGAACATCGATATTAAATCGGCACATAACAAACGATAGTAATCGGTTGGTTATTTTTATTCCAATAATATAACGCTATTCAGTCTATATCAACACAAATTAATTTTTATATTTAATTATACTTAAGGATAAATTTTATTAAAAATACGGACTTTTTTATAATTTTGTAAAAATAGTTCTCTCTTGTATGTAGGAAAAAGACAAAATTCTGTTCCTTCGAGTGTTTTAATAAAGTTGGCTCTTAATATAAAATTACAAGTTCACTGAATACGAGGTATTATATTTCACTCTATTCAAGGGATCTAAAATGACAAAATAAGGTTCATGTAGAAGAAGGTAATTCTTGAATTTTCTTAAGTGCTTTTGTTTGTTTTCATGCTAAGTGTAGTTACGATATTATTTTAATGCTGAAATCATTGGTTATACTCGCAAGTAAATCAGAAGGAAAATTAAAGTAATGAATACGGAAGAAAGCTATTTGCGTGTACTGAGATTGTATTTTTCACCTGCTTGTAGTTGTGTATTTGAAATTCATTATCTCAAATTTGTGTGTGTGTTAATCATATAAGACAAACAAACCCCCGAATAACCAGAAATTCAATTAATTTTCTTTTTTAACATAATTTGTTGAAGAATTCCTGTTAGCTGTTATCGCACTAACCTTTTTGTAAAAGGAAATATGTATGTTTTTAAATTTTTTCTTCAAGATCTACCGTTAATGGTACCTAAATAAATATTAAAAATATTCGCAATATAAGTTTTCTTTGAAGTGATCAGTTTTATTTTGAAAACTATATATTTAATGATTGTTTCATATTATTGTACTAATTTTGAATGAATATAATAAGGTGTTCAGCGATAAATACATACAGAGTGGCACAAGCGAGGCCCCGACTGTACTTTAATATTAAAGGTTTTGGAATATTGACTTGCTCACCCACCAAGTACCTCGTCATTTTGAACCACCGTCAGGTGATGAGTTACACCTGAGGTGGCACCCTCTTATCCACACCCACACCCAACCAACTGAAGGACTTAGAACGTCCCACATTAACGTGGACACGTTCCCAATCCAGTCGTAGTTTTGCAACCATTTTCAAAATAAGTAGATGAATTGATTACAAGATGAATGTATTTCGTGAAAGAAAACAATGAAATGCTTTTCGACATTGAAAAAAATGTGCTTTTAAAAGTTTAATTTAGAAATAGAAAAAAATTAAGTCATGATAATTAACTGATTTTTCCTCAATAAAATGAAAGATAATATTTCATTATGAATTTTATTTTGCACACGTTTTTATATAATGCATTCTAAATCATTTTTCTACATAAGAGCACTTTATATGTGAAGAAAGGGCAGTGTAAAGTTTCACAATTATTCTTTTTACTTTACGAACAATCGATTTCAAGAACTGCTTTATTAGTTTCTACGTGTTCTGACCATCTACTGTATGTCCTTTTAATCAAAATGAGATGTTTTCTTTTTAATATTCTAAATTTTTGGTGTTTATCTTTTTTCTAGACTTAATTTCAAAGTTTTTTAAAGCATTTTTTTGATTAAAAGAGCTTTTAAAAACCGTGTCTAACTGAAATGAAACGATTTCTATAAAATGTTGGTCACATTTTGATGTTGAATAATTTGCAAAATAATGAAGATAAATTTAAACTGATAACACACACGCACACATTAAATGATTAGACTAAAAATGTTTTACGGCCTTTTTTTGTCGGTGAACTTGGGAAACCCTCGCTATTGTCCCGATCCCAGGTCACATGGAGAGAGCCGAGGCTGTTACCCACTTTCGCCTTACCACTGGACACAACTTTCTGGACGTCCACCTACACCGGCTTGGCCTGGCTGCTGATGAAGTCTGCCCGCTCTGTGGCCTTACTAGGATGGATGCCGACCATCTAAAGCGGTAATCTGCATCTAGCCTGCCGGTGTCGTCAACCGTTATTGGCAGGCTCAGCCTCAAATGGCCGAAAGATCTCTCCCAAAAATCTTATCCTGTACAATTATTTGGAAAAAAATTATCACGAAAGTATGTTAAATAAAATCAAAACTGATTTTAATGTGAGAAAAATAAAATCACATTTCATATCGCAGCTTTTTTATTAATTTATTTTCACGAAATAATATTTTTAATATAAAATTCTATATGATTTCAATTTATTTATTTATTGCGTTGCACACACACATTAAGACATTAATATTTCAGCTATAAATATGCACAACCACAGTCGCAATTTTGTAAAATATTAGCGCATGCGCAGATTATACGATCAGTTTAAGCTATTGTGCATGCATTTAATGATTCGTTCTTGCTCTCTAAACTCTAGTCAAATATGGCAGTGAGGTGAATCCTAGAGATTTTTGCCATCGCGCAAACGAAATTCTTGTAAACTTTTTAAGATGGATCTGTTGTTGAGAGTTAAGTTATGCTTTTATATTCGAGAGGAAAATTAGAATGTCTTTGAAACAGTAAAAGAGAAGACAGTGAATAAAAGTGTTTGATGGGCAGTTATTGTGCTTATCTTAATATAATTATTTCCTCATCGGTATCTACAGAGGCCTAGAATTTAAGTTATAATTATTCGACTTTTTTCTCCTAACAATTCTTCAAGGGAAAAGGTCCTGTGGCGTTATATCAAATGGTCTGATTGAACGAGGAATTGGACCACATCACCCAATCCATTTAATGGTCATTCAAAAATACTACAAATTTTGAAAAGGTGGGCCCCACCTTATTGCAGAAAGACATGTGGCTGAAGTCTTTCGAGTAGGGGAAATACGAAAGCTTCTATCTTGTCTAAGCAAATAACACATGTGGGTGAATGCGCGCCGGTAATATTTACGACCGAAACGAGGAAAACAAAATTAATAACAGGTAATTTTCAAAAGAAATGATATTCAAATGGAAACTTTCTGCGGCAACGTTCTCTATAAATTATAATATACGAATTATTCTATGCATGTTTGCTCATATATTCATTATTTTATTCTGCACCAAACTGTGTCCGACATTTTAAAGACATCCAACTATTGGACCATGGATTCGAACCGAAAGTATCTAGCTAACAGCAAAAATTGAGATTTCATAAATTAAGGATTAATATATTTAACAATATTTATTGAAATTTATTCAAAACACTCTAAGATAATATTTCAAGCATCATATGTTAACTAAAACAAACCGAAGGAAGAATAAATCGCTTAAAAATTCCTTTTAGTACCTAATTAATTTATTTTCCGATGGATGACATGTTGGGAAAAGCAAATATACATTCGCTGCAATGTTAAAAGTGGCTTTTCCAAAACTTGAAAAAAATTGTTAAATGTTATTATTTTTTGAAAAAATTACAGTATTAAAAAAGGGGGGATTCAATGCCCTATAAACATTTTCACTGGTCTTAGCAATTGATTACGTATAGATAAAAAGATTTGAATTGGGTTATAAATATATAAGGGCCACATGCCTCCGTTCTTAAAGAGAAGAGAGTTGCTGAATAGTATGGATCGCGGCATAAGCAACTTTACAGTGAGTCCAAATCAGAGTTAGTCAAGATTAAAATTAATAACGCGTATACGATAGTTAAGCTTTCAAAATAATACCAATATCTTTACAGCAACTTCATTCCATACCGAACAACTGTTCTGAATTCAACTCTGTGTAAAAATTTGTAGATGAAAAGAATGAGAATTTTATTTATTCAGATAAAAACAAATTTTTTGTATGTAAAAAAAGATCAAAATAATATTAAGTGATTTCCTTAAAATTTTCTCCTTAAAAAATATCATTTAAGAGTAAAAATTATAATTTGCAGGCTTAACATATTTTTACAGATTTATAAATGATAACTTTATCCTAATTATATTAAACTTTTAGTTGAATTTCATTTCAATTTTAGGTCATTTTTTTAATCTTGTTTTACACATTGGCTTTAAACGGGTCAAAATAAAATCTAAAATTCAAGAAAATCTATTTGCTATTTTTCTCTATGTACCTTTAAAATTTTCATATTAGTTTTCTTTGATTATTTGGAAATATTTTGATGGCATAATAATAAGCTCTTTTTTTTAATTATAATATCAAAAAATTTTTAAATATAATTTTTTAATGATATTTATTATAATGAATGACTCGAGTATCTTTATTACTTTAATACTTAAGTGTCTTTATTACTTTATTCTTTAATGTTCATTTTCCAACGATGGGTATAAAATATTGCATTATTTAAATTCCTACATCAAAGTACAATCTTCAGGCACTTAATTTGATTGTGTGTGTGCTCAATTTATGACAACTATTTTGCCAAACTACATTAGCAGATATTTTGTAGCTGACTTAGCAACTAACGGATAATTTCTCTGTTTTTAATTCCGCAATTCATAGATTTGATTCCTAACACTAATGTAGGTTCTTGTGGTGTCTGGTTATTTGCTTCAAGTAAGTTCCAGTCATAGTGGATCACGTGTACAGAGAGTGATTGTAGAGATGCAACCCCAAACACGTGCCAGAAAAGTATCATTTAGAGCATTTGTCCCATAGGGTCATGTTTTTATAGGTACTACTTCATATTTATGTGTTATATCATGTGTCAAATGAAATTTCCAAGTGATATCAAATTCAGATAGAAATACCAAATAAAAGATGCATATTTGGACTGATTAAAGAAAGATACTGAGTAACTTTATGGTCTGAATTACGTTGATGATAAAGAGCGGTATTTTCCGCATTTTTCATGACCGCTTCGTGGACTTTATACTTGCAAACTTATGAAAATTCTCATTTACTGGTTACCAAAGTGAAATCTATAAATTAAAAACAAAATCTGTGTGTGTGATTTTAATATAATAATTTATGTAAGCAAATGAATAGTCGAAAAGTTAAGAAACGGACATTTTTTCTGTAATTTTATACTTTTGTATGAAACAGATAAAAACTAAATTGAAATCACAACTAATTTCATCTTACCTTAATAGTATAGTAAAAAATGCACGAAAGTTTTTGGCCTAAAAAAGTGCGATTGATAAATTTTCATTAATGCCATCAAGTTAAAAGTGTTGCTATTGCACCAGCATATTTCTCTTTATATAGCCTAGATTTGGACTTTGTCAGTTAGCTGGAAGAACTGGGTGTGAGCTTCTGTAATTTAGAAGTAGGAAAGACTAAGGAGAAAACACCCGAATACTTAACTTTCCATCCGAAGAAGTATCATTTCACTTGAAGGACATTGCGAACCATGACATATTTAACGGGCCCTAGCTACCTTTAGTGAACATGACGGATCTTCAATTTAGCTGGGATTCGAATTCACTACCTTTCGATAGTGAGAAAAGGGACCATTTACTTACTTATTATAAACTGAAATGTTTTTCAGATTGCAAAAGAAATCGGACAAAAATTAAATAAAGTTTTTCATGTAGACTTATAATAAAAAAAAAACATTTTTATTCATAGATTCAATTTTCTACACAAGCTTTACTTTTTTCTACACAAGCCCTAAGTAATCATTTGTTAGCACTGATTAACATAAAATAAATATGAAAATAAATAAAAAATGCTCTCAAAAGATTTGCTGGAAAGTATAGAGAATATATAAACAACCACTGCGCGTTTTCCGTTATCATTTTGTCTTCTGGAAGTGAAAGCATACAATTAATAAAATTATGACTGGTCGTTAAATACACAAAAATTAATATTCTAATATCATGTTTTTTATTTATTTTCCTTGTTATTTTACGTTAATCAGTGCTAACAAATGATTATTTAGGGCTTGTGTAGAAAACATTGATCACGTTTCTTCTGTTTTTCGCTCCACATTTGGATGCCAGGGTCATTTGATTGGAGCCTACAATGTCAAGTAAATCATAAAACACTTCAAACATCCCTCGCCTAGGAGGGAATAGAATTCACAAGCAGATGAACTGATGACCAGTGTGCAAATCATTAGGCTATCAGCTCGATGGAAAGTGACTGTAAAACACACACACACAATGAATCAAACTTTTTTTTATCATTCATCCAATGGTAATTTATATTCTGTTTTAATAACTAGAAATACTAATTATTAGCTACTTATACATAAGAAAATTAAATGAAAAATATCGTTATTAATAAATGTTTTAATTTGTAGAATATTTATTTAATAAAGAAAATTTAAGTAAATATTTTCTGCAGAGTTTGAATTCCAAATAATTATATAAGATTCAAAGCGTAGGCCACAAATATCCTAAATGTGAAGAAAAAAGCCTCCTTTAGCAGATGACACATAGCATTATTTTAAGCAAATACTCTGACTCCTACTATCTTAAAACATTTGCCAAGAACATTTTTAAAAATGTGTGAAGGTCGTATATATGATTCCTTCGTCATCATTCCAACATTGACTCACTCTCCGTAAAACTACGCCTTGACCGTGGACTTTATACAAGCGTCTTTTGTTCTGTGCGCTGAGTAGGATTTGAAAACGAAGAGACCTTGCACCTTTGGAGGATGAGGAGCCACTGCGTATTTACCAGGATGACTAACCATTTATTCGGGTGTGTATATGTTTTCACTTGCACTTTTTTCCACCTCTGAGAACATTCACCCCCACTCGCGAAGAAAACGTGATTCATCCGCCGTTTCCAGACCGAGAAATCCATTTCCTTAATTAGAACCTTCCTGAGCACCGGGCTGTCGAGAGATAAACTCCACTCACAGACTTGAGTAATGAGGTTCTTTGGATGGTAAATTTCTGCAAGGGTGGAGGGCTGAGGCGATGTATAACCGAACGAAATAAACCGAGTTGTAAAGAGACCCTGGGTCGTTTCCGCTCTCATCTTCTTGTGCAATGGAATTATTTGATGAGAAATGGGCCCCTTTTTTGAGTGGGCGGCTGATTTTTGCAGTGGAAGAATTGTCTGACACAAGCTGATTCATTTCGCTATTTAGCAAAAACCTTACAATGTGGTCGTTGGGAAAGGAAGTCATCTTCTCTTTGGCTTGTGCCTTATCAGGCTAGACAGCACTCTGGGAAAAGAATTAATAAATACGTGACAATTTATCCTTTAAAAACTCGCATTTATATTCATTGGCTTTTCAAACTAAATTTAATACAGTAAACTCGCATTAATCCGGATTCTATTAAACCGGACTTCGCTTAAACAGCACAGTCATGTATTTGTACCTACACACACATATGTATGTACATACTATATAAGCTAAAGCGAGTTAGCGCAGTGAAGAATTTTTGTTAAAGCTTGAATAATGTAGTACATACTTTACTTAATTTTCTCTTATTTCAGTTTTGCCTTTCCTTCTCTCGGGTTCAAATTACAATTTTTACTACGTACAATAATTCTTTAATAAATATTATTGGTTTAAAATTTGTAGGTTATTTTTTTAATCCGCACTTTATCATTTCAAACTACCTGGATCCCCTATTCGTGTGGATTAAAGAGGTTCTACTGTAGTAAAATAAAATACCGATATTCTTTAAAAATAAATGAATGCGTCTTAATGATAAATAATTAGGAAAGAAAAAACAAACGATTTTACTTTTGATTAAGGTTAAGTAATGCACAAACATAACTGGCTGTAGTAGTTGCACCAGCGTACACTTCTGCTCAGAGTTCGTCTCCCTCTACCAGTTAAGTGGAAGGCTCAATTCTATATCTGTCGTTTCAAATCTAGAGTCCATTAGCCCACCAGCATGAAAGAGCCATACCTTACAGCGGAAACGTAATCCATGCCTTTAGAAATGTTTCCAGATCGAAAAAGAAAACGATACATTTTGCTGAATTCGCTTTATTTAATTGAAGAGTATGTTTGTTCCTTCAAATTATAGACTCAAAGTTTATAATTTGAAGAAACAAACATAATTTAGAATCTGAACAAGTTATTTAATTTCTAATTGTTTTGTTTTTATAAATACCAGGCTCTTTCTAAAAAATGGAATATTTGTAAAAGAAGTAATTTTATACATATTTTTATATCAGCAAAAAGTTTTATGAAAATCTTGATTTCGGAAACTTTTAACAGTTTAATACTTCCCATTTTATGAAATTATTGACAAAATGCATTCAAATGTTAGCAATTCCATTCAAATGAAATGCATTCTTATCATTTATTTTTCCTTTGAGAAATGGAATTTTTATCGAGATTACTCCATTAAAAAAGCAATAGACCTACATTTTGTTGTTATTTACTAAGAACATTACAGCTTTTACATAAGTAAAGTAATTGCTTAATGAAAAATAAATCGCCAAATTCCATGGGATTAAAAAGAAAATAGAGAACAGTTACAAGAAAAGAATTTGTAATGGAATAAACAGTAAAAGATTTTTACTTTTGAATTCCAATTTCCAGTCAACTTAACCATGTTTTTCTGTGATTAGAAGCTTATTTTTGCTAAAAGGCGCTTTTAGGAAATAATTGTTACCAATAATTGGTGAACTTTATTTTATAATTAGTTGTATTCGCGAATTAACTACAAATACGAAAAAATATTTTCTGGGGATTATAATTTTAATTAATGTACGTTGAAATAAATTTAAAGTTACAGAGAGATAAAAAAAAAGTTATGAATTCTTTTTGATGACAGATTTTTGAACAACATAAGAGATTAGACAACGCCTCCACCGAATGTGGTTTTATTTAAATATTTCTGTATTTTGATAATGTATTATGATTACCTATGATGTATTGTGATCCCCAAGTTTAAGCGCCAAGTAGGCGTTTAAACTTGGGGATTACTTGGCACATTTATTAGATGACTGTTGATTGTTTTGTCTGCTCTTAAGCGAATGTTTGTTCATTTGCGGAAGAGGAAATTTAATTAAATAAAATCTCTATACCGAGATAAGTTTGGTTTGTTTGTAGCTCAACGGTCATTTTTCGCACACGAAGGCTAATTAGACCGGGACCAACGGCTTAATGTGAATTCCGAACCACTACAAACATCCATGCCCAAGGTGGGATTCGAACCCACGAACTGTTGAACCAAAGGCAAGAGCGCTAACCATTCGGCTGCCAGCTCGGTTATACCGAGATAAATATCTAATCTAAATCCAATGCTTAGTATTTGCATATATTTTCTAAGAAGCTTGTATATTTGTTTTTTTTTTTTGTTTTTTTTTTTTTTTGTATGCAGTTTTTATGATTTTTTTTTAACTTTTGAAAAGTAAATCATTAAATTAGGAAAAGAGGTCTGTTATTTAAAAATATGCATTATCGATTTCACAGTGGGAGAGACTGTGTGCTCTGAGTATCACTTTCCTAATCAGTAATTCTTTTTTACATCTTATTTAAACACTGTGAAATCACCTCTGAATTAAAAAACAAGTGAGATAAATATTTAAGTCCATTGAGACAATTGAGTGGAGTTTATATTAATTGCTAAATAATTGCTTGACGTTTCGATTAAATTTTGTAAAAAAAATGTATATCAAACTAGTAATATTTTTCAAAATTTCTAAGCAACCAGATAGATTAAGAAAGTGAAAATTTCGGTTCGCGAGAAAATTTGAAAAGAAAAACCTGGTAACTTTCTAAGGAGTTATCCATGCTCGAGTTAAATCATTTTTGAATGTACTGAAATTAGAGAAACAAATGAATCTATGAATCGCAAATAAATATTTAATTACGAGAAGCACATTTTACAAGTGAAAAAGAGATTATACATAACTAACTAAAACTTGTAACTTGGAAAAATCTGAGTGCCAGCTAAAAAATAGCCTTTCGTCATTCATGGTTATGTACATGGATTGCATCAGATGAAAGCTCATGAATGGGAGGGGAGAAATTTATTAGATGCGGAAGAGGAAGAATTACATTGACGCTGTGGTTGCATGAGTGTGCAGTTATTCACTTAACCGATGTGAAACAGGCTGCCTGAAATCTTTCCTTTTCCTGTCTTCAATCAACATATCCTTATATAGGAATTCAGAAACGATATCAGTCGTCGTTTCCCTTTTTGTTGAAGCTTCTCTTCAGTATATCTATAAATTCATTTAAAGGTTTCTTAATAAGGGGATAAACCGACGAGATTTTTGGAAAATACGCTTATTTTGGCAGGAGTTGAGTCTTTTCATATCGGTGGTATTGCTGATACTTGGCCATGAAAGAGAAGCAAATGCAAGCATAGTTCTTACACAATGGAATTATAAACTACTTTATTTAGATTTTATATCGAGTTTTGAGTATATGGGATGTTAACTAAAAAAAAATTGAGCAGGTATCATTTATTAGTGGCTTAAGCACAACCACCAATCAGAAGGCAGCACAGCAAACGATTGGTATAAAATTATACCTCTTCAACTTAGAAGAAGACTACAACTTTATAGATAGAAACTGATTTTGTATTCTTTTGCTTTTACGTATAATATAAACAAAAAACATAAGTATTTTAGAAGACAGCTTAAATTTCCATAATTTGGTACCAATAAATCTTTTAAGCACCAATGGCTGAAAAATGTTGGGCTCATTAAACCAATGATAAAAAAATAATAATAATAAAAATAAGAAAATAAAAAAAAATAAAAATAAAAAAAACACGAAAATGGAATTTGTAACGTTTGCAAATTGTTGAAAACTCTAGAAATGTTATAGAGTTGTTAAGGAACTGGTTTTAATATCTTTCAACACGTAATGATGAAATAAAAGTTTACCTTAGGATTATGCAAATACTTGAATTGATGATAGGAAACTGGTTGCGATAAATTTGTTGCAAATAATGAGAAATTCTTTAGACAAATAAAGATTGTCCATAAGATGATGATGTAATTTTGATCGGTTTGTTTTATTTTTATTATTGTCGACTCACAAATTCATTATGATTACTTGCTTTCTTGAATATACTAAAATGTGATAAATTATTTGTCAATGTTCCATAAAAATATAAAGAGATTCTGCACTAATTACTTAATCCTGAAAATAATATTTGCTACCGAAAAGGTTATTCAGAATTTTTAGCACTTCGTATAACCAACAATAAAACTTGCATTAACTCTATGAATGATTTAAAGAACATAATAAAACAGATTTACATCATTCAATAAAATAGTCAATCCACTCTACATATTTTTCAAAACAATTTTAGCATTCTTTTCTGCATTAATTTTTAGCTATATTAAATTTCTTTTTTCGAAGGAAAAAATTAATTAGTTTAGCAAATTTTGTAAGTAATTTTATATATTTACATATAGAGAAAAGATGCTATTATGCCCGCCATTGAAAATGCTACACCAAGAAGGAGTGACCAGAAAATTGTGCAAATTTCAAGGCAGGCGCACCTTACTGAGTGATGTAAATGATATGAAACGCACAGCTCTCCAGCAAATAAAGGATATGATAAGAGAATGGGAACCGGCAGAGTGGGTAATATTCACGCCGTTATTACTGCTTGCAAAATAATGGTTAAAAGTTTGCTCTTGTCGCAAAGGTCCCCTGTGATTGCAAAGAATACCAGACCATCGTCAACAGAGTCAGTTCCAGCAGACAGACGAGTCTCCGATGGGAATGGTGATCGGACTGAAAAGGGCAGGTTGATTCTTACGGCAAATTGTAGCAGACAGTCATTAGGACGCATCTACAGTGTACCGGCTGTGACGAGAATGGTTGGAACAAAGAACTGTGGAACGTTTGCAGAGTGCCGGTGCAGCCAGAATGACGTCAGTACACGTGGATCGACACGTCTGATGGCAAGCAAAAAAGGTCTACAAAAATTATGCAATATGTGCAAGACACCCTGGATGCTCACATATCGAGCAGAACTATTTGTCGTCGATTGGTTGCTAGCGGCATTACGCTAATGGGAACCGTTAAGAAGACTGCCATTGACCACATAGTATAAGCGCCAACGTCTGGAATGGTGCCGGATTAGAATGATGTGGCAACAGAATGGTCCAGAATCGTCTTCTCAGATGAGTCACTCCTCTGTTTCTTCAGTGATATTCACCACGTTCGAGTGTGGCTTCGACGTGGGGTAAGTCTAATCCTGCAATAGTGTAATGCCCTATCACGCGACAACGCGGTATCATGGTTTGGGGTGCCATTGCATATGATTCCAATTCACCTCTAGTTCATATTCATGGTACTATAGCAGACCAACGCTACATAGATCATGTGCTACGGTCGGTGACACTTCCTCACCTTCACGAGATGCCTAATGCCCTTTATCATCAGGATAACAACAGACCTCACATTGCTTGCATCAGCCAAAGTACCCTGAAAGGAGTACAGTTGCTTCCCTTGCAATCGTACTCGACAGATCTCTCATCAATCGAACACGTTTCGAATATAATTGAACGCCATTTGTAGACCTTGCTTCTACCTCCTTCAGAAGAAACGCTTTGGCAAACGGTTGACAAGAAATGAAGAACCAAGAAAATCTCAGGACGCCGTCCGTACTCTCATTAACTCTGCGCCTAGATGTTTTGCTCCATGTATCGCCTTCCTCAGTCATCTTATAACCTACTGACCCGACCCTGTTCGCGCTTTGTATTATACATATCATTTCGAAATACAGATCACTTATTGTTCGTTGCTGTCTCTCTCTGTTTGCCGAGTTCATCACTTCCAGGCAACTCTTTCTGGGTGTTGCATTTTCAAAGTCGGGCAATGATCTTAAAAAGATAAAATTTTAAGTTAAACAAAAATTATACTGATCACAAAATTTTGTTTTATTAACAGCAATAATTTCGAAGCGCATTGAAATTCTTGACATATTTCTAAAAAAAAAAAAAATTAAGATTTTTTAGCTTACGCATGTATAAATCTACAGTAACTCGAATGTTGTTAAATATACAAAACAGTAGTCTAAAATTTAGCAAAAGAATTGTTTTATTATGAGAATCAATGCCAAAAAAATGATAAATAGGTATGCAGTAGGTTTCCACTAGAGAAAATGGTCGAAAAGAATCGAGTAACTGATAGCGAAAAACATTACAGAAACAATTCATGAAATTTTGTATTTGTATTCAGGCACAAAGAAACAAGGACGGTTGCTGGCCGTGGCAGTAATGGTGACTTAAGCAGGAAGCATTTGCTTTTGTTCACATTTACGGATGCTGAAATGTATTCAGAAATGATACAATGACATCTGCTGCCTCAAAAGCAGCTTTGGTTGGCAATGAGCTTCCTAGGGATACTATAAAGCAAGCACTCCAATGCCAGCGCTGCTCAAGCGAAGAGAATGGGATGTTTCCGGTACAAAATAAGCCAATATACAAAATTCCCTATTTCCGTTTTGCAGCTGTAAATGATTAATTATCGATTATCTTTCATTGTATATCGAAATCAGGATGTCATTAGGTTGAAAGGCAATTAGGAAGTTGTTTTACTCTGTTGTAAAATCTTTCTTGCGAGTGATATATCTTTTAATGTTGCCAAATCACAACATCCTAAACAAGCGATACATTTCAGTTTTTATTGCATTGGGTCTGTTTCTATTACAAAAACGAGATTGCCTTTTATCAAATGCTATGAATTGTTTGGTACTAGAATAATGAAAAAGCTCTGACTGTTAAACTGTAAATCAAATGCTTCGCTCTAAAATTTCGAAATGTATGTTTATCCTTAAGATAGTTAATTCAACTGAAATGGAATTTAATGTGTGAAACTTATCAGAAACTAAAAACATACGAATTTGTGTAAGAAATTTTCATTTAATTCACTGACAATTTGAAACAACAATTTGCCAGTGATAGTTTATTGGAAAAGTGTTTAATTTATATTTTATGTAAATGATGTGAATGAGATGCACTCATTGAAAGCAAAGATAAAATCGACAATTTGTGGTCGGAACTTTGAAGTTAATTGTTTATTCTTTATAATTAATGTCTGGTAGATAGGAATTGTTCCGACTGGTAAGCACGATATATTCTTAATGCGTTATAAAATCTTGTTGAGAAAGGTTCTAGCTTCTTGTTAACCTTTTCATCTGATTTTGATTTAAGATTACGTAATAATATTTTAATGCTCTCTCTAGAAATCTATCACAGTTCATTACACATTTGTTTAATCTTAGTAGTGACACGTAAATACAAAAAGGGGGTATAAATGCACAGTATAAGAAAGTTCTAAAATTTCAATCAATGCAATTCACAAGTCTTTAATGGCTGAAGGATTTCATTCATCAATCAATCAACGGTTGGTTTATGCATATGATATTTTATCCCACATCGTGTGTGTTGTTAAGAAAAAGACTCTAGTTCAGGAGTCGCCATTAATGTTTATGAGGTTCAAAATTTGAAAATATTGTCTTCTTAAGCATTATGATCTATCTTTACCAAAAGCCAATTTTTGAGTTCTTATAGGATGTCGATGAAATCGACAAAATTATTGACTTCAAATGAATGAAGGGATGTAAATTTTCTGCTTATGCAACGATTAAATAGCTTATTAGCAGTCTCAAAACTATAAAAATTGTGAGATTTATTATCTTAAAATTTATTGCTCTGGTTTTAGATCATCGTAAAGATAACTTAGATATCGATTTACATTGCACTTGTTTCAATTATAACTAAGCAAATAACTTTAAAAATTTTAGTATAATACTATCGCTGCGCTAATCTAGAACCGAACAAAAATATCAATACAAGCAAATTAGTTATAATATATATGTCCAATTAACTTTTGGGCGAATTGGATTAAATAGGACAAATGTATTTAAGTTAAATTGTATTAATTTAATTTATTATTATTATTTTTATAGTATAAATTATAAATAAAATATATAAACGCTAGAGATTATGAGCATTTTGTTATGCATCTCCAATACATTCATAAAATGGCTTCTTTCTTAATTGTTGTCATAATAAAAGCATATTTAATAATTATCTTACATATGAACAGAAATATCATTTTTCTGATGATTATATTCTCTCCTGTTCTCCGTAATCTCGAATCAAAGCGGCATTATTGGTTAGGGCGTTCCTTATGGTTATCAGAAAATACTGAGTTCGAATCTCGACCCAATCCAAGATGTGTTAAGTTTACTAATAATGGTACGAGTGTTTAACATGCGTGGTTGCAATTTCCTCCAAGTGAAATGATACCTCTTTGGATGGCCCGCCAAGTTTGGGGATCCTCTGCTTGCCTCCTGCTTTTAAATTGCGAGACTGATTTCCGTGGCTAGGATGGCAACCCACGGGGATGTAAGGTGCCATTACTTCGCCCCCTGTAGTGCTGAAAGGAGGACATCCTAGTAACAGGTCAGTATACAAAAGCAGATTCTCCGAAATCTGTTACACGCAAAAGTAAAGTTGATATTCTCTAAGGCATTAATGCAAGTCTATTTATTACTAATAAAAAAATCAACACAATTTTTACATGAATGACTCGTTTGCAAGCAACTTTGCATAGTAATTACATTTGGAAACTATTAACCTAACCCAAAAAGAGCATTCTCGTTGCACTCATACAAAACGATAACAAAACTTAAATAAGCATTTTTCTTCAGGTTTCTTTTTTTTTCTTTTTAATATTTAAAAGCAAAGTAATCTTTCTTTAATACCTAGATGATCGTTCTTTAATACATAGATAATTTCTAAAGTTAAATGGAGTTTTATTGGATTAATACTTGTTTTTTCCTATTAAATATGTATTAAACTAAGCAAGTGAATTAAGCTTATTTTAAAATAAAAAGAGGTAATAAATGAATAATATAAAACAAATGAAGAAAGACTAATTACCCGGAAATTGATTTTTTGTTATACTCGGAAATAAAATAAAAAATGCAGTTAGAGCAAAAAAAATGTTTTATTTCTTTTATAGATAAAAGAAAATACATTATAATACTCAATTTATAATACTTATAATTAAAATTTAGAGAAACTGTTGAAACCATTAGAAGTAAAAGCAAAATATAATTTCTAACATGCCATTTTTAAATTCAAGATGAAATATGTATTTTTTGTCTAAATAACAAAAAAATTTAAGGTTATTAAGGTAATTAGTTATGTGTACAATATATATACACGTATAATATTAAATCATAATTTAAAAATTTTGAAACGTTTTGTCAAAGAAATGTAAAATGTATTCCAATGTTTGAAAATGAAATTTTTGCAAAAAAAATAGTGCTGCTATCTATTATCATATATAATAAACTATTCTTCCGAGAAATGTTTTTACATTTTTTATGTAGCAAAATTAAAATTGTTAAAAACTAAATTATAAAATAAAAAAATTGATGTTTAATATTTAATTAAATTTTTAAATAAAAAATTAAATTTTTGCTTTTTTCTGTTAAAACATGCTGATTATAGTTATAAAATCCAAAATTTAAAAGAATCCCTTGTGTTATACATTACTAGATTATGCTATAAAATATCTTTACTGGAAAAACTGGTAAACATTGTGACAGTAATAATATAAAGAATTTTAGTTTTACTTTTCAATTTATGAATATTAAATTTAATATTTTTGTTAGCATATATTATTTTTAAAAAATGTGCTCCTTTTGAAAAATTTGTGATAAACTCCATTATTTATCACTCATATAATTGTAAATAATAACGCAGCTGGATTTCTTTTATTTATTAATTTACTTTTACTTTCATAAGCAATTACTAAACGTTCATTTTTTAGGCATACATGTAATTTAAAAAATGCTCTTTCATTTGGAAGAGATTAAATTTTTTGGGCCTGAACAGCCACCACATACGATCTCACACGTCATTTTCAGATCCATGTCATGTGATGTTTTAATCATGAAGACGTCATGAATCATATATAAATGTCATAAATGTTAAGAAGTGAACTGAATGTTCCCTCTGTGGACGTAAAATGCATATCAATTTGATGTCCGTTACATGACATCCCAGTAATCATATATGGATCATATATGACCGTCATAGAGATTTCCATGAGGATATGTGAGCTGGATGTTTTTTGCAGATTAAAGATGGAGTAAGAGTCGTCTGATGGCGTCCCGAACAACGAAGCAGTATATCCCGGGTTTGAATCGTGGTTCGTGTATAGATGCACCTTTCTCTCTCTGTATGTGAAGTGCATGTTTTTTATTACTTCACTTTCGGGCCGCGATCCACCAGGTGCCCCACGGTACAAATGCCCTCACATTCGCCTCTTATAGTGCTGAATAGGTATGTCCTGCCAGGCATTGGGAGGGGATGCTCGATGAAAATCTGTGATGGATGAGTTTAGATTAGAAGGCTCATATTTGGATCGACAGCATATGTAATATCTAAGTCTATATTAGATCATAAATAACAGACTGAGTGTCCACAACAGGTGTAATTAAAACCTCTACAGTAGATGTGATCTATCAAAAATGCGCAATTAACCGGTGGATTGTGTTCCTTTACATATTCATTATTTTAATATTTTTATCTATTACTTGATAGATAAGTAAAAGACATTTATAATAAAAAAATAATAGGTTTTCTTTTAACTATTCATTTTTAATATTTTGAAACAATCCTTTTTTTTTTTTTTTTTTTTTTCAAGTGAATGGTTATAGTAAAAAAGTGCTCTCTAATAAAACTGAAAATAGTGCTACTTAAATGTAGATTTTGATAAGTGATTATAAAGCCCCAATAGAAAACATTAATCTGGCTTTAAATGTACTTTTACTCTGATTTAAAATTGCTACAGATGTTTTCTCTATTAAAAGGTATTTTGTAGCGACGTAAGAAAATGGAAGTTAAAACAAAACAAACATTTATTACATTACACATAATTAAGATTAGATACAAAAGAAAACACTTAATAATTATAAAATAAAATCAAGGTTATATAGTACCAGGGTGGTACAAAACAAACGTATTTAGGAACCGGATGGTTCTTCCTTGCCATTTCTCACATCACTATCCTCATCTCATTCGATGTTGTTTGTAAATTGGGCAGCAGCGCCATCTACTGTCAATATTGTTAATATGGGTCTGTTACAATTTACAATTTTGATTTAAAAAATTTGTCTTGATGATAGTAGAACATAGATGAAATAATTTTTTAGATCATTAAATTTTCCAGTTAATTTTTATGCAGAAAATGTGAATATTGAGGATTTGATAAAAATTACGGTGGGAAAATTTAATATAGCAAAGCAATTTTAAATATATTACATGGAATTTCTTTATCTTGCCTGTCAAAATATTTTTTTCTGAAATTATCTGTGTCTTATTAATTAATTTATTTATTTTGTAAAATAGGTATTTATAGGCTTATTACTTATCTCTAATTAGTGTATAAAAAAGATTTCATGAAACATTACAAAACTAATTTCTTCAATCTTATAATTCCTATTATAATGCTTTTTTAAAAATATTATTTTTCAATATTGAACGAAGAGAATGTATGTTTATTTCATGAAAATTAAATGATAAATTAATAGGTCAAGAGATTTTGCATCTTAGGGTGAGAAAAAATTATGTCATCCCATTACAAAAGCGTCATTACATTCAACCCATTACGAATTTAAACGAAAGCGTGCTTTAATTAAATATAAAAACCGCTTTCCTTCATTTTTTTTCGCGCAATAAAATGTAAGAAATAAAATTTAATCAAAGATTTCATATTGATTTCAAGTTCTTATAGCTGCTTTTTTTTCCGGTGTGAAACCGTTTTTTAAAAAAATTTAAACACTAGTTATATTCTTCGTTTTTAATTTTCGTGTATGTATATTTCCAAACACTGAATAATTTCAATGTTTTCTATTTATGAACTGTTCTATAATACTGAGTACAAATTATAGGTGATGGAATTACTGTACATTGCTCACACACAGTTATTTCTGAACAAAATTCCTGGTTTCTTTCATTACATTGGTAATCCTGAAATAGTAGTTTATATATATATATATATAAATATTTCTTATAAAAAATGATAATATCTTAAACTTTTCTTTATTATATTTTAGATATTTAAAAAAATGTAACTAAAATGTTTCTATTCCAAAAACAATTTCTAATACAAGTGCCAAATAAATACCTTTATACTTTCATATCATTTTTATTATACCAATTATTATTAAAGTGGTATGGCTAAAAATAAATTTATGCGGGAAAATTTATTTCATTGTAAAAAAGAAAGAATATATTTCTGTGTGATGTTTAATAAACCATTATCGGTAGTAAATTTTTGAATATTTTATGAATTTCTCAGTTTTAATATTTTTACTCCCCCTCTTTGTTGGAATTAAGAATTAAAAATGTAAAGAAATGTCAATATGTTAGAAAATTGAATCAGGAACTTTATGAAAAACTTTTATTATAAGAAATTTACGAATAACATGGTTATTTCATGTATAAAATCCCAAGAAATAATTATAGATCTGGATTTGAACCTATTCCTTAAATGTACGCACATAAAAAAAATTGTAAAGCATGTTCTCATCAGAAAAAACTAATAAAATAGTTTCCTTGCCAACAAATTCTTTTTAGTTAGTTCATTCTTGACTGTTACTTCAACTGTAATCTTATTAAACACTATTTGAAGGACTTAACGTTCTAATTTGCTTTTCCATCTTAAAAATTTGTTTTTAATTTCAAATGAAAACAGAAAACTTTTATTTTATCTTTACAGCTCAACCTCGTTTTCCTCAGAACAGTAACTAAAATCACTGGTACATCTGCACATTCTAATGTATTCTTAATCAAGCATCATTTCGATTGTATTCTCCTAGTGAAAAATGTGTGTGGAAGCCATTTTATTCTTCACAAATGATCACCATATCATTCCAAATTCCGGTCATGAGTCAAGAGCTATCAGTCTTAATGCTGACTAGTACGAGTGGAACCTAAGCTCGAAATGGATAGTAGAATATCAGTTTCAATTGTTTGTATCTTTCATTCAATTCATTTCTGCAAATTCTTCCGAAACCTCTCGAAAAAAAAAAAATAAATAAACAAATGAAAATGAAGTAATGTTTGTTGACCAATCAGAATCTAGGGAAAAGTACTTCTAGATTTACTAGTAGTAATTTCAGACGTGGAATTAATTTTACTTAATCCATAAACTTATGTTTCTGGTGATACTTGGAAGTTCGAGATGCAAATATTTATTTTTGTTTTACTCTACAGAGTAAATAGAACAGAATTTTTTAAGTGTTCTTCCTTCCTGTAACTTAATTCTAAATAGCAGTCAAATCGGATCAATAAATCTTTCATGTCTTGTAGATTAGTTTCATGTAGCTTCACGCCGCTTCCTGTTAAGATTTGCAAAGTGAATGATTGAGAGGGTGACCACGTGGATCTCCGTGGGTTGGGGAGGGGTCCACGTTAATCAGTGACATCCAAAGTACTTCCAATAGTATGTCATGGATGAGGACCAGCTCAGATGTGAGCTCTCACTTGACCGTGGTACAAAATGATAAGGCGCTGTAAGCAAGTATATCAGTCCCATTACGGACAGTCAGGGAATCGTCATGCATCCATACAGATATGTTAGAAGACAAGATGAGGCATCACATTCTAGCCAGTAGTAAGAGTGTTTTTAAATTCCTAGACAAACGCTACTTCTGAATTTAATCTCTATCCTAATTCATTACTCTTATTTCAGCAGCACAAAATTTTGGGGTGCTGATGTTAGTGTTTCAGAATGCTTTCAAAGCGCTATATTTTTCAATAAAAAGCATACTTCTCGTTTAAAAGTTAAAAAGGCGTAACACATTTACAATGACAGATTGTTTTCACACGTGTGGGATATATTTAATATACACGTAAAACATTTCAACTTAGAAATATCTCATTTCTAATCACTTTCAGAATTTTCATAATTATTTTAAGAACATTTTCAAATGATTAAAAATGTTCGCTCAGTGAAATAAATTTATTATAAATGTAATAACGAACACTGAAAATATTTGTTAAATTAAAAAAATAATAAAAAATAAAGAATTTTTTAAAAAATAGCATTATTAAAGTACCCTCACAATATTCATTTCACGCAGCAAACATTTAAAAATGTATTTGAAGTTTGCCTTTTAATTTAGAGATTTAATTTTACATAATGTAAATAATTTATCTTTAACGTAGTATTCAATTTATGTAGCGTAAATTATTTAAGAGTTATTTGAAACTTATATATAATACGAAAAGAAAAAATATAAAAAAAAAATAGACAGTAAATATTTCAGTGTGTTTTGAAATGAAAAAGATTTTTCCCATATTGTGTTAACGAATACCCTCTAAAAAAGAAGTGACGAATTTTCGGGTTTTATAAGCAAAATGTATTTATTGAAGGGTTTTCACACACAAACCATAAATGGTGCTTTAGCATTTTAAGAGAATCCAATCGAGTAAAAAAATTTCTCTAAATGGAAGAGCAACTCGTGTACCGCAGGTACGACGAGAAAAGGAAAGTCTGGGTTGAGTACACCAGCGACCTGAAGCCTCCCAGCAACTTCTAAAACAAAAATGATTGACAACTTGAAGAACTGTCTTCTACGTCGCAAGAAATAAAAAAATAATAATAAATAAATAAAATAAAAAAAAAACAATTGCACGACGAACTTGCAATGGTTGAGATCTCTTGACCACAGTTGACTCTAATGTGACTTTATTGGACAATTTTCTTCTTTTTAACAATTAACAACTTATTCACATAACGGGCAACGACAAAAATTTACTTATCCTGGGGGACGACTGCGAACTGATTTAAGTGATTATTACCGATAACTGACATTTATTTGCTGATAATTGTAATGGCAACAATACCGGAATACTTTTTCTATCAATAGATTTCAGATTATCTTAAGACTGCTACTTTTCAAGACTATATGCATCTATTTAGGATTATGGATACTTAATCGCAAGCTAAATAAAACATCGCCTTACTTAAGGTGACACTATCACAAACAACTCGTTAAAGGAAAATGAAGGGATTACGGCTACTGGCAATACCTCTTTTAAAAAAAGCATATGGATTCCTACCTGCTGGGTGATGGGGAAAAGGAATCACATATGTTGTATACATCATATTTTCCACATATTAACAAGTGGAAAATATAATGTGTACCATTTGAGTCAACAATGTTATAAAATCAACAAGATTGTTCATTGTATGTGGAAATTGAATGTCTTCCAATGAGTTTAATTTTAATAAAAACATTGCAACCTATAAATCACGATACACTATTCATTTTACAGAAAAAGTATAAGCTATAAAAATACAAACAATTTTGATGTACAGAAATAAAATTGAATATAATGATTAAATATATATCTATAAGAACTGAAACAATTTCACGTATAAAAAACATATAATAGAAAAGACTAGCAAATCAAAATGCTATAAAAAACAAAAAATATACTATTATATTACAAAATATATAACACTGAAGAGTAAATATCACATACGAAACTCTGAATGAAAACAAATTTCTTGATATTTTTAAAATGTGGTAGTGCATGCCTTTACTATCACCAAGTGCAGAGTATATTCTTGTACATAAACTATCTGCAAACAAAGGTGCTCTTTCTGCATTTATGTGGTCAGTGGTACTGTCAATTATGAGTGACACATTTAGAAACCCTGATTGTATAACAGTCCGCTTATTTCAGGATTTTAAATAAATATATTTTTTGCATGGATTTTTGCGGCAGTTTATTATTCATATCTAGTCATATTTACTTCTTGGAAGAGAATTGTTTTGCAATATTAAACATTTTCAACAAAAGTTTTTGGGCAGATTTATCAGGAAAGATTTTTAAAGAAACTTAAATAAATTCAACTTTGTTTACCTCCTTTTTTATTGTAATAGTTTACATAGCTAAAACATTACCTAGATTACTGTCTTTTCACTATATGAATTTTCAAAGTATTGTAAAATTTCTCAAGCAATAACACGTTTAATTTATGACATAAAATGCATTACATTCATTGTTGACAGCTCTCATTGTTACACATCGATAACTTTACTAGAACTAATACAATTTTAAATAGTA